>CM017194.1:440000-610000 GCA_004837865.1 Musa balbisiana
CAC
This sequence comes from Musa balbisiana, assembly GCA_004837865.1. Lineage (NCBI taxonomy): Eukaryota > Viridiplantae > Streptophyta > Magnoliopsida > Zingiberales > Musaceae > Musa > Musa balbisiana. The sequence continues at coordinate 440,004 of CM017194.1, forward strand.
TGCCATGACATCGAGTTTGGCTCCCTCGATCAGGTCTTGTTCTATTCACATTGTTTGTTTCTTCTCCACTGATTCATCGATTATGCATCCTCAGTTAGCTACGTTTAATCTGTGTCGACAACCTTTTCGAGTTGTGCTTTTGGTCCATACAATTGAGTAAAGAGCCGGACTTTACTCTGAAGACCTATGTTTTGTTCTCGCATTTGTTCATTCTTAGATATAATTACACCCGAAATCTCTTCCTACAAACATGAAGTTGTTGGATATGCTTGCTCTTTTGATAATTGAAGCTGAAAACTTGGATGAATTGGTCTAATGGACAGATTGTGAACGAGACAATTCCTGCATTACAAAAGATAAGGGAGACTGGAAAGGCTAGATTTATTGGAATAACAGGTCTACCTCTGGGGATCTTCACTTATGTTCTTGATCGCACACCCCCGGGTTCAGTTGATGTTATTCTTTCATATTGTCATTACAGTATTAATGACTCAGCCCTGATAGATTTGCTACCATATTTGAAAAGCAAGGGTGTTGGTGTGATCAGTGCCTCACCACTTGCAATGGGCCTCCTCACGGATGATGGTCCACCGGAGTGGCATCCTGCTTCATTAGAACTCAAGGTAAGCTTTCTCCTGTCGTTATCTTTTCTAAAATTGGCTCTATGTATGTTATAAGTAGTGATTTTTGTAAAGTCTAGAAAGCTAAGTTTCTTAGAGACCATATTCTTATATCTGCAAGCGATGAGTATAGCAGCACTTTCTTGTAGACCAATTTAACTGGCATCAACAATGATTTACCTGCGAAAGATTGCTTTTGCTAGCAGTCTTTTGGAGACAATATTTAAGCATAGGCGATTGTATGCCAAGATCCAGAGGGTGCACTTACAAGATCCTACTTAGGGTACTGTAAGCCACATAATTTTGAAGACTAAGAGCAATGATTTACTCAAGGATACTTAAACCTTTGTGTGAAGATCTGTCTGAGTAGATGACTCTTTTTCGGGTTCCATATTTGCAGGCAACAATTGTTGTGATGACGGAGACAAGTTCACATGACCTCTTTCGAGTCATATCAGTGATGCCATCAATTTTGGTCTATGTTGGCCAAGGGTATTGCCAACTGATATTGTGGCATGCTGTGAAGGCATTGGTGCAGCTAAATGCCACGAAATGACACTTCTTGCCTGCTGCTATAATCTTGCCGTGAACCCTTTATGTTTTTTTATAATGTATTTAACCATTTTGTCCTTGTGTTGTATCATTCGTTTAATTTGCTGCTTCTCATCCCTTTGATAGATTAACTCTTCTTTGTTTCCTTCCTGTGATGGTTCTCATTTCAATTTTCAGTTGGGAGTTTGAAAATTTTTAACAAATACAACCCTTCCTCCTCTCCATCCAAAAAATAGTGATCTATCATCAGATAGGCACCACTTAATGATGTTCATGCTAAATGTAATAGTTAACCTGAGGATAAATGTGTAAAGGGAAAGGTTCCAAACAAAAGGAAAAAGGATTTCAATTATATTAGATGTGCTGATAGATTTATCTCCTAAGCTATTATATCGGTATAATACATTGCTGTTATAGTGTTATTTCATTGAGAAATCTAGATACTCTGAATTTAGTTTGTCACATAAAGCTTTACATTTTTATTTGTTATTTTACCAATTGACCTTCTGGAACAGAAGAATTCATTTTAAATTTCAGATTTCTACAATTTTTAGGATGCCTGCAGAGATGCAGCTGCTCATTGTAAGGAAAAGGGGAAGAACATATCTAAGGTAGCTCTACAGTACAGCTTGATGAATAAAGAAATTGCTACCATACTGGTTGGTATGAACTCTCCTAAGCAGGTATTGAATTCATTTTGTTCTAGCAATATTAATTATTAGTAGCCATGCTTTCCAAATCTCTGTAGGTGCTAATCGCCTTCATATTACCAATTCTTCTGAATGTGCTTTTAACACTCTATACGAAATGCATTGTTAACCTAATACCAATTTCAAGAACCAAAATACTATTTGTGAATGAATAAAATTGGATCAGATGTTTGCTTTTGGTTATAGAAGATTTGGATCTTATGAGAAATAATATTTTTGCAATTTAAGAAAACAAGACAAAAAGGTCTTAGACTGACAAGCATATGTAACTTAAGCCCCACATAATCTGACTTTTTTGTGCAAGCAAAGGAGGTGCTTCATTCATGGGCATATATTCGTGGCACAAAGAGTATAAGAAAGTAAGACTTGTGCCTTGAGATCTCTATGAGCTACCCTAACCTGAGCATTCTGTATCATAATACTAAGTTGGTGTAAACTAATTGATTGTATGTATGTGCAAGATCAACTGCCAACTCCTGGACAGATTAGCTCATTGAATGTGACCAAATTCAGAGTCCTATCCTCTTGATTGTGGCATAAATTGGTCGATGACTTGTTATCTCTAAAGTTACAATGAGCGCAGAGCAAGTAATCTGCCTTTATTAATTCAGAATTCCAGAGAACTTCATATCTCAAGATGTTGATAGGGTACTTGGATCAAGGCATAACGATCCCGTGCCAATACATTTTTACATGGTTCATTCATGTCAACATCTATTTGAATAAACTATGTGAATAAATACTAAAAAATGATGTGGATGCTACAATCCAAGAATATACACCTGCAAAGGTCCAATAAGTAGATATGAGATTGCAAGCAAACTTGGATTTCAAGATATGCCAAGAGTCTGACAACAAGGATATTAGCTAAAAGATATTATTTATCTTGCAGGTTGAGGAAAATGTTACTGCTGCACTTGGATTATCAAGTCTGGGAATCGATCAGGAGCTTTTACATGAGGTTGAAACTATTCTAGAGCCTGTCAAAAATCAGACATGGCCAAGTGGCATCCAACGATAGATAGTGTATTTTTCTGCATGTAGCATGATGCTGGCTCAGTGGGCTTTTGCTTTAGCAAGTGCGGATTAAATAGAAAAGAGAAAAATGTTAGCTAATAGTGCTCATAATGAAGTATCGATTAGGAATAAAATTGATTTAATTTGACTGAATGGACAAGTTGACTTGCTGCTAGCTTGTGAAAGCAATTTCACTCTCATGGTAAGTAGTGGGCTGAAGATCTTGTAAGACTTGTACTTGTCTGGCGACAAGAAATGGAGAGCTTTATTGATAAATCTTTAATTCCACAATGTTGGCTTAATGGAGATTAAATGAATTGTTATAGCTACACATTCACAAGCAGGAGTGCCATCTTATTATCATGGGAGTTACCACATGGATGCAGTCATTGCGTACTTGAATTCTTTGCATGGTCTTTGATTCAAGCAGAATCGCCTACCGCGATCAGGTACTATGGAGTGGTTGTCGCCCGTCAGGATTTGGGACCAACTGCTTGGCCGCGGAACTTCTCGGGGCCATCGTAGGCGTCACCAAAGCATACGGCAATGTATGTCGGTGATGGAAGAGCCAGGATTGGAATAGGATTAGGTTGTTTTGCTGGAGTTTGGAACGGATGACTTCGATCTTCGCTATTTTCGATGGCTACTCAGGAAGCAAGCATCGAGTCAAGCAACACATGAGATTTGATTCCTAGAGGGAATTGTCGTCGTGTCAACGAAGAGGAGGATAAAAAATATAAATTAATCGAGTGGTATCTATATCTAGCCTTGATCGTTGTTCTAAAATTTATTATTATTTTTTATATATTATGATTTTAAGAGTTATTTCAATAATTAATAAGCTTTAGACCTCTTTCAAATACAGCAAGAAGATAGAAACGTTTAGTGTAGTCACTGCGCCCAGATGAGGAAGAAGATCGAAGATTGGAAAAGAAATCTATGATAAAATCTATGAGCAATACGGATTTGATTATCATAGCAAAATTGATGATAATATAAGGTATCCATATTCGATCAAGGATGGAAAACAAGAAAGAAGGGGTTGTCCCCCCAGCTCACATGGACAAGAGGACAAGAGGGGATCATTAGGGATGGTTAGAGGCTGCCTCCTATAAAATATTCTACATAATATTTATCTGTTTGTGACCAGGTATAAAAGCTCGTCTTCAACATGATGAGTAGGGAGCTTATCTTTTTTTACCACTTGTGTCCACATTCAAACGCATCGAGTTATTAACTTGGGCGTTAGAGAGATCAAGTCGAGAAACCTTTACCGACCTCGGTCTTGATGCAAGTGGCACCTCGGGAACTCGACATTTCCACCTTAGAGGCACCTCGGATAGCACTGTGCATATGAGTCCGAACCATGTCAGGCTGATCAAGACGTCAATGACTTTTTCCCTCAATATTTTTGGCGCTATGAGGGCCCAATGTCATAGGAATGTTTATCAGCGAACCCTCTCAACCAACGCTCGTGTGATGTACGAGAAGGCTTTGCCCCTGACCCATAGTATTTTCACTTGGGATGTAGCAATCACCCTTTTCGTACATGAATATATCCACCTCAATGCAATCACCGATATGATACTGGTGTATATTCAATGATTCGGGCCTCTCGCTCCCGATGGTGACCCCGAGCCACCTAACAAGCATACTACAAGCTATCGCTCCACTTTTGCCCTAGCTAGCCCACTAGGCGATACCAACACTTTAGCCTTGGTGAATAGCACAATCACCATTGGTACTTGAATAGCCTTGCCAACACCTAGGGCCTATTGAACTGTCGATCGAGGGAGCAACTCACTCTCCAACTATAGAGCTTTTGACCACATCACATCAGAGACCTAGTTGGCAGATTCGACAGATGATTTCATGTGGATCTAACTACGACATATAGATCAATGTTTTGAGAAGATACGATGAGAGTTTCAATAATCTAGAGGAGAAGGCTTGGTCGACTCCACCTTGGGTCGACCGCTATTCACCCAAAAAATCCAAGAGGAATTGATCTTAGCAAACTTTTGCCTTATAGCGTTGGAGGCATTCGATACTAGTACCAACTCAAGGGAGCTCATTGTTACTTTTTATGTGCAAATATCATTGTACAATACTTTGAATGTTCTGATGTGCCATATCTTCCCGACCATATTAAAATGCCCGACACGAGAAAGGTATGTCCATCTAAAGCCGCTCTCTATCAGTTCTTTTGCTTAGTTCACAAGGGAGTTTGAGCTTCACTTCCATAGGAATGTACGCCTAAGGCCACCAACAACAACGCTTATTAGACTTAAACAAAGAGAGGAGGAACCACTTTCTGGCTTTGTCACTCGATTCACTAACAAAATCTAAGACACAGAAGATGCTCATTCATCACTCATAATATAGGTTTTCATGATAGAACTCAAACCCTCTTGTCTTTTTTTGGTCGTCGGTAGAGAGGCTAAAAGTGATAGTACTAGAGGTACTCTAGATGGTCAATTAATGCATTCGTCGAGGCAATAGACTCGAGTAAGCATGAGGACCACGCAAAAGGTCAAGACAAGAGCGACTACAATTCACTTCAACCCTAAGGTCATTGTGGCGAATGAGAAACAAATGACCCAAGTTGTCTCACCTAAGGCCTGAGCTGACTCCCATGAATATAACTAGAACTGAAGTTTTTTTACAGATAAAAAAGAAGAAGCTCTTAAAAGATCTTTAACCAACGAAGACTCCATTGGCGAGAAAAGAGAAATCCAAATACTATAGCTTCCAATGGGATTACGATCATGACACAGAGGATTGTCATAACTTGAAAGAGCAGCTTGAAGAGCTTATACGTTGGAGACACCTTGGGTGATCCATCTAAAGGCACCGGGAACCTTTACCCCGATCTCAATGGCTAGCGGAGAGATAGATTAGTGTTATTATTGGTGAACTCATCTAGGGAGGAGACAACTCCTTGGGTTATAAAGCTTATGCCCGAGCTATCATTAAAAAGCGCCTGAGGCAGAGGTCATGGGTTCCCCGTGGTGCAAAGATTGGCCCATAACTTTTCTCGACTTAATGTGTTATAGGTCTCCCATGAATAGAACTTCTAAGCTAATGCACTTGCTAGGTTAGCATCGACCTAGGCTTCAAGGGAGGGTTAGCTATTGGTTGAGACACTACCGACTCAAACCATTGAGAAGCATGATATGGCCACGGTCGAGGAGCTGAGCTGGATGGACAAGATCCTACACTACAAAAAAAGATGAAATGCTCCCAACAGACCCGTAGTAGCCATCATCAAGCATGGTATTACATAATCAACGTTCGCTTATATCTCATGTCCTTTAGCCAACCATTTCTCATATGCTTGATACCCCAAGAGGCCGATAGGGTGCTTACCGAAGTGCACGAAGGTATTTGTGAGGAGCACATTAGCAGACAAACCCTCACCTGTAAAATGCTTTGACAGAGGTTCTACTGGCCGACATTGTACAAGGATGCAATAGCTTATGCCTAAAGATGCCAAATATGCTAGAGGTTTGCTCGGATACAACTTCAACCGATAGTTTCTATCGATCTTATGGGGTTCAATTGAGGTTTAGCTCGATGGATCATCCTTAGATAAACAGTCTTGTCAAGATCACCAACTGAGCCATTCTCAAAGGGTTAAAGAAGCAAGTTATTAAAGTAAAAGATACCTAGGTAGATGAGCTGTCAAGCATCTTGTGGGCCTCCCAGACAACACCTAAGACCGGGTCGAGAGAATCATCATTTAGCTTAGCCTTTAACACCAAGGCTATCCTGCCACTTAAGATAGCCTTTCCAACATTTTGAGTTGAGAGCTTTGACGAGGAAACCTTCGAAGGACTTCGAGAAGGACTTGACTTTATTCGTGAGGTCAGAGCAGAGACACGACAAAAGGTGTTGAGATATAAAAAGGTAATCACTAAGCTATATGATCGAGGTGTTCACCCTTGGGGAATTGGACTACAAGACCTAATGCTCCGCAAAGTTGAAATCAGCAACCCAACCAAGCCTTGAGGAAAGTTGGCACTAAACTGGAAAGGGTCATATCAAGTCATCGAGATCGATCGAGATGAAATACATCACCTCGAGATAACATAAGTGGTGCGGCCAAGGATGTGACACATTACAAATTTAAAAAAGTTTTACCCCTAAGACATCTCTCGAGATTAGGTCAGGAAGACTATGCCTTAAGCATCGGGCATTAGTCTACCATGCATATGACATCAATTGTAAGTATCTTTAAGATGCCAGTCTTGCGAATTGAGAAAAGAAAACTTCATTACCTTGAAGGATTACATCAACTCGATCTTGGTGGAGGCTCTATATCCAAAATGAGACTCCGACCTATAAAAATAGATGATTGGTAGGGTAGACACATCCGACACAAGGAGCGAGTCATGTCAACTTACCTAACAATTCCAAAAAGGCCAGCACTCTGGGAGATGGTAGCTTAGGCATTTGGATGAGACGAGTTGAGACTATCATTAAAAGGCACCTTGGGCACCATCTGAATGTTTTGATCTTAGGGTACCTCACCTTTAAATGGGCTAAGGTGATTTGGTAGTTGAACTGGTATGAGACGACCCTCGATCTCTCTAGACCCCTCCTAAACCTAACGAACACCTCCTCCCGATACTTCAATATCATGTTGCTCGGCTTCTAATAATTCCTTCAGAAATCGAACCTACTTTGTGGTACTCATGACCCACTCATTAGCTATTGCGACTAACTCATTAGTTGACGTGACCTATTTTATGATCTTTGAATTGTACGTCCTCATCGAATCCAACTCCCGAGTGAGTCATAGCAACTCGTCCTCTATGTCCTGGTTGATGCTCCAGACCCCCTTCAGCTGCTCAATGAAGTTGGCAAGGCATTGCTCAACCTCCTCTAGTTGTTGCGCTACCTTAGCCCCTCGAACCTCCACCTCGGCATCAACTAAAGGGGTTCCTCTCTCCTCTTCAACCCCTCAATCTCTTTTCAAAGGTCGTCATTGATAAGGGATTGTTGGTGAATGACAACACCAGCATCTCATACACGATCAATAAGGGTTGTTACATAGTGCTGGTGTTGTAAATCAAAGACAAGTCGATGAGCAACGCAAAATTGAGGGGGCTATCCATGACCTAATTTATAACACTACGTTGCAATAGCAGGTGTCGATCAAAACCTCCAAAGGTAAATGATAGAAATGCTTTGCCATTATCGAATATAAGGACTCGTGGTAGTACTGCTCTAAAGCTATGTCATCTCCCTATGTGTGAGTCGAAAAATCTAACTTGTATAAAGAGAAATTTTATCATGGCTCGAGCTTGATGGGTTAACTGGCCTATCGACTTTGTTTGGTCTAAACCACTGACCAAAATGCTTAAGTTAAAGGTGATAATAGTACACTCATCAGACCCTTATAAGCCAATCTTAATCTTGCCCACTTCCGATATGGGACTAATCGGGGATGTTACAAGGTCGATTTTGATACCAAATATCATGGCTCGAGCCGAGCCTATCAACTTCGTTTGGTTTAAACCACTGACCAAAGTAATAATGATACACTCATCTGACCCTTATAAGCCAATCTTCATCTTGCCCACTTTCGATATGGGACTAATCGAGGATATTATAAATTCGTTATATAGGAAGCACAAGACAAAATATGCCTTAGATGCATGAGTGGGAAAAACTTGATTCATATGAAAAAAAAAATCTGTCATAATGGAGGCATAAGACAAAAACTGACCGAGGCACATGAGTAAAAGAAAATTTTCATGACAGAGGCACAAGACAAAATATGCCCGAGGAGTATGAATCAAGAATATCTAATCCGCATGAAGAGAAATCCATTGTGACAGAGACACAAGGCAAAATGTGCCCGAGATGTATGAGTTGAGAAAACCCAACCCATATCAAGAGAAATTTATCATAACAGAGGCATAAGGAAAAATGTGCATGAGGCACATGAGTTGGAAAAACTCAAACCACGTTAGGAGAAATCTACTACGGTGGAGGCATAAGACAAAATATGCTCGAGGCACGTAAGTCAAGAAAACCAAACCTATGTGAAGAGACATTCGCCATGATAGAGGCACAAGGAAAAAAAAGTGCTTGACACACGTGAGTTGGGAAAACCCGAACCCTATGAAGAGAAATCTGTCACGACGGGAGCATAAGACAAAATGTACTCGAGGCCCGTGAATAGGGAAAACCCAACCGCGTGAAGAAACATCCGCTATAATGGAGGCATAAGACAAAATGTGTTAAATGCACGTGAGTTAGAAAAGTCCAACCTTCGTGAAGAGAAATCCAGTACGGTGGAGGCAAAACTCCAGTACGGTGGAGGCAAAAGACAAAATGTACCTGAGACATATGAGTTGGAAAAACCCGACCTACATGAAGAGAAACCCGTCATGGTGGAGGTACAAGGCAAAATGTGCTTGAGGCGCGTGAGTTAGGAAAACTTGCTTGAGTTCAAGACATGTGAGTTAGAAAAATCCAGCCCTCGTGAAGAGAAATCCACTACGATGGAGACATAAGGCAAAGTGTGCATGGGACATATGAGTCGGGAAAACTCGACCTTCATGAAGAGAAACCCGTCATGGTGGAGGTACAAGATAAAATGTGCCCAAGGCACATGAGTTAGGAAAATCTAACTCGTGTGAAGAGAAATCTATCACGGTAGAGACACAAGACTAAAATGTGCCCAAGGCACATGAGTTAGGAAAATCTAACTCGTGTGAAGAGAAATCTATCACGGTAGAGACACAAGACTAAAATGTGCCCAAGGCACATGAGTTAGGAAAATCTAACTCGTGTGAAGAGAAATCCAGTACGGTGGAGGCAAAAGACAAAATGTACCTGAGACATATGAGTTGGAAAAACTCAAACCACGTTAGGAGAAATCTACTACGGTGGAGGCATAAGACAAAATGTGTTAAATGCACGTGAGTTAGAAAAGTCCAACCTTCGTGAAGAGAAATCCAGTACGGTGGAGGCAAAAGACAAAATGTACCTGAGACATATGAGTTGGAAAAACTCAAACCACGTTAGGAGAAATCTACTACGGTGGAGGCATAAGACAAAATGTGTTAAATGCACGTGAGTTAGAAAAGTCCAATATGAGAAATCCATCACGTTAGAGGCATAAGACAAAATGTGCTTAGAGGCGCATGAGTTAAGATAACCCAACTCGTGTGAAGAGAATCCACCACAGTGGAGGCACAAGATAAATGTGCTAAGGTACATGAGTCGAAAAACCCAATCTAAGTGAAGAGAATCCTACCACGGTAGAGGTATAAGACAAAATACATTAGAGGCACATGAGTAAAAAAAAACCTTACCGTGTGAAGAGAAATCTATCACGGTAGAGACACAAGACTAAAATGTGCCCAAGGTGCATGAGTCAAGAAACTCAACTTGCGTGAAGATAAATCCACCACGATATAGACCTAAGGCAAAATGTGCCCAAGGCACATGAGTTAGGAAAATCTAACTCGTGTGAGAGAAATCAACCACAATAGAGGCACAAAGCAAAATGTGCTTGAGACACGTGAGTTGAGAAGACCTAACATGTATGAAGAGAAATCCAATATGGTATAGGCATAATGCAAAATGTGCCCTGGTTGCATGAGTTGAAAAAACTCAACCCGCTTGTTGAGAAACCCATCATGATGGAGGCACAAGGCAAAATATGTCTGAGGTGCATGAGTTGAGAAAACTTGACCCGTGTGAGGAGAAATCTACCATGGCGAAGGCATAAAGTGAAATATGCTTAAGGTGCATGAGTCGGGTAAACCTAACTTGCGTTAAAAGAAATATGCCACAACGGAGGCATAAGGGTAAAATGTGACTGAGGTGCGTGAGTCGAGTAAACCTAACTTGTGTGAATAAAAATCTACCTTGACGAATGCATAAGACGAAATGTGCCCAAGGCTCTGAGTCAGGAAAATCCGACTCGCGTAAAGATATATATGTCACAGCAAAGGCATAAGGCAAAATGTACCGAGACACATAAGTAGAGAAAACCCGACCTACGTAAAGAGCAATCTATCATGATAAAGGCATAATGCTAAAATATGCCCAAGGCATATACGTTAGAAAAACTCTAACTGTGTAAAGAGAAATCTGTCATGTGGAAGCACAAAGCAAAATATGTATGATGTGTATTAGTTAGGAAAATCTAACTCATGTGAAGAGAAATATGTCATAGTAGAGACATAAGGCAAAATGTATTGAGGTGCGTGTCAAGAAAATTCAAAATCTGTCACGATAGAGGCATAAGACAAAACGTATCTGAGGTATAAGGCAATTTAGCTAATAATCATCCGACATGTAGCCGTCACATAGAGTCCTTAGTGGAAGGAAAAGATCTAAGCCACCTTTCACCTGTTTGCCCACGTAGACAAACGTCCAAAGTAAATAGTTCGAGATTGCCCCTCCTCCCACCTCTCCTACCTTATTGCCGCGTGGAAAAGAATTACAAGGGGGGACCGTTTAGGGGCAATTAGAGGCTGTTTTCCTGTAAAATATTTCACGAAATATTCTACCTCTTTTTAACCGGGTATAAAAGCTCATCTTCAATATGATGAGTAAGGGACTTACCTTTTTTGACCACTCACATAAACATTCAAATATGTCAGATTACTAACTTGGGCATATGAAAGATTGGATCGAAAAATCTATCTCAATTTCGATCTTCGTATAAATGATACCTCTAAAGTTCAACGTTTCCACCTCAAAGGTGGTTCGAATCACGTCAAACTGACTAAAACGTCAACAATATTCTCTTTATAATTTGGATAAATTAACCCTCAAACAAAACCAATCATATAATACAAAAAAAAACGACTAATTATTCATTCATTCAAAACAAAAATAAAAAAACTTCTGATAATTTCTCAATAAAAAGGAATCTGAAGATTTTTTTCGATAAATTACCAAAAAATAATATACACTTCTTTTTCCCCATATACTAAAGTTCGCAAGACTACCACCTTAGGACGTCAATTGTCAAAAATAGAAGCAATGACGGTGTCACCAGCCCAATTCCAAAACCTTTTTCCAATAGTTTCTAGGCTACAACAAGATTTACAGTCTCCGAGGTGTTCTTTTATGCACGATCATAAAACATAACAATGTTATAGCATCAGCCTATATAGAATCTTCTCTCCCGAGGCCTTTCTTTTTGTGAGCTCCGCCTCCATCAGGAGCATGTCACCTCAGGCATCAACAGGACTTTGCATTCCAGGCAGCCTTTGGCCTTCGTAGCAGATCAATCAATCAAATCCAAACTAAGAACCACATCACCCAATGTAATATGAGACCGATTGCGGCAACTCTCCACCGTAGGTGCATCATAACAAGCATATAAAGGATATAAAACACTCGAGAGTTAAAAAGAGCACAACAGCCGCAACAAAGTGCTCCACTCCGAGGATACGATGAAACTGAAACTGAAGCTGATCCATCCTCCACTCTGGAGCATAAATTATCATTCATGAACTCAATCAAAATCATCGAGGAGTCTGCTGGGATGTTTGATAATCCACCAGACCATGGATGTCGCCTCTGTTCACCTTCAAAAGTCAACTGTGATCCTGGAAGCCTGTCAAGCTCCCCCTCAAACAAGAAGGAACCTCACAAAACATCCAGCTGCCTGACAAAAAACAGGAAAAAGCAAAATACAAACTTCCTACCACCATCCAACATGTTTAAAGTTGCATATCCAGAATATGCGATTTAAAACACAATCGAATATAGCATTTTATTTTCACTTTTCCCTCTTCTTCTCTATCACCCTTCTTTTCTTAGTCTACTCGCTTTAGTGTTGGGGGGAAAGGAGAAAAGGGGTTGGAAGGGAAGGAACACACCCGAGAGCTATAGCAGAGGCACCAACTTACCCATCTGCTTCACCAAACACAATTGCAATGATCCTGTGGATGCAGCAAAGATGCATAATCAGCTGCCAGTCCACCTTCTTTTCCTGGCTGGTCGCTCGGGCTTTACCTCTGAATCAAGACCAGCTTCGTTGTTGGATAACTGCACTTCGTTTTCCATTTTTTTGTTTGAAGTAATCTCCTTTTCCCGTGGCATAGGAAGTTTGAAGCGCTCACTTCGTCTCTTAAGCTTAGCCACAGTATCTAGGTGGCGATCCTGGTCGTCCACCATCTTAACAGAAACCTGTCCTCCATCAGCACCCTTGACATCTAATTCACCAGAATTATTATTAAGCTCAGTCTTCACTAATTCATCTTCCTTTGCTACATCAACAGCATTGCCTTCAATCTTCTTGCCCCTCGAGGAAGCAGATAATGTCTGAGAGTTGTTGATGGCATCATAATCCCTCTCTTTGTGGCTGGTCCAGCGCTCCAATTTAGAACGTCCCCTCCTATTACCCTGGTTCTCATCATCTGAGATGGGATCATCTTCTCCTTGTTTCTTCACAGAGGTATGCTGTTGAGTGGCCTCGCGTTGTTCATGGATTTGGTGGGAATTCTTCTTGGAGAGAGTCATAGAAGATGTATTGTTGCTTTCCTGCTCATCTGAATCTTTAATATAGACCTGACAAAGGCGAACAATTGAAAAGCAAGAATGCATTCAGCAAAATAATTAGCAAACGGAAGCAGTAACCTGGCTCAAGCACCATTCCACTTGATATGATGAATTTTGCCAGTATTTGCCATATTGTTCAATTGAATGTAAGTGAAATGAATCAAATTACAAAGAAGCAGATTTTCTGAAAAGTCAAAAACTAACAGGCAAGGGAAGAACCAAAAAATATATCATAAACTTCAAGAAACCTAAACTCTATATTACACTCCATGAAAGCTGAATAGGGAAAAAATCAACAGTAATGGACATAAATCCATGGAACTCAGAGTAGAATGAATCTATTCTCATGTAAGTGGGTATCTGTTTCAGCTTCCTCTTTACCAACAACTGCTACCTGCAGGCTGAGGCAAATAGAAAAGGCTACAGAACCACAACTATTCTAATTTAACAAAAAATTATTAGGTAAAGTCCTTTAAATAACAATTTTTTACCTCAAAAGCATGCTGTCGCCTATGAATCACAGATAAGACAACCAAAGAGCTAAGCATTGGAGAGGAATAGCTTTGGTCCTTTCAGATCAAATATATAACCAAGAATTTTACACTATTTTGCAGGGGTTTAAATAGGCACCCGGGCACTCGTGTGAGGCAATGTGAGGTGAGGCCGAGCACATCACAGATTCGCCAGGCGACGCGCTTCAGTGAAGCGTGGCCTAGGTGCTCGCCTAAACCCAAGCATTGGGCGCCTTGAGTGAGCACCCAACTAAAACAATGCAATTGAACCAAACTATTAAGTCTAGTTCAGTTGAACAATAGCTATTTGGTTGGATTAAACCAACTATGCTACATAATGTTACTATACTTTGCAAAACCCACCCCTCGCCCCCCTGCGTGACCTCGAACCATAAACCATAGCGCAGTCACTGCCTCCACCATCGACGCTTCCTCTACTGCTACCTCCACCGTTGACGCACAGGACCAACACTTCCTCTATCACCGACGGACGAGTCCGAAGGTATAGCTTTTGTGTGCAATTTCTTCTACCACCGTTGCTTCTGAGTACAACTCCTTCCACCATCGAGAGATAGGACCACGGCTTCTTCCGCCACCGACAGACACATTTGAAGCTTCCTTTGCCCACGACGTCACCGTCCATAGCTTCTATTGCCACCACTGCCATCTTCCAAAGCTTTCTCCATCGCTGTTGTTGTTGTCGTCTACAGCTTCCTCCGTTACCGATGCTATCGTTCGAAGCTTTCACCGTCCCTGTTGTCATCCGAAATAGATTCATTGACTGGAGCTCTCCTGGCCACCTGCACCTTTTGTTATTTTTTTGGAAATATATTTGTATATGTAAGATCTTGGTTTCATGTTTGCTAACACGATGTTTAATCATAACTTGCTAAAATTGTTTCGGCTAAATGAAATAAGCTTCTTTCTATCCTAGGACTATCTCTTTCTAGTAGGTGACAATCGTATGTAAACTTAATTTCATTCTAGTCACTTGTGATCTTATTCAAGGATTTTATAAATGTTGTTGCATCGACATAAGTATGCATTAAGTTGAAAGGGAAAAAGTGGAAACATTGAGAAGAGAGGGAGAGAGCCAAGAGAGCTCCAGTCAATTAATTATTTCTCCATCGTTGCTGTCATCCGAAATAGATTAATTGACTAAAGCTTTCTCCGATCAATTTAATATCATATTTTTATTCAGATAATCCTATTTATCACTTGTATTATGTATTTTTTATATTTCAGAATGTTTAGCTTCGCTTGAGTGAGTGCTACAGGCATTTTGGGACCTTAGCGCCTTTTGGTGCCTAGGGCTTTTTAAATCATTGCTATTTTAGAGATCAAACATAGGAACAGAATTGATTACCTAATATCCAATAAATCATGAAGTGAATGCATTCATTGTCACCCTCTTAAAGAAAAAGGCAAGTAGTTAACATTTTAGAACCTATACAGGTTGATAGTAATTTTTTGTTATAATTTGTTCCATAGCCTTGATTTTATCGAATCTTTTCCCACTTGCACCGTACAAACTCATTAGGTATCTTTTAAAATAAAAATAAAATAATATAAGATAGTTGTTAGATCAATGATCTTTTATTGATCCGAGTGTTGGACAGTTAAGAATAACATATATAAAAGATTTTTGTTGATAAGATGAAATGGTCGAGGTGGATGTATGGAGTTATTAGGAAGAATATGTGAACATTGTTTGTAGCTTTGATCAAAAATAAATTGAAGAATGATTTGAGATGATACAAATATATACCAATGAGACATACAAATGCTATAGTTGGAAGGATATAGTTTTTCACAAATCGTATTGGCAGTGAAAGACTGATGTAGCTGAACGCAACTAGTTCGAATGTTGTGGCTTCCAATCAACTTGTATTTCTATTTTATGTTTGCCCATGTGGTTCTGAAAAAGCATAGAGATACAATGGTTCCAAAATAAAATTGTTTCACCAGCTCGATAACCTGACTTGACAACCTAAAGACTCATCTTTTTCAGCAACTTTTGAGATAACATTTTTAATCTCCCTTAATAAGTGAAGACCCATGCGTCACCGGTGATGACTTTGCTAAGAACATGTTTCTCAGCTATGCCTTGATGAAAATACTTGTTACATGCAAGCTGTCCAAGTAAGCATGGTAAATACTAAATAGATACAATATGCTCAAAACCTAATTACCCAAAAGGTAGCAGTTGCTTCCTTATTTTAAATCAGCTTTTTTGAATTAAAAATGCCTTTCCAAATAGCACAAAATTTTGTGACAATAAACAATTCGCAAAATTTTACAATTGTTCTTGATTAATAGAACTTTCTAATGGATACACAGGTTTACTTTATCAGTAATATATATTAAATGACTTCAACTGTCTGAAGCATACCTTCTCATTTTTGTGAGAGTTGTGGCGGTCATCATGCTTTCTCTTGCCAAGGCGCTGATTATTCTGATCATGAGATTTAACATCTTTAGCTTTACTTGTATTTTCCCTATGTTTTTCCCTGTACATCTGTTGGCCATCAGCACTAGGAGGGTGATCCCCATATGTATTTAGCTTTTCATGCCTAGAACTTCTTCCGTCAGCATTTGAATGTTTGTCGTGCACAGATGCATCTCCACGTCCTTTATTTTGTGACATACTATCTTCCCTAGCACGATCTCTCCTTGAAAGCTCAGTGTGACGCCTTCTTTCTTTCTCTTGATAATCTTTATCGTAACAAATAGGTTTTAATTCATCCCTGTTCCTACCATTACCACCCACTGGTTTATCTTCCATAACTCGTCCACTCCTTACAGTTACCCGCCCTTCTTCTCTTTCCCGATGCATCACTTCATGAGGTTTAAGTCGCTGCCTTTCATCTCTTTCCCTATGGCGCCAGCTATCATCTTTAGGCTTGGAAGATAGGTGATCATCAGCCTTATCTCTCATTCTAGTGTCACCTCTCTCTTGTGATGTAAGCCATCATCCCTTTCTCTTTTCCTACGTCCAGAATCTTCCCTATCCCTATGACCATGTGAAGTATCTACCTTGTCAGCTTTTCCTCTCAGATATTCTTCATCCCTTTTTCTCTTTATAAGAGGATTATCCATATTCTCACGGCGGCTCATCAAAAGATCATCCCTCTCCCTCTGCCTTAAGACTTCATCTCTAGTGTGGCCTCTCCATTCGCCACCTCTACATGCTTTCTCGACTGATCCTCATCTTTCTGATTCCTGTCAATTGTCCTTAACTTACTCTGGTGCCTTGACATTTCCTCATTGTTTTCCACCTTATGTCTTCATCTTTGGATCGTCTACCATGCATGTTAGACTCTCTTCTTGCCATGTGTACAAATAGGTTTTAATCATCCCTGTTCCTACCATTACCACCCACTGGTTTATCTTCCATAACTCGTCCACTCCTTACAGTACCCGCCCTTCTTCTCTTCCCGATGCATCACTTCATGAGGTTTAAGGTCGCTGCCTTTCATCTCTTTCCCTATGGCGCCAGCTATCATCTTTAGGCTTGGAAGATAGGTGATCATCAGCCTTATCTCTCATTCTAGTGTCAACCTCTCTCTTGTGATGTAAGCCATCATCCCTTTCTCTTTTCCTACGTCCAGAATCTTCCCTATCCCTATGACCATGTGAAGTATCTACCTTGTCAGCTTTTCCTCTCAGATATTCTTCATCCCTTTTTCTCTTTATAAGAGGATTATCCATATTCTCACGGCGGCTCATCAAAAGATCATCCCTCTCCCTCTGCCTTAAGACTTCATCTCTAGTGTGGCCTCTCCATTCGCCACCTTCTACATGCTTTCTCGACTGATCCTCATCTTTCTGATTCCTGTCAATTGTCCTTAACTTACTCTGGTGCCTTGACATTTCCTCATTGTTTTCCCACCTTATGTCTTCATCTTTGGATCGTCTACCATGCATGTTAGACTCTCTTCTTTGCCATGAACTGGTAGAAGACTCTGATTCCTTTCTCCTGTCGTAACTTCTACCTCGAAGAAGGTTTTGAGAAGAAATAGATGCATCTTCCCTTCCTTTGGAAACAATCTGATTCTTTTCTCTCTGTTGTCTGGCATCCAGACCATCTTCATCTTTTGCATGCAAGTTATGCTCATCTTCCTTCTGGGACTTTTTCAAGTCACCCGTCTGACTTGAATGTCCTTCTTGTATAAATTCACCATTTTCAGCCCGCCTAATATAATCCTTGCTACTCCCAGACTTTTCTCTACTGTTGTCACTAGTTGGAGGCTGCAACTCATCCTCGTAGCCTCTATCCTGCACTGCAGGTTGCTCAACCCGTGAGCAAATCTTTTGCTTCTTGCCAGGGTGAATTAAATTATCATCACCACCAGTCTCACTAGAAATATGAAAGTCTGATGTTACGTCATCCCCTTCAATTTCCACACAATCTACCAGTGCAAGCTTTTCGTCCTGATCATGTTGTTGTTCTTCAACACCAAGCTCTCTTGTAGTATCATCAGCAACAGCAGGTAATGTTTGAGAATTCTGATTGACTTCAGTGCTATCTAACAGTGTTTCCTTTTGCTGATCACCATTCCTGCTCGAATGAGCACTGTGGCTAGGGATGCTATCGGCAGATTGTTCACGAGCCCTTGAGCGCTTTCTAGATGAAGATCCTTTCAGCAATCTGAAGTAGTAATTACAAGCAATCCCTTATTAATTATATACTCAAAACAGAGAGCTAAATAGAAAAATAACTAAAATATGTCAAGTAAATTCATAGAAAAAATAAGAGAGTAGACAAACTGCGATATGTCATAATTAAGTAAAAGAGGCAACTCCAAACTACAAATTATTGTGTGCAATATTGTATTCTGATTTTTTCAAGTTGCACACCCAATTATCCAAGAATAGGATGAAAAAGCATATAATCCATGTCTTTGATGGATTTCATTACATAAAATGATCTGTTGAGTTCGTTGTTTGGCAAAGAGACATGGCTACGAAGAATTAATTAACATTTCTTGAAATGATTCTCCCGCATTCAAATAGTTTCACTCCATTTATTGGACATAGACCACATAGACAAACTACTGCATGTATAGATGCAAAAGATTATCACACGTTGCTTCTGATACACCATCTCCTCTGTAGAAGGACATAATCCACACTAGTAGTGCTGCAACTACAGCCAAGAGAAAGCAGAATTACCCAAAGGAACCTTGATCTGAAAGGAATAGAGATAGATGTCCTACTGTGAGAAAATCTGTAACATAAAATTATCTTCACTTTATCTCTATGGAAACTCTAATTCATTCAGGAGATATGCATTGGTAGAACCCATGTTATATATTTGTAACAGATTTAACTTCATTGCTTCTTTCATGGTGCAGCCTCTTCCTGCTGAGCCCATGCTCGTCCATATAAACAATATAGGATTGGTTCCAAATTTCACATTGGAAAATGATCACCAATGGATTGATCTTGTAATATTCCTAAAAAACTCCTTGGTTACTTCTGAAAGCAAATGATAGTTCATCTAAACATTGTGTGAGTCTTCAAATGTGTTTATGTGCCTCCAAATGGAACAAAATCTTCTTTTCTTCTCCATTAGTCAAAAGCTTCTTATACTCTTTGTTTTACCTGTTTAATGTTGCTTCATAGTGCCGATAGAAGTCATTGCACACGTCCTTACTGAATGTAGAAACTTGTCATTTGTTCAAAGCATCCATTGCCATTTGTTTTAAGGTATTCAGAGTGGAAAATGCTATATATTGGTCAATGGTAAATTCGCATTCTGCAAATTGCACATTAAGTGGAAAGAATATGCATTAAGCTCTGGTAAATGGATTATCAAGAAAAGAAAAGAAAAGAAATTCAAGGAATGGACTTATTTCAACCAAAAAAGAAAACAATCAAGGAATGGATTTTTTTTTTCCTTTTTGCTCACAAGCAAACAACAGGAATTCAAGTAACGTATTCTTTTTCTCATAATAAACGTATGATTGATCATGAGGTAAATATCAATTAATGTTTACTAGGTAAACCTTCAATGGTCAAAATGTAAGGAAGCATGATTTACAAATAGCATCACTAAAAGAGAATAAATTAAGTGATAAATGAATATCCTAATGCGAAATTTATCCTGCATTGATCACCAAACCACAATGATCCAACGAGGACACTTCAACTAAGAACTATCTCGGGGCTACTGTGTTATTAAACTTAACACCTGAAACAGTATGTTTTCCGAACTAGTCTTTAGTTGCATTCAACAATACCAACTTTGGAAAAACTGAAAGCATCAATTCAAAAGAGATTTTCATTCTAACTGACAATATAAAAGAAACTGCTTAATTTATCTGCCTAAGCATGCCCAGATTTTGTCATGCTAAAACTATTACAAGTGTACCCATTTACATATTTGAACTACATATGAAATGCAGCAAGAATCAAAGAGGAATTCCACACAATCCATAAGTTTGTTTTTCTTTTCTAACTTTCTGGTATTTGCCAAATAAATTAAATACATCACAAAATTGAAGTTTATAAAACAGTACAAAAGAAATACAAATTCCAGCCCATTTTACAACTACAACATACCTTCCCCCTTGATGTATCCCAGATGCTCCATCAACAGCAGATACAGGACTCCTTGTTCTAGAATCTCGACGGTATTCAGCAGATGAATCTGAAGGCAAGGGCAAGAACTCATCTTTTTCCTTCGCAAAGGGGACTCTCTTGATCATTTCCTTGTCCCTAGTGCTGGAAGTATGCGGAATGCGATTCGTATATCCTGATACAGTATTCCTGTCATCCTTTTCATCTTTATGAAAACTTCTACCACAATCTCCTTCAACATCCCTCTCTAATTGCTCTGGCGTACAATTGTACATTTTTGGGTCATCAAAAGAGTCCTGCAACACAATCTGTTGAACAAGCATTTTTAGTATGGTGGTACCTATTATTAGAAAGTAGTCGATATCATAAATGAGCCTAGGATAGTTACATATCATGATTACATTCACCAGTGAATAACATTAGTAGTAGATATCACAAATGAGCTAGAGCAGTTGACATACTCACAAAACACAGGATGTAGATACTACAAAGTTACCTCTATAACAGCATCTGAATCACGGATGCGAGGAGGCCTGGTGTCAATAGAGGGCAGGCGTTCACCATAACCACCCTCAACCTGTATCGCTCTTCCAGTTGGCTAACAAGGGGGGAAAAAAAACATTTAATGATAATGAGACAAATAATGAAAACCAAGAAAATTTTAAAAGAAACGGTCAAAGAGCATCAATATTATCATTTCCCAAGTAAGAAGTAGCAGTTGAGAGCAATAGCATATCATACTAATGGCGCCCTCATAACTGCAGGTCCTCTTCCTTGGCCAGTAAATTTTATTTCTTCATCATCTGCTTTTACATGTCCACAATTAGCAGAGATATCATGGCCTGCTGCAGCTGCCAACTCAGGAGGTAAATCTGGATCATACTCCTGAAAGCAGATTGATAATTTATCAGCAACTAGAGCTTAAGCATGATTATAGAAGATATACTTATGTCATTACCTGCTCCGACCGGCCACTCTCATATACACGAATCTTGCTTTGCATGGTTGACTCCAAACGAAGTTGATCCTGAAAATTCAAAAGTTTAATTACAAATCAATAACAGCACATTGTTGCCTTTAACAACTTATAAGGAATAACAAGATTTTCACTTGCCAGCCGCTTGCAATAATCCTTCCACTTGTCTTCATCTAATCCAAAATTAAAGAAATCTGAAATATCAACTCCAGGATGTTTCCATGGTTTTTCCTCAAAACTCTCTATGTCAACATCAAAGATCGTCCTGAAAGTTGCAACATTTCAAAACATCAAACAGTACTAAGGAAGTCTATATTTTTCTGTCACTTGTGAGAATGAGTTCATTTGCAATTGTAAGCATGCTACCCAGCTAAATATATAATTAGCAGAAAGAAAGATGATTTGAGCTCTAGATGTGTAAAATTATTGAACTCAATGTCTTATTTGGTGGGCAAGCATTACGGGTCAAACACAATCATAGTAGAACCCCTGCTTTGAAACATATGCTAAACACAACCGAAAAGCAAGTTCTGTAAGATCCCCTTCTAACCAAACAAGTCCTCAATTTCCAAGTAAGTTCTGAGATGGCAAAATAATCCTGACTATGGTTGTCACGCAGCACGGAAGTTTTATAATCCTTATTCTATGTATCCTCAGAAATTACTAACTCAACAAATCTGCAACCACGAGAACTGGAAATTCATGCATATTCATGTGTATGTCAAAGTTTAAATATAATGCAGTTGTATGGGGATGACAGCAGAAGTTTTCTAAAAATGATCAGAAGTGAATGCCTGCATAAGCATACTCATCCTTTCTTCTTCTGCCTCTAGTTAACTTCTAGTTGTGTTTGTTCTCATATATTACAATTTCAGACTATATGATATCACAATCTTTGATGTTTGTCTCTCTCAATTTTAAGCCCTGGACTTCATTAATTAGCGACCTTAAGTAGATGCCTAAAATTACCTGTACCAAGGATCAATAACAAAAAGTTGCATTATTCATTGCCAACAAAACAATAAAGTGGTTTGAATTTTTGGAAATAAACTCTTAGACCAATATAAAACAAATAAACATTTAAGAAGCTTACTTGTGTGAAGGTAGGGTGAAATCCAGTCCACTGCCAATGGCACGGGCTGAACCATTGGCCCAACCAGGGAATCCAAAGTTTGTGTGGTAGTTTTTGGGGGCACTTGGAATCCCCCTACCGCTAGCAGGCCTCCAGTCACCTCTTCCATGACCAGCTGTAGGACCTGAGACAAGAGAAGGGCGAGCAGCACCTGGCGGGCCTAATGCGCCAGCAGCCGGATCCCCAGGTAAAGGTGCAGCACCAGGTCTAATGTACTGCATAAAAAGAAGACTAAATAAGCTAAAAGTTTGTTGATGTTATAAACACCACCAATACAAACACAAATGATTACTGCAACTGTTCTTAAAAAGAATTTGACTTTACTCTTGGCAACCTTATCCATCAAATAATGATTAAGAGGCCCTATCCTCCACAAGTAATGGTTTTACAGTATCGCTTAATCACTTAATCCTATCAAGTGCAAACTCTGTTGATAGAAGCTTACAAGATTGCAGTCTTCCAAAATTGTGTTTAACAAGTGCAAAGACAGGTATAAGGGACATGGAGACAACTCATAATTGGAGAAATTTCATTTCAAGTTGGCAAGGGTTCAGATCTCACTAAGGAAACAATTTTTCACAAGATTGTACAGATTAATCAAGTAACTTATGATTTCAATATTCACTGCTTTCTAGATAGCAATCAAGCAACCAGACAAAGCACATTGTCCTACATGATGCTGGATAATTAAGAATATATAAGTTTAAAAGGCCAGAGGAGATTAACAACATATTTTGAACCCTAGCAAACAAATTCTGCTAATTCAGCAGGAAATACAAATTGTAAAAAATCTAATGTATGAACATATCTTCAATCTTCTCCGGAGATGGCTCAAGATAAACTACATAAGGAAAGCGTATAACTTAAACGTCACCACCACCATGATGACAAACCATAAAGTCTATAACTAATAAACTAGGCTTAAATTTATAAATTTATTTTCCCATCTGATAGCAAGAATTAAAGTTACTCCTCACTTATTCTCAATTTTATTATCCAACTGATAGTACTTACATAATATATTCAAAAAATTTACTTAGAACAGAAAAAGAAAACCAATAAAACTGTAATTTGTAAACAGGTTAAAAGATGAATTTAGCTTAGATCCATCAATGTAATAAAAGAAAAAATAAAATATGTTCCATATCTTCTACTTAGTTACCTATCATGTCCTCAAGAATTCTAGCAGATTGATATCTGCTAAAGTCATATGGTAACCTCATTCCCCCAAGGGAAAATCATTATTCAAAACAAGGAATAACAACACAATTATGCTCCGAAGGGATATGCGGGCATATCAATGAAATAAATTCTGCAGTAGTCAGTAAATAAAAATAGATGAAGCAGAAGCCTTTAAAAAACATCAAACTTTTTCAAAGACCATGGTTAGAGATGTTTCTTAAAATGGTGTGAACTTGCAAGATGAAAGAGTACCCACAAATTCAGACCTTAATATGTTGATTATATACTATTAATCCAGAATTATCAAGCGCAAATAGATATAGTCCCAACAGAGGACAAATTAGGGAAAAAATCATCAAAATATGTCTGGTATAATGTTCAAAGGATATCTGTAGATGCAATGATTAGGTGTGAATCAGTTATGCAAAGAAAAGTAGAAAGAGACCTAAGAAGACTTTGCAAGATACAATAAAAAGATATTGTCATAGTTTTAATTTAACTAGTCATATTGTACCTTCATGGCAGAAAGCATCTAAGTAGCCAAACCCAAATAGTTTAGATATTATGGCTTGTCATTGTTTTGCTATTAGTTGAGCTATGTTCCATATGTTAAATAAATGATTTATGATGATATTTCACTTCATAGATGGCACATTCAGTAGATATACATATTGCATCATACCAAACCGCTAAATGAGATGCCTAAGAAAAATTTGGTTGGGTTAATCAATGGATGTGCCGAAAATACCTCAAATGAATGGTTTTCATGTATCGGCAGGGACAAAAATTAAGGATGACAAACATATGTCTTCTTCTCATTTTTGTTCACAAGGATCTCTTTGATAACATCTTTTTTCCTTTATTTTTCCTCATGATCCTACTTTTCTTCCAAACAAAGGGAAGGGTGCTCTAAGGCTGATCCCTCTCTGTTATGTCATATCTTCCACTTTGAAATTTACATTGATTCCTTTCTTTCTCACTGTCTTCATTTCTTCCAATGTCCAGTGTCCTTTTCAGTTTCATAGTGAAAATAATGGGCAACCACATACTGCACACTGTACACATAGATTTTCAGCCATTAATTGCCCAATATCTAGCCTGTCATATCTGCAGGAACTAGTTCCTTTTCGTTGGACACTCATTTTATTAACCATTTTTCTATCAGTTCATAAATAATAAGTAGCATGCAGGAAGAGACAGAAATCATTTTTCTAATTGTCAAAAAGATATTAGCTATACACTCTCAAGCATTAAGTAACATATAGGACAAGCAACAACCAATTTACACATGCATACCAACCTTGTACATTGAATGATGTTGTGTGTGAATCCCATGATTGTTGTACCCAATTCTTGCCCCCGGTGCAGTTCCAGTAGCACCAATCCCTTTAGCCGCATCTACCATCTCTTTTCTTTCCCCATCCCCAGTTGGCTGAAGAGTCTCCTCACCCCAGTCTTGCACCTCCATAGCTGGAAGGTGGTGATGCTGGTCCTCATCAGTGACAATAACCAAATCCTCTTCTCCATCTTCATCGTCCTCTTCATCAAACTCAACTATATTACTCCTCTCGGCACCAGGCGGTCCATGATTGCTATCGTTGAGCACGATCTGAAGATCATCTTCACTATCACTATCGTAATCCTCACTTTGTGATAGCTTCCCCATCTCGCTGTTCATGCCAACAAGAGGTCCAGAAGGGGCTGGTCCAGCTGAGAGTCCAGGAATGAGCGGAACTTGATCCAGATCGCCCAAATTCTCACCTACTCCACCTACAAACAACCGATCCCCGTCCTCTTCCGGGGCTGCAGACCTCTCCGACTCACCGATTTCACCATCCCGATCAGGAATCCCCGAAACCCTAGCTTCCCTCTCGGCATCCTCCAAAACCCTAGGGTCGCCATCTCCGCCCACCGCCGGGCGAGATGAGATGGCGTCGTCCTCGTCATCCCAATTATCTGGTGGATCCACGGCCGGAGGCGCGCGGCCGAGCATCCAATCATCCTCGCCGTCGTCTTCAGCGGCGGCGGCGGCGGCGGCGCCCGAAGTTAGGGCTTGATGGGCCGTCGAGGGGGGTTCGACGGCAGGGTCGGCGCGAGAGGCGTCGAACAAGAGCCCGTCCTTGTCGCCATCCTTCTCGCCGCCTTCAGAATCGTCTTCCTCAGCGAAACGGACGGGATCGGGGCGACCTCGGAGGGATGACGCAGAGGACGAAGACTGCGGCTGCGACGGCGGCAGAGGGGCACCGACCGCGACGGGGTAGAGGACGTCGGTGTAGAGCTCGCCGAACTCGTCGTCATCCTCCATATCGAAAGGGTCGAGAGAAATGGGAGAAGAAAAACAGCGTCGAGGCGGCGTTTAGAAAGAGGGGATCTTCGGATTTCAAGCAACGTTTTGGACACCCGCGAAGCTGACCCAAAACGCCACCCCACCCCGTTTTGGGTAACACAATGCGCCCTCTCCTCATACCCTATTCCATGAATAATAATAGGTGGCTTCGGAGCTGCTTCTTTGGCTCACCGAAGGAACGATGCATCGAGTCGAGTCTGGTCGACCAAACTAAAAGGAATTTATCGGAAAATTACTTCAAAACTATAAGTAGTTAGTTGCAAAAGGAGGATTAAGACGCTTAATACATGTAAATATAATGTTCATTGTAAGTTTCAACATCACAACAACAAAGCTATCTACTCATTAATATTAGCCGGTCATTCTACTGAGCTGTCTGGATTCGAGTTCATCCAACCTAATCTTACCCAGTCATATCCCAACCTAAAAATCCTCCAAAAATCATCGTATCAATAATTCTTTTCATACAATGGGGAATGAGATGTCCTTTGTCGAATATCCTATATTCCATGAATGAAATCGATTATATTCATTTCATCAACGAATGCCTTTGCATACGTGAGATTTATTTTATAAGTCACGGGAGTGACATATTGCTAGAATGCAAGCGTTTGATAAAGGGATAGCATCTTATGTATCCTTCCTTGACATAAAGAATGATACATAACAAAGAGAGTGACATTTAATATAAGAGTAACATGTTTGAAACGGGAGAGTGATGTTTTACGAGAATAACGTATTCGAGTATATATATTATTTAAAATGTTGATATGTGAATTAAGAAACTCGTGTTATTCTAATAATCAAAATTAGACTATTAAATCGACATGCTAAGTATTTCTTTTTTACAAATGATAAGATGAGATTCGAATTTAAAATCTTACGATATGATATGAATCTTTACCAGCTAATCTAATTAATAATTTTCAAGTTTTCATTCATATTAATGGATACTTTTCAAGATTTCTACTAATAGTTGCTACTTAATGTACTTACCACATATTTTCTACTAATATTCACTAAAAATCTCAAAATGATCATGGCTAATTATAGATATTATTGACTTTTTTTTAAAATGAAAAGTTTATATTTTTATTGATGTTGCCAAATATAAAAAATATAAAACAAGGTAGTTATATGATTTTGCTAATAAAAATCAAATATATAATATACATTACAATCATATTATGATATATTACCATGATTCTTATGATTGAGAGACCATGAAAACATATTACCATAACTCATATAATTCAAAGAATAATGACAAGATTATTATTATAATTTATTTTTCTTCCTAATATTCACCTTAATATCATTTTTTCCAATATGTTCTCACAAAATGATGTTCTAATAAGAGATACTAATCTTAGATCAAAGAAGAAGAAATTGTTGGTGAAATAAAATCTTGGTGAGAGCACCTAAATTGAACTATGAGATGACTATCAATTTGGGGGACACAATCAACTCTGAAAGTAAGTATAGGTAAAAGTGTCAAGCTATCTATAAGAAAATTTAATTTTCATAAGAAAAACATGATGAGAAATATTTTTTTATAGATCAAAATATTTAAAAGCATTATGATTGGAAAACTATCTAAGAAAGACATGATTTTGATTTGGTTTCAAAAACCCAAAAATATATAATTTATTATCATAATTATGAAGGATCCAAATAATTTTTAAATGGTGAAACCATATTAATAATAAGAGTGGGCATATAATTAATATGATATGTTGTTATAAGAAATATATGAGACTATAATTAAATGAACAAGCAAGTTTGAATAAGGAGACTGAGATTGATTTAGATGATATGATAAGATGAGAGATTTCATTAGTCTCAAGAAAATTACAAATGTTTCAGAATTTACCACCATTATTAGAATAAAAAAAACTTTTGGCAATGATTTGAACTTATGAACAATGATGAAGACTTTAGTTTTTTATTTTCATTGAAAATAACTAACAGATTGCACTAGTGAAGGACTGATGAATTAATGATGAAAATTTTAAAATTCAAGGGGGTGAATTACTGATGGAAGATGATATAGAAAATAAAAACTTGTGTATTTTGGTATTTACATAAATTAAGAATGTCAAAAGGATAATGATAAAGGTAATTACAAGAATGAAAAGTAGGACTTAAAACCCTAAATGATTATATCATCATAGAACAAAGCTTGATTTTTATATGAGCAAAAATTGGATATAGATCACAATTGAACGCTTATAAACTTTGCTTTGAGATGTGAATTGTTCACAACAAATGAGGAAAATTAGAATGGAAACATTATTTATGGAATGTAATTTTAATACGACTAACATGTTAGCCCCATATGTCATGCAATTGACATGTCGAGTCCACTTGGATGACACATCAATCTATCCCTTGTAGCCGATATGATAGAGATACTCAGTCGATCGCCTACCACCAACTCAGCTAGCTGTCCAATAAACTTTATATGAAAAAAATTATACAATCACAGGTTTAATATAAGATAATGATAGTTAAGGTCGAATGCCACAACCCCATTATTACACTAACGATGTAATAGGAGAACATAACTATCTTAAATTACCAGCATACAGGTACATCTCAAGACACAGCACCTCTCTAAGTTTAACTAACTTGACCTATCCGACTAAGTCACCGACTTAAGCATCAAAAGAGCATTTGTTGGGATCGCACCCAATATAATTTTTATAAGGCTTGGACATCTGACATAGGGAGCTTCCACTTGAGTAGCTCGGATTGAAATCAGGTTAGATTTGCTTCAACTTCCAAGTCAAACAACCATAATCTTCTTTAACAAATTATAAAACATAAATTATTTTTTTTTACCACCGTCGATGATTCTTGAATGATCATAAATTTTGTTTTCCAAATGATGAGTCTAGCTCAAATCATCACACATGTCGAAGTATTCTTTAAACTCACTCGTCCGGTTTAAACTACAATCATGATAATTCAAACCATAATCCCTCTTCTCTAGCAACTAGCACAACTAATGATAGAATAAAATCTGATAACTCATCAACCACAAATAAAGGTTTATAGTGCACCTTAATCAAAATCAATCTTGAGCATGGAATTCTAGATTGGTCAAGCCACTAACTGATCCAATACCACCATTGTCACCTCGAGAGGCTATCATCCCACCCTACCTAAGACGAATCCTAGCATACACATTGACAAATGTCTCGAGGACATGGGGTATGAGATCCAAGTCAAGAAAGAGGTTGAGTAAGTTGATTTCCAAAATCAATCTCCCTTACCCAACTAACGTAAGTGGAGCTTATTCCTCTTAACCTTTAAATCTTTTTCATGAGAAAATGCTAGGAAGTGATGCTCTCATCTTCTTCGTGCCACTCACTCAATGTTCAGACAATTGACAAAGGAGTTGAAGCTCAACTTGTAGTTGTCGATGTCCAAAACAAAAAAAAAAAAGACATACAACTTTACTATGAGTCAAACGAGGAGTAAATGAGTCTTTAGTCAATTACATTGCAAGATTCTAACAATGAGGCTTGGGACCCATGCCCTTTCTTCATGCCTCCTTCGACAATCTCGTATAGGCTTTTCTGACCAATCATATTTGATCTACTCTTAATGATGAATCAACATGTAACCAATGAAATCCTTATACCAAGAAAAGATAAAAGAACACTAGTAGAAATGAATAATCTTTTGACTTCGCCTTCCGTTCTCAGGAAGTTGGAACATCTCAAGAAGTAATATACACCCAAAACCGTATCTAATCTCATATATAGGGCATACGTCGTACTAAAACTTCAATGACTTGTGCAACTCGATCTTCCTACTTCTACGTTGGTTGTATCTTCGAGTCGATCGCACTTACAAGGCTTCATCAAAACGGTCTCATCTTTTCAGTGGACCGAACCTTCCAATCGATACCATCATGCCTCCGAGTTAATTGTGGCCTGACTAGACTCTGTCTTTGTTGTCGGACCTCCTTCCGTCGGTAGCAAAGCAAGTACCAATTTGGTGCTCGAATCGGTTTGCAACACATGCCATCTATTCAACAACATCCGCTCTCGTGCAAAATTCCAAGAAACCAATCAAAGGAGAGAGAGAGAGAGAGAGAGAGAGAGCATGTTATGTTGTGTTATTGAGCAGCTGTGCATGGATTAGGCTGCCATGGCAAGACAAGGCAGGCATCCAAACCTCTCCCAACCAAAAGGAGAAGGAATCACGTCCTTCCGTCACCGCTTGTCAACCACAAGCACCAACAACGTGAGTCAGTCGAGTGGCGAGCCGGAAATGGCCCACAGCTGAGCTGAATTATGGGCAGACACACCCAACCAATCATAGGTCGAACCTAGAGAGCCCTTGTCTTTTAACCGGTAAGGTTGGACCAACTAACTACCCAATGCCATCGCCAAGGGGATAAGTAGCAATATGGGCATGATGGTCCACTAATAACAAGCTCTTTTATCTCAATGCATGATGAGTTATGATCGATTGAGACTTAACTCATCAAACTCAGGTTATCTTAAACTATCGTTAGGTTGTCATTTTGTTGGTGTCTCGTCAGAGCGATGGAGAACGAAGCAGTTTTCCCCCGTCGGGCAACAACCGAGAATGCTGGGATGTCAAATCACCATGTTGTTTCCCTGAAGATGATGATTTTTTTTTCTTTGGTGAGTGCAAATTCTTCATAAATGCTGGGAATCATGTCAGGATCACATAATATGGTTAATCAAGTAGAATTACAAACAGGATTAGAGTATCCCCCACCCACACCGTTTCGTAAAAACCTGTGTGCTACACGCTGTTTCTTTGTTGGTTTGCTCGGCAGGCGTGAGAATTCCACGTTGAACTTTCGTCGGATATATAACATTCAGTCACCCTTTGGGTCGGTGACTCTGACGATCAAATCAATTGCTGCCACGCTGCCACTACTGCTTCGACTTTTCCTGACCTTTCCTGACTCTCTCTCTATGCACACACAACTTTGATCCCCTTTCCAGATTTGAATTCGGACCCGAGCGTAAATAACTCCAAGACTTCACCTCCGCTGCGCCGCTGCTAACTCTGCATGCGTTATGCCTGTCAACTAAAGCTGTTCCTTCGCGGGGGAGAGCTGCGCTTGGTCTCGTGGTCTGCGAGGATGGAGTCGACGGAGGAGTTGCCGGAACAGCCCGCCTCGTCGCCGTGTTGGAAGAAGAAGGCGCCCGACGCTGGTTTCTTGGCCAACGTCAAGGACCACTTCGATCAATTCGTCGGCACTTCCGTGGATCAACACAGGATCTGCCTCAAGAAGACCATCAGAGGGGTGGGGGACTTCGTCAAGCTTAGGAAGCAAGGCAAGGTAAGGAAAGCTATCCGTTCTTTGTCCTTTAATGGATCTCTAGTTTGATGGTCCCGTTTTAGGTTTCTTCTTCCTCGTCGTCGTCGAAGGTCGTCACCGAGAGCAATTCTGCTGCTGAGAACACAGAGACGACGGGCGATTCGCCATAGGATAAGATCTGAAGCGTCCTTTCTAAGCCAGACAATATACAGATCTCAGTTTCGTTGGGCCGGCGAAGGCATTCTAGCAAAATTGTGTGATCATCTATTTCCTATACTCTGCATGTGTCTGGCGTCATTAACTAGCAGAGAAATAAATGGTTGTCATGTCCCATTAGCTATACTGCAGCATCACGTTTCGTATGGCAGTTTGCGTAGACCAAAGCCTCATATAAATCACAATATTATAGATTATGTCCTTACAAAAATAACAGATTTGATATAGAAAAGGAGGTGTTGGTTTCCTTTCAAGATCCAAAAAAGTTGTTGACTTCCTGATTGATGGACAATTACTCATCGAGGATCTCTCAAACTGTTGACTACTGGTATTCTATGTTAGGCGTACTAGGAGCATCTGGGCCGTCGATCAAAGGTCGTTGTGATTAGTTTTTCTTTTCATTTCCATCAACAAAACTGCTTTCTGATTATATTAATTACTTGGGTTCACTTTTCTAAAGCTAAAAGCTATACATCGAAGAGTTGCACAATAACATATGCACGACAAAAACCGTGGTGATACGCACATGTAGGTGTGTGAAGGTCAGTCAAACGAAGCCTCTTTCGGTGGAAAGATTTAGAGCGAGACCATGTGAGAAAAGCAAAGAAAGATCGGCTCGTGTGTGTTCTTATTCATGGAGGAGAATAAAGAGAGCAAAATAATACTACAAGTACTTTTTTTTTTTTTTCTTTTTTGTATCATGGAGAATTTTTTTATATAATTAATAGTAGTAAGCAATGAGGAAAACGAAATTGTCATGGTTTCGATAATTCAATCAAAAGTGGATCCTCGTCTTGCATCCGATAACCTTACACAGATTTATCGGGTTCAGTTCGGGTCATACAGGATCCAGCTCCGTACCGCCCCCGCATGGACGCCGCTTCCGTTTGGCCGGACCGAATCACGCGTGAAATGGCCGAGTTGACGTCATTTGACTTTGTCATCCAGAAGATATTTTCCAGGGCTACTCCCGTCTTTTAACTGCTCGATGCAGCGGCGATTCATCTCATCCGCATCGTTCCGAACAGAGAGTTGGTGGAAACCTTTCTGCGCGCTGGATTCGTCTGATGCGTGAGACTTTGATGAAGGCGGAACAGGGCTTCCCAAGGAGGCGCAGAGATCCACCAGCGAATCGCCGGTGGCAAAAGGGGATTTCTTTTTCAGGGCATCATCGTGTATCTTATTTTTCCACATTCGATTCGTGAGAAACACAATCATTTTAAAAGGCTTTCTTTTGGCCTTTTCTTTTCAAATACCATATAGCAAAATCACAGAACTGCGAACACCAAGACACACCGTTACAGGATCAAAAACAACGCGAGAGCCATAAGAAATCGAACACCATAGCAAAGTCTTGCCACTGCTAAGATAACTAAGTCTACGATCTAGATAACTACCAAGCCCAGTAAAGCCCGGCTCATTCACCGGCGCAAACGAACGCCTCAGTTCCTCCAGTTGCCGTCGTCGCCGCCCCTCGAGAAGCGAGAACCGCCGTCGCCATACCCGCGTTCTCGCCCGTAACCACCTCCGCCGCCACCTCGGCTGTACCCACCTCCATCACGGCGACCGCCACCGCCACCGCCGTAGCCACCACCGCCGTAGCCACCGCCTCCGCCGCTACGGAAGCCTCCGCCTCCTCCGCCGCCGTTTCGGCGGTTCTGGGCTTCGTTGACCGTGATACTTCTCCCGTCAAGGATCTGACCGTTCATCCCCTCGATGGCATCCCTCATCGATTGCTCGTCCCGGAAGGTGACGAACCCGAAGCCCCTCGACCTCCCCGTCTCCCGGTCGTTGATGATCTGCGGTCAGAAATACAAGCAAAAACCTTCAGATCTGAGATCTAGGAAGGGGGCGAAAGAGATCTAACCGCGATGGGTTGGATCTTGGATCAGGACGAGATCTGGACCTTGGAATCGACGATCTCGCCGTAGGCACTGAAGGCCCGCTCGAGGGAGACATCATCGGTGGACCAGGCAAGGCCGCCGACGAAGCAGCGGTACTCGACATCAGAAGCCGCCATGGAAATGGACCGTAGCAGAACCCTGATGAACAGAACGGGAAAGAGGGGCAGGAGAGACCAAGCCGCCTCTAAAGAGCACGAAAAACCCTAAGGCCCCCTCCATCGTGCATTTATAGAACGGGCAGCAGGGCGACGCGGTAACCTCACTGCGGTGCGGAATATCAGTTCGCCTTCCCTTATCCCTTCGCTGTGCGTTCCGCTCACCGTCCGTGGGTTTACCGCGCTGACGTGGGTGATTTGCTCGATCGTATGAGGATGATGTCAAAGCGTCCCCAACGTTCCGCCCCAGCTCTCTCATCCTGCAATGCGCTCCCACGAATAGGACAGCGAGGCCGAATGGTGAAATTTTGGGTACGTCACCTGAACTGTTAAGTTATCGTCCAGGAAGAATATTCTATTTTTCTGTGCAGTGCTAAAAAAGATATTTTTATCGGAAGGTTGACTACCACCGGACCATCATGGGCTGTATTGGGCCGAACATGATAGCAGCGGATTTGTGATCTCTTTAAATTGCAGTTCCTCGGAGGTATAATCTCACATTCTTGTCGACTCTCTTATCCTACTGATCTCCACGACGTGATGGCTACTGATGCTACCGATTGTAACTTTCAGATGTCGAGTAGAAATATTTTAATCTCTCTGGGAAAAGAGAAGTCAGCATCAGCAGAGTTGACATCAAAAAGCAGCATTCTGCACAATGAAAGGCTCTAGCTTCATCCAGAGACGATGGTCTCACACCCTTAGTGCCATTGGTCCGTGCCTGCCATTCTGGTCCAATCCATGTCTCCCAAAGTGCAAGGAGCATTTCAACGTACCTTTGGCTCCACATATGCAATCATGCAAGCCCTTTATGTAGAATTGCATGTGAATCGGGAAAAGTGATGGCCTAACGGAAAGAGGAAGACACAAATAGGTCTTACATTTAATCTTAGCTTTCATTCGTTGGAAAAATCATCATATTATTTACATCCCTCTTAAGTATATAAAACATAAAACATGTCACATTTGTGGTTGTAGTTAATCTCTCTGGTGGGTGATAGTCATATTTTGGTATCGCCCATGTGGACTTAGATAAGCAGATATGATGATATAAACATGGAACTTTAAGTATGATGTGATACACAACACACGTGGCGGGCAGTCACTTGTCGCCCCCTCTGTACGAACGACAACATCACGGTATAGCCTTCTCAGAAAGCTTAGGGCGACGTCGCGCGGCGCCAATCTGAGCAGGTCAGTTGGCGCTCGCATAGAGCTTAAGCCGACCGTAGTTAATTGACCCCTAGGACCAACTCATCCTCGTAGATATAAAAGATAACTCTCTTTAATCAGAAGAGGGAGAACTTTTTGCACATTCAACTTACTCTTATTCTACTCAATGGTAACTTAAACTTTGGAGGGGTCGAGTTGGGAAATCCCCTCCTGACCTTGACCTGTGTATAGTGGCTGGCGACAAAGAAGCAAACAACAAAACTCATAGCCCAACTTGACCCGATGCGTACTTTTGCTTCTCAAGTCTCCGCGTGGGTGACTTTGCACATACGGAATCTGACCGAGCCATGCTGACTCCTCAGCCATGGCGTCAAGTTTCACTAACAAAGAGGCATGCCCCAAGTTCCTCGTGGTGGGGCTCGGGGCATGGCTTGGTGTCTTTTGCTAGTTGGGGTGGCTGTCATGTTGGGACTGGTGATTCGGTCGTTGATTGATTAGGAGCTAGAATAGTCGAGCGACATAACTCAGGGACTAGGCTGGCCGAGCAACACTACTCGGGCGTTGGACTGGCTGAGCTACACTGTTTGAGCACAAAGACTGGTTGAGACGTGACTCAAAAATTGGACTAGATACGAGGGGTGGCTCGAGCATCTAACTGGTCGCGAGATGTGGTTCGAGCATTAGACTGGCCATAAGGCAAAGCTCGGGCATTGGACTGGTTGAGACGTGACTCAAACATTGGGCTGGTCGTGAGGCATGGCTCTGGCATTGGACCGGCCGAAATGTGACTCGAACATTGGACTGGTCGTGAGGCGTGGCTCGGGTATTGGACTGGCTGAGATATGACTCAAACATTGGACTAGCCGTGAGGCATAGCTCGAGCATTGGACTGGCCGAGACGTGACTCAAACATTGGACTAGCTGTGAGGTGTGGCTTAGGCATTGGACTGATCGAAATGTGACTCAGACATTAGATTGGTCATGAGGCATGGCTCGAGCGTTGGGCTGGCAGAGATGCGACTTGGGCATTAGACTAGTCGCGAGGTGTGGCTCGGGCATTGGACTAGCCGCAAGGGGTGGCTTGGGTATTGGCTTGGTTGAAAAGTACTCTCGGGCCCATGTTTGGCCAAGTAGCTACTCGGACATTGAATGAAATGAGCAGCGACTAATTGCACATGACTAGCCGAGCAACACTGCTCAGGCACTAGGGACTGGATGGTCGAGCAATGCAGCTCAAGCATTGGCTTGGCTGAGCAACACTACTTGAGCCCATGTTTGGCTGAGCAGTTGCTCTGACATTGAATGAATGGAACAACGACTGATTGTACATGACTTGCCGAGCAACACTGCTTGGGCATTGGGGATTGGACTTGCTGAGCAACATAGCTCGAGTATTGGCTTGGCCGAGCAACACTACTCGGGCCTACATTTGGCCGAGCAACTACTCGAACATTGACTGAACTGAGCAATGACTGATTGCACATGACTGGCCAAGCCACACTGCTTGGGCACTAGGGACTGGATGGCCGAGCAATACTACTCGGGCCCATATTTGGTCAAGCAACTACTCGGACATTGAATGAATTGAGTGCTGATAGATTGCACATGACTGGCTGAGCAACACTGCTTGGGCATTGGGGACTGGATGGCTGAGCAACATAGCTCGAGCATTGGCTTGGCCGAGCAACACTACTTGAGCCCATGTTTGGCCGAGCAACTGAACATTGACTGAACTGAGCAATGACTGATTGCACATGACTGGCCAAGCCACACTGCTTGGGCATTGGGGATTGGACTTGCTGAGCAACACTGCTTGGGCATTGGGGATTGGACTTGCTGAGCAACATAGCTCGAGTATTGGCTTGGCCGAGCAACACTACTCGGGCCCATGTTTGGCCGAGCAACTACTCGAACATTGACTGAACTGAGCAATGACTGATTGCACATGACTGGCCAAGCCACACTGCTTGGGCACTAGGGACTGGATGGTCGAGCAATCTAGCTCAAGCATTGGCTTGACCGAGCAACACTACTCGGGCCCATGTTTGGCCGAGCAACACTACTCGGGCCCATGTTTGGCCGAGCAACACTACTTGAGCCCATGTTTGGCCGAGCAACACTACTCGGGCCCATGTTTGGCCGAGCAACACTACTTGAGCCCATGTTTGGCCGAGCAACACTACTTGAGCCCATGTTTGGCCGAGCAACACTACTCGGGCCCATGTTTGGCCGAGCAACACTACTCGGGCCCATGTTTGGCCGAGCAACACTACTTGAGCCCATGTTTGGCCGAGCAACACTACTCGGGCCCATGTTTGGCCGAGCAACACTACTTGAGCCCATGTTTGGCCGAGCAACACTACTTGAGCCCATGTTTGGCCGAGCAACACTACTTGAGCCCATGTTTGGCCGAGCAACACTACTCGGGCCCATGTTTGGCCGAGCAACACTACTTGAGCCCATGTTTGGCCGAGCAACACTGCTTAGGCACTAGGGATTGGACTGGTTGAGTAATATAGCTCAAGTATTGGCTTAGCCAAGCAACACTACTCGGGCCCATGTTTGGCCGAGCAACACTACTCGGGCCCATGTTTGGCCGAGCAACACTACTTGAGCCCATGTTTGGCCGAGCAACACTACTCGGGCCCATGTTTGGCCGAGCCACACTGCTCGGGCACTAAGGATTGGATGGTCGAGCAATCTAGCTCAAGCATTGGCTACAACACTACTCGGCCCATGTTTGGCTGAGCAGCTACTGGAACATTGACTGAACTGAGCAACGACTATTGCACATGATTGGCCGAGCCACACTGCTCGGGCACTAAGGATTGGATGGTCGAGCAATCTAGCTCAAGCATTGGCTTGACCGAGCACACTACTCGGGCCCATGTTTGGCCGAGCAATTACTCGACATTGAATGAACTAAGGCGGTGACAAATTGCACATGATTTGCTGAGCAACTCTACTCAATTGAAGCGAGCCACTTTTTTTTATTGATCTGCACACCTTAGGCTTATAACTTCCGCCTCACCATGGGGGCCTTTGCTTCTTTCCCCAATCTATTCATATGGGTAGCTCCTGGCGGGGCCTCTTATGCAACTCTTCATGCTTTTTGCCACCAGTGCCTCAGCAGCAACATACGGGTTGGCTCGCTGGAGCATCTTGGGAACGATCGTTGGTGGTCTCTCGACTAGCGATCAAAAGAACCTTGAAGGTCGTAAACCCATCAAGAACACCTGCATAACTAAAGAGAGGTGGGCATCTAGAACCTCTCGGATCTCAATAGTGAAGCGGGCGACAAAAGAGGGAGAGAGATTTAGCCTCCTTTGCCTTAGCCTACACTACTCGGGCCCATGTTTGGCCGAGCAACACTACTCGGGCCCATGTTTGGCCGAGCAACACTACTTGAGCCCATGTTTGGCCGAGCAACACTACTTGAGCCCATGTTTGGCCGAGCAACACTACTCGGGCCCATGTTTGGCCGAGCAACACTACTCGGGCCCATGTTTGGCCGAGCAACACTACTCGGGCCCATGTTTGGCCGAGCAACACTACTTGAGCCCATGTTTGGCCGAGCAACACTACTTGAGCCCATGTTTGGCCGAGCAACACTACTCGGGCCCATGTTTGGCCGAGCAACACTACTTGAGCCCATGTTTGGCCGAGCAACACTACTCGGGCCCATGTTTGGCCGAGCAACACTACTTGAGCCCATGTTTGGCCGAGCAACACTACTTGAGCCCATGTTTGGCCGAGCAACACTACTTGAGCCCATGTTTGGCCGAGCAACACTACTCGGGCCCATGTTTGGCCGAGCAACACTACTCGGGCCCATGTTTGGCCGAGCAACACTACTTGAGCCCATGTTTGGCCGAGCAACACTACTTGAGCCCATGTTTGGCCGAGCAACACTACTCGGGCCCATGTTTGGCCGAGCAACACTACTCGGGCCCATGTTTGGCCGAGCAACACTACTCGGGCCCATGTTTGGCCGAGCAACACTACTCGGGCCCATGTTTGGCCGAGCAACACTACTCGGGCCCATGTTTGGCCGAGCAACACTACTTGAGCCCATGTTTGGCCGAGCAACACTACTCGGGCCCATGTTTGGCCGAGCAACACTACTCGGGCCCATGTTTGGCCGAGCAACACTACTCGGGCCCATGTTTGGCCGAGCAACACTACTTGAGCCCATGTTTGGCCGAGCAACACTACTTGAGCCCATGTTTGGCCGAGCAACACTACTCGGGCCCATGTTTGGCCGAGCAACACTACTCGGGCCCATGTTTGGCCGAGCAACACTACTTGAGCCCATGTTTGGCCGAGCAACACTACTCGACTCGGACATTGAATGAACTAAGCGGTGACAAATTGCACATGATTTGCTGAGCAACTCTACTCAATTGAAGCGAGCCACTTTTTTTTTATTGATCTGCACACCTTAGGCTTATTAACTTCCGGCCTCACCCTGGTGGGCCTTCTTCTTTCCCCAATCTATTCATATGGGTAGCTCCTGGCGGGGCCTCTTATGCAACTCTTCATGCTTTTTTGCCACACCAGTGCCTCAGCAGCAACATACTGGTTGGCTCGCTGGAGCATCTTGGGAACGATCGTTGGTGGTCTCTCGACTAGCGATCAAAAGAACCTTGAAGGTCGTAAACCCATCAAGAACACCTGCATAACTAAAGAGAGGTGGGCATCTAGAACCTCTCGGATCTCAATAGTGAAGCGGGCGACAAAGAGGGAGAGAGATTTATCCTCCTTTTGCCTTAGCCTGAGGAGCATAGCTGCGGATGGTTTAGGTTGCACGCTAGCTAAGAAGTGAAGCTTGAGTTCCCTTGTAAGCTGATCAAAAGACGAGACCGAGGATGGCCTTAATCAATTGTACCACATCCAAGCCAAGCCTTGGAGAGTGATAGGAAATACTTGATACATCAGGGCGTCGGAAGTGTCGTATAAAGTCATCTAGGCCCGGAAGGTGGCAACGTGCTCCACTGAATCGAAGCCACCATCGTAGGCCTCTAACGTTGGGAGGCGAAAGTTGAGAGGGATAGGCTTGTCCTAAATTTCTTGGATAAATGGGGACCCAATCGAGGTACTTTCCTCAAGCTCCTTAGATTTATGGAATTCCCTTTGAACCTTATCTAGGCGTCGATTCACCAATCGCAACTGGGCCCAGAATGATTCATTCGCGGAGTCAAACGATAGGGTGTTGGCTTCGGGGAAGGTCAAGGCAGCATGTCTTGGCACAGGGACGTTGTGCTTTGTCGTTGGCCTCGTGTGTCTCGATTGCTCCGCGGTTGGGGAGTGGGCATCTAGAGCTAGAGGTGGCTGGTCGACCGGGGTGGCATTGCGAGGTGTAGGGATGAGCGTAGGTTGGATCATGGGCGATAGTCGTGGGGGAGAACCGTCTACTGAGCTAGCTGGGGTATGAGGTGTGTGATGGTCTGCATCATCTCAACTAATGCTTGCACCTGGTGGGTGAGGTTAAGTAATGCCTTGATTGAGACAGTATGCTGCCCCATGATGGTCTTGGGAGGCGACATCCCGGGATCATTAAATAGCTGCCAATAGCGGCTTAGAGTCGCAGTCGAGGTATTCCCTTCTAGGCTCAAATGAAGTGAGAGTTGCCCTCTAAACTTGAAAGTCGGGTGAGTCGGGGGTGGCTCTTCTCCGAGGCACTCTCTTGGGTTACTTGGTTGGGGGCACTCTTGATATATCAGGCCCTCATTTTAGCGTCAAAATATTAGTGAACATTTATGTCGTGGCCAAGGAGTCAGCACGGCTCGATCCGATCCTGGATATGCAAGGTCACCCACGTGGAGACTCGGGAAGCGGAAGTGCGTGTCGGGTCGGGTTGGGCTATGAGTCTTGTTGTTTGCTTCTTCGTCATTAGCCCTTGCGCATAGGTCGAGGTTAGGAGGGGGATTTCCTAACTCGACCCCTTCAAAGCTTAAGTTAGTGTTGAGTGGAATAAGAGTGAGTTGAATGTATGAAAAGTCCTCCCTCTCCTGATTAAGGAGGGTTAGCTTTTATACCTGCAATGATGAGTTGATCGTACGGGGTCAATTAATTGCGGTCGGCCGACTTAAGCTTCTGTGCAAGTGCTAACCGACCTACATGGATTGACACCACATGGCGTCGCCCCGAGCTTTCCGAGATGGCTGTACCGTGATGATGTCATTCGTACGGAGGGGGCGACAAGCGGTTGCCTACCATGTGTGTGTTGCGCATTATATCATACTTGAAGTTCCATATCTGTATTGTCGTGTCTGTTTGTCTAGGTCCACATACGTGATACCAAAATATACCTTATCAGTTGGCTATGATTTCACTATTTGTTAAAATTTTGGTTGACCAATTTATAACTTTAAAGAACCCAATCTGAGTATGGCAATTGCCATCCCTTCGCAGAGTTCTGCTATTGTCAACCATCTCCGTGAGTGAGTGAAAATTACTTGTGTATTCCTTCCTGGTTTCTCCATTAGCAGGGCTTCCATCAAGAATCCACTTTGGGCTTTCGGCTCAAGGAGTACAGGACATGAGCAGGACTTTTCCTACTGGTATTCCAGCGTTGGGATACACTGTCAGGTAACGGTGCAGAACTGAGTTTTGAATGTGATGCCTGCAGAATGCATCTTCAATGCAGGGCAGTGCAATGTTAATGCGATCTGCAACCATGAAATAGCCATTCATCGATGTCAGATATTTCATAAAGCATTGTGATGCAGATCTGCAT
This sequence comes from Musa balbisiana, assembly GCA_004837865.1. Classification (NCBI taxonomy): domain Eukaryota; kingdom Viridiplantae; phylum Streptophyta; class Magnoliopsida; order Zingiberales; family Musaceae; genus Musa; species Musa balbisiana. Next base: position 481,680 of record CM017194.1, read on the forward strand.
GGCTCAACTTCGAAGTTTTGCTGGCGCACACCATGGAATGTAGAGAGGGTACTGTAGATGGTAATTCACTACTGCAGATGCTTAAACAACCTGGACAGACATTGTTAAGGAGACAAGAAAATGGTTGTCATGTGCAGAGCAAAGTTTGACCCTCCAGCAAAAACGTACAGGAAGTAGTACCCAGCAGCATTCAACTTGTTATTATGAATCGCTGGCAACTGTTCCTTCCAAGTGGGCTTGACGTTTCCTTTGTGAGTCAGAGAGGGCAGGTTTTCTTATGAGGAATGACCAATATGGCTGCAGGCGGTGTCTGGGACTTCTGCTGTTACAGCCCTGCTCTTGGAAGCAATGAAAGCTGCAAGCAGAAAAACTTTGGAGAAACATTAAGAACCCTGATTGCTTCACCTTTGCTTAGAATCTGATGGAGAATATTTTGGCAAAAATCTTGAATGCAGCCTAAGTTGAAATGGAAGCAAGGAACTTAGAGAGTTGCCCTAACAAGTACATGAACAGTATCGTTTTGCATTGGAAAGAGAGGGATAGAATCGTAGAAGCTGGAACCATGCCAAACAATGCTAAATGCTCTAGTTTTCGAGCTCTGTGTCATACTACCATGAGTGGGTAAGAACAAGATACATATCATCTACCTAACATGCCTTTGATGCCGAGGAACGGAAGGCAGGAAGGAGGACAAGCACAAGTAATGTGGAACTTCTAGTGGAACATGAGCTACCGGTTGTGTTGCTGCACCTTTTGCGTTCCCTCAAAATTGCCGTACTCTCTCACAGCTCTCTCTGTGTTTGCGGATGTGTAATTGCTTGATGGTTTCCACTTGGCATGTGCAGTCCTTCAAGGTCTGAAGCTGGCCATGGCCTTCCAGTGTTCACAGCTTCAGGTAATCTTCATCTGGATTTCTCCTTATCTAACTTTCCTGCCTTCTTTTCCCTGGCATCTCAATTAGAAATGACAATACATACTCAAATCGAAACTTGAACATATTATATATATATATATATATATATATATATATATAGTTTAATTTCACACTCGATCGAATAAGGTTAAATACTCTGAAGATTTGGCACATTGCCATCCGTATTTGTTGCTACGTACATTGTGGTGGGGTGGGTGTCTCTCGCAATCATCTCGGAGCTCCGATATGGAAGAAAAGAACTAGAACGTGGACCAAACCCAGTGAGTCCGCGAGTGGAGCTAACACGTCAAACGCACTCCGCAGGACGCCCAAGTCAGAGAAATGGGGCCCACCCGCTTGAGGCTCGTTCCTCCGTCAAATGTCCTTTGACCGACCTATTGTTGGTTTTTGATTCTTCCTTGCAAGCCGACCATCTTTTCTCGGTTTCTTATCCGGTTGCGTCGGACCATGTCGCTATCGAAATCGACCTCATCCATCTGACATCAGCGGGCCCGAGTTTGATGGCGGTTTCAATTCCGATCAATTGCATTGGTTCGATTTGGTTCGATCATGTTGCCATCAGTTTTTACACGGGACGAGGAATGATACTTTCGGGATGGTGGTTGTTGAGTCGGGCCACCCACGGCTCCGTCGCATTCAGTTAACTTCCGGCCACCCTCAAAAAATCTATTGTATTGAGAGGCGGAGCGTCGATACCGATCGAACTCCTCCGACTGCTTCAATTCTCTCTCCTCCACTTGATGTTTTTATCCCCCTTAAATATTAGTGAGGGAAGAGGACTCTCCAGAGAGCCCACTACTGAGTGGAACTGTAGAGAGAGAGAGAGAGGATGAACATTATATGCTGGGAAACGACGACTACGACGACGACGCGACGGTGGTGGCCTACCTGATGAGGCGTGGATCGCCCTGCATTGGCCTCCGCTGGGTTCAAACCTGGACTATGCTCCTCCTAAACGCCGTCGCGTTGGCGGCGCTTCTCGGCGTGGCCGCCGGCCAGGGCCTCAGCTCGCCGTCTGACTTCGCCGGCCTCTATAGCCTCCGCGCTTCGCTTGGGCTTCGCGCTCGGGACTGGCCCCGCCGCGCTGACCCCTGCTCCGCCTGGGCCGGGGTCCGCTGCTCCGCTGGCCGGGTCGTCTCCCTCCACCTCTCCGGTCTCCGTCGCACCCGCCTCGGCCGCCTTGATCCCCGTTTCGCCGTCGACGGCCTGCGTAACCTCACCCGGCTCCGGGCCTTCAACGCCTCCGAGTTCGCCCTTCCCGGCCCGATCCCGGAATGGTTCGGCCGCCTCCTCCCGCAGTCCCTCGCCGTGCTCGACCTCCGCTACGCCGCGGTCGTCGGCCCCATCCCGTACTCTCTTGGCGGCACATCCGGGCTTGTCGTCCTCTCCCTAGCCGGCAACGCTATCACCGGGAACGTCCCACCGACCTTGGGGAAGCTAGGAAACCTCTCGGTACTCGACCTCTCCTGCAACGCGCTCACCGGCTCCATCCCGGAGTCCATCGTGGCAATCGCCAACCTCTCGTATCTCGACCTGTCCTCAAATTTCCTCTCCGGCACGGTGTCGCTAGCTCTCGGCGCGCTTCCGGCACTGAAAAGCCTGATCTTATTCAACAACAGCCTCACCGGGCCCATCCCGGCACGGCTTGGTGATCTCTCCTCTCTCATTGCTCTCGATCTCAGCTTCAACTCCCTCACCGGCGCACTCCCCGATGATTTCAGAAACCTCAGGAACCTCCAGGTTTTGAACTTGCACAACAACTCATTGACCGGAGGGCTGACAGATAGCTTGTTCTCCGGCCTCTCCCGGCTTCGTTTTGTAAGACTGAGCCACAACAACTTCTCGGGTGCCTTACCGGGTTCCCTTTGGTCTCTCTCGGAGCTACAGGTTCTTGACTTCTCCTATAATAATCTCACTGGGATGCTTCCGGACCTCACGCCGAGCATTGCCAATGTCAATACCAGTAGTGTCATCCTCAACCTGTCCAACAACATTTTCCATGGGTCGATCCCTTCTGGATTTCAAATCCTTTTCTCCAGGTCTAGATCGGTGGATATCTCTTGTAATTACTTCCAAGGCCCATTGCTGATGGCTACTAGGAGTAAAAATGTGTCTTTTGGATTGAATTGCATTAGTGATGCCCTGAACCAAAGGATTCCAGATGATTGTGAGAGGTTCTATACCAAGGGGGGACTACTTAAAGGTAGCGCTATGGCTCCAATTAATCCTCCAGCACCTTCAAGCACTTCCGGTGAGAAGAAACGCCATTGGAAATTGATGTATATAGTGATAGTGGCTTCTGGGGGTGCTTTAGGACTTGGGATCTTAGTTACTTTAGTGTGCTGCCTGAGAAGCTGTGGACGTGAGAAATCTAAACAAAAGGAGATTAATATAGCTGCTTCCCCTTCTAAACAGCCTTCTGGGATCTTGTTGAACCTGTCAGCTGTGGGAGAGGTTTTCAGCTATGAGCAGCTGGCTCAGGCTACATCGGACTTCAGTGAATTTAACCTTATAAAGCATGGACGTTCAGGAGATTTGTACCATGGCACCTTAGAAAGTGGAGTTCCTGTGGTGGTTAAGAGGATAGATATGCGAAAATTCGGGAAGCAGGCTCTTGCAGCGGAATTAGATTTGTTTGCCAGGGGTTTGCATGAGAGGTTGGTGCCATTCCTAGGACATTGTTTGGACAATGCTAACGAGAAGCTCCTTGTATATAAATGTGTGCCAAACAGTGACTTGTCTGCTGCATTGCATATGAAACCCGGGCAGGAATACCTTGGTTTGCACCCATTGGATTGGATAAAAAGATTGAAGATTGCAATAGGAGTTGCTGAGGCCCTTTACTACTTGCATCATGAGTGTTCACCACCAATTGTTCATAGGTATTCCTGAAATATTTTGAAGTAATACAAGCTGTGACTCTGGCTACAGTATGATTTTTATATATCAAGTATCTCAAGGCTATTTGTTAACTGCATTTTATGGCATTACCATCAAAATCTAAAAGATATTCAAAATATCATTGTAGAGATCTGCAAGCAAGCAGTATTCTTCTTGATGATAAATATGAAGTGAGGCTTGGAAGTCTGAGTGAGGTATGTGCTCAGCAAGGGGAAGGCCACAAGAATATCATCACCAGGTTATTGCGATTGTCACAGTAAGTTCCAATCTCTCATTTTCGTTTGGCTGATGATTAAATATTACATCTTAGAATTGAATAGACAATACATTTCAGTATGCCACCTATGGTAGTCTTAGTCCATCATCACACTTGTATTTGCTTGTATGCTGCTTTACGATTATACTATTATTCTTTTTACTGGATATCCAGCATTTCATTACATTCTACATTAAGCAAATAGTCACTTTAGACACAGCATTTCATTTCATTACATTCTACATTAAACAAAAATAATCATCAAAGGCAGCTTGATATCTAAGAAAATTTATGGTGACAAGAAACTTGAGCTTTTATCAGGGTTTAGAGCCATGATTCTGATATCAAAGAGGCAATATAAGTGTCTGTTCTGCCACGCAATTTAATTTTGGTACCCTAGTGATGAGTAATATGTTGGTGTCAACCATTACACCACTACTTTCCTTCAATCATCAAGCCTTGTAGAAATTGATAATCATATTTGAAAACAAAAAGGCATCAGAGCAATTCCTATGCATGCATTAAGAGGATGCTCAGTTATGATTCCAACTGCTAAGAAAATCTACCACACCAAGTTGTCTGAACTTTTGCTTTAACTTCCCAGCTATTATAATATCTAATATAACCATACAACTTAGATCTGGTGAAGGAAGTCTATGGCCATAGTTCATCACAAGGTCTAAAAAAGAAAAAACATCTAAAGTTTTCCCATCCGCCTTCCTTTTCAAGATAATGTCTTCTGCAAGCATTTCTGGCTAAATTAACATGGCCAGGTAACAAAGTAGATTAGTATAAATCTTTCTAGGTATTCAAAGAAAAGAAAATTTTATCACAGCCTTTGTTCTGATAATTACTCACTCATTTGCCATCAGGAGGAATATACATGTATATCTGTGAATCAACAGCTAGAATAGAAATAAATATTGCAATTTTCAGATGTAAGGTGCATATTTCCTCATAGTGATGCATGCATCATGTTTCCTACTATCCAAAATAAAAGTAATATATGCACATGTTCCATGTTAATTGCAGCCTCCATATTCTTTCATGATTTATGACATTATATATGTTTCTTAAATTTATTTAGTCTTGTGACCTTCCAAGTACCACCTTCTTCCTAAATTTATATAGCCTTATGTTTGTCACTTTTAATAATCCTTCCTTCTTGTTTGTGATCTGCAGGGCACCAGAACAAGATGTTTCTGGTAATGAAACTGACCAAAAAACCTCCTCCCTTTCTCCAGATATTTTGCGCCCTTTACAATTCTTATCTGAATTCGGTTATTTTGAACTTGTTAAATCTGCAGGTCCTCCTGCAACATGTTCATATGATATATATTGTTTTGGTAAGCTATTGCTTGAGCTGGTCACTGGTAAGCTTGGCATTAGTGGGTGGAACGATGCTGCAACAGTTGAATGGATTGAACAGACTTTGCTTTACGTCAATGTGCATGAGAAAGAGCTTGTGGCGAAGATTGTGGACCCACTCCTTGTTGTAGATGAGGACCACTTGGAGGAGATTTGGGCAATCACAATCGTAGCAAAGTCATGCCTAAATCCAAAGCCCTCCAAACGTCCACACATAGGATACATCCTGAAGGCATTAGAGAACCCTCTGAAGGTGGTAAGGGAAGATGACAATTCTGGCTCTGGTAGACTCAGAGCAACATCATCACGAGGTTCATGGAATGCTGCTTTCATGGGCAGCTGGCGGAACAGCTCCTCTGATGTTGTCTCTGTGCCTGGCCAATCAAGGGAGAATCAGATGCTAAGGCATTCTGCTACAACACTATCTCAAGGCAGTGGAGGGGATCATTCATTCTCCCACAAGAAGCCATACAAGGAGATCTTTCCAGAGCCTTCAGCAACACATGATATCAGCGATCAATGATGAATATATTTTTTATGATTCTTCGAGTAATAATTCTTGGTGGGTTCCCTATTCGAGCATCTGCCTGTCAGAATCCGACACATGAGCCCTTAACACTGCCAATGCCGATTGAGTAGTGATAGGAGTGATGATTTGTGTTGCAGATAGTTCTTTCTCTTCTGTACTTGCTGATGCATTTGCATACGCCACTCCTGGTGGAGGAAGAGGTCTCTGAAGCAGCAAGATAAGAGTGTGCAGTTCTAATGGCAACTCATAGGAATAGATGCTGATTTCTGATTGTTTGCAGTTCTATTTGGTTCATCTTTCCCTCTCCTTATGAACAACAAGCTGCAGCAGTTTTTCCTTGCTGTATATTTCCTTCTTTGGTGGTAATTTGAGGAACTCTTAGCCACCAAACAGGGGTTCCTTTTATATCCAAGCACCAAAACTTAGGATGTTGTTGTAAGTATAAAAAATATAATTATATTATTATTATGTAAAATTTTTTTAATATCAGAATCAAAATTAAATAATTATAAATCAAGATCAAGATTATATGTCTTTTGATGTTATAAATGAAATCTTTATCTAATCTACAAATGCATTATCGTTAAATCCGAAAGCTAGATTTGTAAGGAGAATTAAACTTGTCTTTTTTTTTTATTATTCTTTATAGATCAAGATTATGTATTTTTGATGTCATTCATAAAATCTTTATCTAATCTGTAAATACATTATCATCAGATCCGAAAATTAGATCTATAAAAAGAATTAAATTTATTTATTTTAGATATTTTATAGGATCATTATAAGTGATGGAATAGGGACTAAAAGAGATTAAAAATATATCTATAATATCAATTTTTAATATTTCGTTTCTAGGAGATCTTTTATCAGGCGAGAGCAGAGGGTCAATGATGATAATTAGGAGATTCATTTTCATCAAGCTGTATTCTAAGAAATTTTATCATGATTGAATTTTTTTTATTGATCGATAATCATAATTAAAATTTAATTAGATATCTAATATATTTTATCTAATTAAATAAAATCACTTAGTCGAACCGTTCGAATGTTATCATCTGCTACGATCAGGAGAACTCCTCATGGTCATACTGGACTTCGTTCTTTCCACCAAATTCCACTGATAATAATACCTCGAGATCAAAGTACTCGTGCATAAGCTCCATGCTCCCATAGTGCCTTGGATACACGAATCTCACATTTTTGAAGGCATTGGGATCCAGGAAATGTTTAATGGCCTGCAGAGGAGAACAGAGCATTCAGTGATGAACCAGATATAAGCTTTTCTTGAGAATTCAATGAGTTGACCAGTGACCAGGCAGTGAAGTCCATCAGCCACATCATTTGTTCTTGGTGCTCAGCAGCATTCTCCAGCAGATCCACCAGGTGCCTGAGTTGGTTGTCATGCGAGGATGTGTTCTGCAACCCAAACAAAATTAGAACTCTGTTCTTCACTGCAAGGACAAGATAGAAACCTAAACAAGACGAAGAAGAAGAATAAGTGCTGCAGTTAAACCTATTTTGCTGGTCTCATCACAATGACTGTTCTTCCTTCGCAGTCATGGAAGTTTGCTCCATGAGCCTTTTGCCAGTTGCACCTTCAGCAGCCACCTCATGCTGAAGCAGGTAAAAAGCTACAGTGGTTGAAGACCGTGTTCTATGACATGCAGGAAACCGAGAGGATTGAACCAGATGAATTGAGCTCACCCAGAGAATCTCCTCTGGCTTGAATGTTGATCTCCACTCGAGTGTTTCTTCCAACATTTTCTTCGACTTGTCCACGTTCCAGCTTCGAGCTTCCAAGCATCTCCTCGGGCATGCATCGGTGCAGAACTTTAGGCTGCGTGCAGATAAGGGTTCCTATGGCTATGTTGTTAGAGTGGAATTTCCAGATTTAAACCCAAGTAAGGCATAAACATATTAAATTGGTATATATTAAAATAGAAGCATAGGATCATCGACAAATTAGTGCATTATACATCATTTAATATAATGAAAAAAATAGATGTGTATGAATATTATCCTTAATCCAAGAGGTCGTCCAAGTTTTGTTTGACTGTTCTATATGTAATATAGCAATCAAAAGAAAAATAACATTCTTAGTCAAATTAAGAGCATTCAGATGCTATCGAATTGAATCATGTCAACAAGAATAATCTTGTAATTGCATTCAAACTGGATGACAATAATAACACAAAATAATTCACAACTTCTTGATATCAGAAAATCCGCCATGTGAAATGAATTGCATCCAACAAATATTGTAAATAAAAACACCATTTTTGAATTAAATACAATCCACAATTCTCTAAAGTAGGGGGGAAGGGAGGGACGACTCGGTTAATATGATGGTTGGATTCATTTGCTCTGTTTACCTTTTTCGTTCTGGTCCATAGCATTATGTTCCTGATTATTATTACAGCTATGTTTCCTCCGAAACACGATTGATTCTGCAGCCTTAGTTATGGAAATCATATATTTTATAATATGATAGTACTATATCGGTTAGGAAAAAAATTGACATGAATGATACATCAACGCCACGCCACGCCACGTGATCGATTTCTTAGTATTTATTGTGCATGAAGAGAAGTAGCTAGTATTTAGCTGCTTGGGAGGTTTTAAGGTCAACAGTGCCCTTTCAAATAAAAAAAGATTAGATAAGAGTGCTTCTTTTATGTTAGTTTAAGTCAAAATTGGGTTCAGCCTCACCCAGTCGGCACGTTGCATTAATAATACTCCATTCCTATAAGCTTTAGAAAGCGAAATTTGCTTTATATTAGTCCTTCGGTGCTCGAAAAGAATAATTTGTTTGACTCCACTCATCATGCGTAAGTTGTATGAAGTTTGACTTTGACCCAGAATCCACTCCTAAAGACTTTAATATGATGCTGCCACGGTATACGTGGAGGCCGCTATTGCGTTCGTGGAGAACGAAGAAAGAACGCGGAGATCGGTCAAATGGTGAGGAGTCGATGATAATTACGCGACAAGAAGAACGTTCAAACCATTCGTCACCACTCCATCTCTGACGCCGTATTGATCCTTTCCTTCTCTTGTTCTCCGTCTCTATTCATTCATCAATTTGGCCTCTCTCTTGTTCGTCTTCTTCTTCTTGGTCTGCGGAGTCACGGGGAGCAAATGGAGGAGCTCGAAAGCTTCAGGTTGTACAGGAGAGACCCGCACCTCGGCCGGTCGCACACCTGTCGCGTTCTGCTGGAGTCATCCGTCTCCTCCGAGTGCGCGCAGATGGCCAAGTACGAGAGGCTGTCGCAGTCCCTGCGGCCGCCGGGCGAGCCACCGCGGCAGCAGCGGAGAGTCGGGGTCTGGCGGCTCTTGACGGACTCCTTCGCCCGGAAGGTCAGGGAGCCGCCGGGGAGAGCAACGGCGGAGGATACGAATAAGGCAGCGATCGTGGTATGGTCGGCAGAGGGGAAGAGGAAGTGGTCGTCGTGGCTGCCGGACCCCGACAGGAGATGGCCTGTTCAGGGCTGGTAGAAGCATGAAGCATGAAGCATGAAGCATAAAGCATAAAGCATAAAGCATACCGGAACGAAGAAGAAGAAAGAAACAAGAGTTTGGGTTGTTGATGTTGGAGGCTTTGTTCTTTCTGAGCGATATTTCTTTCAAAATTGTTTTAACACAATAATTAGATCAGTAAAAAGAAATGGAGGCATAGTTTGGTCCATTATTAAAAGTTAACATATTTAAATTATTAAGTCAATCATGACTTTTCTATTCAACAGGGAAGCGTGTTTTTAGCAACCACCAACTATTTACAAAATCTTATAAAAATAATAAAAATATAATATAATTTTTTTTACTATTAATAATCACTTAATTATCAAGCATATCTTTGTTCTCTTAATCTCTTACTTCATCTACTGGAACCCGAGTGCTCTTCGTCGTTCGACATATCACTCGATGCCATATCACTCACTCGATTGCCAGCCACTCGACACTTGCTCATTGCCGAGCTTGTCATCGTACGTTGCTTGATGTCAGAAACACTCATTGCTCACCTGTCAATCGTTGTTAGCCACTGCTTGTCAAAAGAAAATAAGAGGATAAAAAAAAAATTTACTTACATTTACTTAGGAATATCTTTGAAATATTACAATTTCATTGGACATCGTTCGACGCTTTGCTTATTGGCTGCTTGTCGTCAATATTATTTATGATGTCCACCGTTTGCTTATTGACTGCTTGTCATCAAATATTATTTGCTATTGAAAATCACTCGTTCCTCACCCATCAAGTGTCGTCGGCCACCGCTTGTCACTGGAAGAGAAGAACAAAATTATATTTACTTCCATTTACTTATAGATATTTTCGAAATTCTAATTTGTTATAAATATTTAAAATTTAATTATTTAATTATTTTTATTTCTCCACAATGTCACTATCAAATTTCATTTTTCATTTCTTGTAATCAACATGTCAACTATACATCTAATTTACATAATGTAAATAAATTTTTAACTCCATTTATTTTTTATCCAATAACTTACTTTGCTCATTTGTACCTTTAATTTTATCTAAAATACAATATTCTTTTATTTATTTCCATCTCATTAGTGTCTCAAGCATAGTTATAAAAATGAATATCAGACTCCCAACCCAAAAAACAATTTCATCATACAAATGTATAGTTCTGGATTTTAGTCTTCCTTCAGAAACGACAGAAAATACAATATTTCCTAATTGTGTTCCTACAACTTTTATCATCTTTCATAATTATAAAAAAATTACTTAATTCGTTATTTTTTAATCATTAAAAACTATATTTTCCAATAGGGCAGAGATTTGAACAAACACAGCCTCCACGGCCCAACGAACATGACACAGTACAGGCAGCAGCAAAAATTACACGAATGAAGTGGATCTTGATGGATTCGAACCACCACCCTCTCAAGCCATTTGAGACACAAATGACTGAGCGCTCTGCCATTTTGAGCTTAAAGATCCATACGCAGCACGTCACCAACAGAATGGTTTGTAACCGTCGAAATGAATAAAACAGAAACTCGCCCGGCGATCGACATATAGCTAAAATAAATAAGAAAGACGACGCTTCACTTGCACCCTAACATAACGATTCGAGCCTTCCCAACTCCCAAAGCAGAAATTCGGGGTTGAATAGGACAGTCATCGACACGAACATGGGCGGTTTAAGAACCACTAGGACCTAATTCACAAATGCGTTACTGCATAAACTTAACCAGTCTACAAATCGCTAAATGATTTGTCAATAGGACCACAAATCGCCAATTTATCAAAACTTTTGTTCGTCTAAACCACGATAACTCAACCAGACAGGCCGAGGCTTCAATGGACAAACCACATAATAATTACGCAAACAAAAAAAGAGAGAATAAAAGACATCAACCAACACAAGAATAATATATCACAAGTTAAAACGTAATAAAAATATTTTTAAAAATATTTCCGACAGACTTCAATAAAATTAAAATGCCCTTTGAAACAAATAGTCAAACAGAGCACAACATATATAAAAAGAAGCCACGTAATGACAAGCGGCAAAGTTTGGGCATATAACAGCCAAATGTGAAAGGAAATAAAGCATACACTTCTAAAACTGGATCAAATTCGCATCACACAATAATAACACCATAAGCCATTGGCTTGCTATGGAGAATTTTAACATGGTGACGACCATGTTTACATTCCCCAGTCAACAAGACTTTGTAACACAACTGCCGTTGATATACAACAGCTCATCATCATAAATCTGATATTGGCAAATAATTAACAAATTCACCGTCGATACAACCTGATGGAACAAAAATGTTAAAAATTAAGCTACAACAAATGCCCACATTCAGAGGAAAAAAACGATGTTACCATCAATAAAATGAATGACCTGAAACCAATTACAGAATATTAGGCTACATAAGAAAAATAGCAAGCTAATAAAGGGATTTAATGAGAATGCATAATCACCACATGCCATAACAAAAAACCTCTCAAGAGCACACAAATTTAAGCGGACAACCTCCAACCGACTCTGCGATCAAACGTTAGTTAATATGAAGCTTCATATGCAGGAAAGAAGTAAATTAGTTGAGCAAACCATTCCACAGCATTGAGCGAACTGCTACGTTGAGATCTTAAGCAAGAGGCGAAGTGCAGCTGCCCAGAGAGGAAAGGACGAAACCGGCAGCTTGAACGGTTTCATTGTCAAGTTAAAAACTCAACGACCATGGTAATGAAGCTGCTAGTCATCGAAGCGAATGCCAGCAAAGATATCAGCCGCAAGCCCCGTAGATCTCCACCGCCACCAGTCTTCACAGCAGCTGAATCCACATATCTCCAATGACCGTCACGTGGGGTCGACCAGGCATCAATCCTAGGAAACATTTTGAACAAAGAAGATACAAAACATCTCACATACAACATGCAATCACACAGTTCCGAGGCATAACGACTTTGCCTAGATAGGGTCCTTTGCTCGACATGATACATCATAAACAAAGTAATCTAAGTTGAAATACAAAGACCAAGCGGACAATATACCACAACAATTGCACAAGGATCCATGAACACCTTGGTATTTGAGACGAGAACGCAAAAGTAAATGCTTAATGCTTCAATGGAACGAGATCGAAAGCGATACTCTAAACCGGGAGGAGAGAAAAACACTGGGTAGCCCACCCCACGATTATTATGGATATTGACTAAACAGGCTTGGTAATAGATAAATAATCACTAAATGATAGATGCGGAATTATTTTCAATTGCATAAGTTGTTCGAACGCTAACTCGAAGAAAATCATACCTTAAAACTGGCAGACAGGATGGCTTTCGAGTAACCACATCGTGTAGGAAAACAGTACCTTAATATGATGCAGACGATTCCCGTAGATGTGCCTCATATGTTCACTATGCTTCAGAATTGCGACGAATATTGGTGGATCATGATTGTAGAAGGTACTGATCAGGAAGTTCATGGAATTGTCCCGAGGAAACCGTGCAAGAAATCTGGAGGGTGGAGTAGAACGAGGGGAACAAAAAACACCGTGGGGAGAACCCGGGGTTCTAAAATCACCCCATGCGATCTCCCCAAGAACACAAAATAACTTTTTTTATTATGTTTCTTTGACCTGCCATGCGAGCGCACCCAACATGGCAAAGGTCGGTGTGACAAAAGAATAGATGGACTGAACATGTCCCTAATTTACCTTACCCTCGATGGAGATTTCCGGCTTTCCAGAGGCTCTACATCAGAAAGAACCCCATATTAACATCTCTAGTTCTAAGTACTTAAAACGAGAGACATGAGGATCCATCCACCAACAACCTCCAACGAAACATGTCTTCGTCTCCCGTTGCGCTGCGTGAAAAACCAGGACCAATTAGGGCATGAATGAACACCAGCCGGAAAGAGAAACACGATCAGAGGCTGATGCCGCTCCACTCACGAACTCCGAAGCTCTGCACGAACCCCAGCATCCTGCAATCGGCTGCTAAAATTTTATACCTGTAGAGACGTAAAATTTACAGTTGAAGTAGTAAAGAACAGGGATTAAAGAAACATGAAATCAGCAGTTCGATCTAGGCTTTACCAGATGGTCAAGAATACAACCAACCAAAATAACAACAGAATCGGAAAACATATGTTACTAGAACCATAAATTTATTCTCCAACACAGATAGAAAAGAAGGAACAAAACTCCGATAGATCGAGGAACAGAACAAGAAGAAAAAATATAAAGCAAACTAACCAGTAACCACTTCAAAATAATAGATCGGCAACCAAAGCCGCCGAAACATCATATGGCCACGTATCGAAGACAGCAACCTCCAGAAAATCAAATCGGGCATGATCGATGATCGGTGTCGGCGAAACAACAGATCCGCCGTGGATCGGCGAACAGAGTGGCTCAACCATCAGATCGGACACAAAAGATTGGGACGGAAACCCAAGGGGGAACTAGAACCAATAGTAGGACAGGCGGCGACGCAACCCTAGAATGACAATAAGAGCGATGGAGTCGTATATTTATGGACGACGAAGAGGAGACGGACGGTTGGATCAAAGCGGTGCTTCGGCGACGGATGCGGATCCAACCACGTGGCGTGGAATAACTCGTCGTGCCAGCTAAGGCGCACCGAAGTTAGGAATGCATCGCTGTCATGGTTGCGTTTGGGAACCGACTCTTTCGCGTGTCCACATCTCGCCATGACGTAAGCGCTTACGCAATTCGTCTATCAGGATCGAGTGCGGGGGTCGCAACAAACCGACCGAAACGAACCAATCAAGTGTCCCGTGTCGGTGGCGCTTCCGACTTCTAGTGGTTGTGATGGGAGAGATACGGTGCTCAACCTCCCGTGTCACACGTCGAATCAGCGGGATTATCGTGTTGCTTGGCGTGGTGGTGGCCGCTCATTTACGGACGTTATCTTCGGCTGCAGAACAAAGGTTCACCGTAGTCACGAAGCAAGACTCGGCTCTTGAGGAGGCATCAACTTTGAATCGTTCCAGTCATCTTGGGTGACCGTGGCTTACGGTCACCCCATTTGAACTGTTAATAATCCGGTCCTAAACTCGATTAAAAATTAAAATGGACTGATCATAATTCATCTACTATTAAAAACCTCAATTTGATATTGTTCAATTCATAATAACTGAAATAATAATTATAAATTGTACCTCTTTTAATATATTTTAAATAAATAAACAACAATCAAAATTGACTCATCAAATTAACCAAACAGCCCGATTATCTAATCGAATTTTTATCATCATTGATACACTTTAGTTGGTTGATTTCCAAGTATTTACTTTTTTTAATAAAAAATTATACGATATAAAAATAATACAATACTTGTATATGTGTATATATATATATATATCTTGCTCTCCTCTCCTACACTTCAAGAAGATTTCTTCCCACGCAACAAGGAAAAGAAAGAGACATCAACCTACTTAACGAGTTTTCTCCTCTGCACTTCACCATTGTGCTTTTTTCTTTTTGTATTTTCGGTATGAGCTTGCTCCTCTAATATAAGTCAATTTAACTTAATCATCGAATGAGATAATCACATCTCATCTTCTTCTCTCATTGTTCTATAAGCCTCTTAATGAAAAGCATGTGGTTGAGATAGATATATCATAAAACTATAAAGAGTCAAAATGAATTCGATGACATGTTAGGTATGTCAAAACCCCCCCCCCCCATTTGTTTTTATGCACCATAGTGCAATTAAAATCGATAGGTAGTAGTATCATGATAAGATTAGTAATCCTCCTTGTTTTCTACTAAATAAAATAAAAAATATTAATATAATATATAGTAGCATTATTTTGTATATATGTGAACGTTATGTCAAAGAATATAATAATATCTTTTGATTTATTAAACAATTATATTTTACTGTGTGATAAATTCAACGCTTGTACGCAGTATATGTATAAAGTCTTCACTTGCACTAGTTTGCCGCTTCGGTGGGTCACTATGAGCCCACAAAACGTGAATGCATTCGAGAAGATAGCCAACTGGTCAATGAAGGGCTAAAACTCGATCCCGCCCAGTCGTCGGCCTTCATGCACAAGCACGGGCGCACGGTACGGAGGGTGGTGGGGGGAATCACTCAGCGGGAGGGGCACCCCACCCATCCTTTCGTTCCCCGGAGGGCAGCCTCACCTGACACCAACGCCAGTGCTGGTGGTACTCTCTCTCCTCTGCCCCGTTCTTTCCCTTTCATCTGCCTGCCAACGATCGTCACCTCCTCCTTCTTCTTCTTCTGTTCTATCTCTTGAGCTTACTCGTTGGAGGAAGCGACGAGATGGACTGCTGGGGCTGAGATAGTGCGTCCCTCTGCCCCTTACATCAGCTCCTCCATGCGCGTAGTTGACTGTCCTCTTAACGACAGCCATTTCCATGTTAACGAATCACTTACATGAAGTATGGTTTTGGCAGCTGCTCTCCGTTCTTCGATCTGTAGCCATCGCCATGGGACAAAGATATGCAGATGGTAGCCTGTCAAGATATGAGAAGCCGCTATGACCCGAACGTTAAACAGGCCTAGGACTCCCAACTATTTCTATTCTTTGCAAACAGATGAATCCATGTAGCCATAGCAATGTAGTATCATACTACACCAACCACCAAAAGTAGGGTGAAACCATATAAACAACCAAACATACAGGTAATTAAACGACTCACTACTCTAAGCTGTTATATGCCGAACAAAGACAGCACATGAGAGAGAGAGAGAGAGAGGATCTAATTTCTTCTTGTTTCGATTTATTAACGCCATGAGGAAACCGTGAGAAGCGGGCGGTCACCCCACGCGAGGGTGAGGAAGCCCGGAACGGAATCCAAGACGGCGTACTTGTAGCTGTAGTCGTAATTCCACAAGAGAAGCTTCGCTTGGCTGACCGCGTAGTTGCTGACCGGCACAGGCTCGAAACCGCACCGCTCCATCACGGCCCTCCATTCCTCCTTGGCCTCCATCCGCTCCCGTCGGTTCGGCCCATCGGCCGCACCCAACGCCCCCAGGATCCGATGCCCTAGGAGGACGCGCTCCACATGGGCTCGCTCGGCCGAGTCGCGCCGTATTGCTGGGTCGAGCGAGTCGAACACGGCCGCGTAGTAGGCCAGCGCCGCCCTGAATCGCTCCACGAAGTGCCCCCGGTTGACGCTCGCCTCGTACTCCCCCAGCGTCACGACGCGGGGGACGAGTGACTTTGCGATCCCGAGGACGCGCTCCACCGATTCGGGTGAGTCGGCGAGGAGGTGGTAGAGCTGGAGCATGAAGTTGACAACCACCACCTCGTCCGAGTCGATCCTGAAGCAGGACACTGTGAGCTCCGCGATCGGGGTCAGGATGGGGTCGAACTCGAAGTCCAGGTCGAGGATCGCGGCAAAGTCGCGCAGGCGGTTTCCGGTAGCGGTAAGCGAGGCGGCGGGGGCGGCGCCCAGCATCGGCGCGGGGATGCCGGAGACCCGGACCCTGGAGGGTTTCCCGCGGGGGCGGGTTGCCAGAGCTTGGAGGAGTGCCGCCCACTGGATCCCCTGGATGATCCCAAAGTCCACAATGTGGATACACGCCGCGGATTCGGTGGCCTCGACGATCGCCTGGTTCGCTGTGAGGTGGGCGAACTTGGAGTAGGGGCATGCGTCGTTGAAGACCTTGTAGCAGAGGGTGAAATCCTCCGGTGACGAATCGAACGCGGAGGTGGAGCACAGCGGCACCGCCACGGTGGATGGATGCGAGTGCTCCTTCTGATCACCAAGGAGGCGGCGGTTGAGAGCTTCGGCGAAGTAGAAGGCCACGCGTTCCGTTGGATCGCCTAACACAGAGGCGGACTCCCTGACATGGATCAGGGACTTGGCAGCGAGATCAGGGTTGCCATCGGCGAGCCGCGCGCAGTCGAGAAGTGATTCCAAGAGAGGCGGCGATGAGGTGTTGCTCTCTGGCACCTCATCTCGGACGGAAGCTCCAGAGTCCTCGTTTAGTTCCGGCGGATCGAATGACGGGGTTTCCGATGCCAGTCCCGGAGGGTTTAGGGCGACAATGGCGGTATACTGGTGGTCGTGCTGGATCGGTGGAAGATGAGCGATCTCGGAGGGCTCGGAAAAGAGGACGCAGTTGAGGCCCGACGCGGACGCCGGGTGGGAAGGGTGGTTTATGCCGGCGGAGCAAGAGGGGAAAGCGTCCACGAAGAGGGCGCCTGAGGCGCCGGCTGCGGCCTGCCACGGGTCGCTCATGATGTCACTGTTGTCAGCGGGAGACTCACCGATCAGACTCTCCATCCACTCGTCGGTGTCGAACTCCGGGGTCACGGGGGCGGCAGAGGAGTGGAAGTCGCAGAGGCGGAAGGGAGCCTGGTCGAGGTGGCCGCTGCCCTCGGGTGGCGCCTCGAAGCCAGCGGCGCGGTCGGGGGTGAAGGGGTCTGGGAAGGCGGCCTCCGCGTCGGGGATGACGAAGGGGAAGTGGTCGGGCATGTGCTGCTGGTGATGGTGCGAAGCGCACCACGGCTGGGTGCTGGTGGAAAACGGGTTGGCGGAGGCAGCCAGCTGCTGTTGCTGTTGGCGCTGCTGCTGCTGCTGCTGGATGACCTGCTGCGCGATCGCCATTAGATTTCCGCTCTCCGCGTGCATGTACGCCATTCCCCTCCTGAAATCCTCCGACGAACAACCAATATACTACGCCCTCCTCCTTAGTCTGCGAGCTTTAAGTTCTTCAGTGGTTGCTCTTCTGGATCGACAGGGAGCATTTTGGCCGGATTGATATACAAAAATGGAGATGCGGAGCGGTTCTGATGTCAGGCTATATCGTGTCGAGAGAAGAGTGTGTGAGGAGGACGGGGGTTGAGAGGGAAGGTTTTGAGCGGTATCGTACCGGTGGGATTTATAAAAGTGGGAAGTTTTCTCTCGAGTTTAGGGCACGGGAAAGGTCGGAAAAACCCAAGACACACGGAGGTGGGCCCTTTCACGACTGTCAGAGATAGGGCACGGAACAAATTGGAAAAGCCCAAGAAACATGGAGGTTAGCCTCGCAAGGGCCCACCGCCACTGTGGAAACATGAAGCAAGGGTGGAGCTTCCTCCGACGTGGCACCATAGGATGCCCTGTTGTCTGCCTTAGCCAAGACAGGAGAACCCGCCCCCATCTCGACCGCAGCAACTGGCACCGCCCCGCCGCCGGTCGGGAAATGATCGTTCGTTGGTGCGTCGTGAACGACGATTCGCGGCAACGCATGCTCTTCGACGGTACCCGCCCGGGGTTGGACGTGCCACGTGGGCTTCACATCTCACGAGATCTTCCTACGAATGTCCTGGGAGCCCGCAGACAGCCACCTCTCTTTACCACCAAAGGATATCGTCCATGTCGGGACGTGTCGGAAACTTCGGCCACAATAAAGTGCTTCAGTGTAATGATATGTGAGGATTCTCGAATCAAAAGCAAGCAGGAGTTTGCTTAACTTCTCGCTCTTCTTCCCTTCTTTTGTAATGATATGTGAGGATTCTCGATCCATTTAAAGACACGGATAAAAGAAGTCGGCTCGGGATGAGGGACGGTCTTGTCGGAGTCGCGGGTCATCGAGTGATATTTTAATTTTTATCCTTTTTTTAAGTAAAATTATCATCATGTGACATATAAAATATATAAGTATGTTTTTCCATTATTTTCATAGCATTTAGAGGATTGATTACAGGTTTAGTAGTCTCATTTTGATTAATTTTGATACTCATTTTAAATTTATAAATAAAGATTATATCATATGGGCACTTATAGATATTTCAGTTTGTAATGAATCATTTTGAATCTGATCGTTCAAAGCTTGCTTACGAAATTTATGGTTGTAATTTACATTGGCTATAAAGTGTTTGCTAAAATGATTGCTTGTAAATTCTGATTGAAACACTTTCTCTAACTCATTTTCTCTTTTGTAAGTCTTAAGAAACTATATGAGGTTTCAGAGAGGTTGACTTTTACGGACAGATACGTAAAAGTGCCGCACGACTTAGATAAAACCAGTTAAGTTTGTGACATTTGGCATCTGAACGGAACAAGTACACATAGAAACACTTAGCATACAAATGTGAGGGACCTAATTGAATTATGTTGAGAATAGTTAGCATGCATGATCGTTTAGGGAAAATGAGCATGGAGATGTAGGGAAAGGAATCACTCAAAGGAGCGGACATTTAAGATTAACATTCAAAAGAATGACCAACCCTTCGCGCGAGATGTACCACAAGGATATGTAAGCTTGGAAAAATGCATAGTGCACAAAGGTTGGGATGGTTGAGTTTGAGCTACGACTCAATATTGGTAACCAAACTTGACGGTGTTCATGACAAGTGGGGTGCTTGGTGAGGGATGAGACAGTGCAAAGTGAGATGGTCTGCTTAGCAACCGAAAGAGTTGTGTCAAGCTCACAGAAGTGAGGGGAATTGCTAACTCAAAGAATTCAGTAATTATGTAAGGGCTTGTATATGGACGATGAAATATTCATAGTCATCCCAAGGTAATCGAAACTTAGTGTCATGGAGCATTAAAACCTTCTCTTTAACATGAAAAGGATACGTCTGAAGGAGGTTAAAGTATATAATAAGTTTAACATGTTGCTAGTCCTTAGAGGTGTAGTTGTGGTTGTATTGGCGAAGAGTCATAATCTAGCAAGTGCGTTTGTGAGAGCCAAATAATCCACAGTTTATTCGACAAGGCAGAGTAGTCTAAGAGGATGGTGGTCTATGAAACTTTCAGAAGGAAATATGTAAAGAGAGAAATTACTCTAATGAAACAAATATCCAGGAAGGATAAGTTTTGACGCTCCAAAGGGAAAATCACGTGCAATAGACCGCATATGTTGAGAAGTACCTCAAAATAATAACTCCATAAAACTCAACAGATCAATCGAGTGGTGAGGAGTCGTTGCATGATCTCACATAAGGTAATGCGTTGGTGGATATATTACGAGATCAAATGGGGGAGCAACTTAAAACAATAACAAATAATTGCATACTTGGAGTCGATATGGAGAATAGATTCAACGGAGGGCTAACTCGTGGAATGGTGGATGTAAAAATAACCATAAATCCAATGCAAACCGAGGAGCGAAGCAAATTGAGTATAACTTACTAAAGTGCCCAAATTATATGAAGGGAGTTAGCATAGAAGATGAAACCGTAAACCCTAAACCCTATTTGAGGTATGTGGATAGCAAGAAGGGTCGTCCCTTCTTGATTGCATGGTGTACACAATGAGGAATATTGTATAGCGATTTGATGAGCATTTTTGTAGCCCCTATCATATGGATCACCGGTAGAGATGAGGACAGTTGACCTCCTTTATCCTCTCCCATAGATCTGTAGAAATTCAAGGATATATGATCTCCCTAGGTAACATAATCGTCTTATATGTACACTTTTTTTTATTTCATAGATTTTTTAGCACCAATCTTTGCACGATGATAAGATACTAATTTTTCTATGAAAATATGGGATTTTGTTTTCTGTTCATTCGATGCACATGTGATGTCACCACAAATTTCCCAACAGTAAGCATCCTTCAACAAATCTATAGGGTAGCAATAATTGTTATAATTTCTCCCCCTTTTGCGTTCACAATTTTGATGTCAAAAGCTCTCTTTAAAATAGCTTTTAATAGAGAAAATACGTGCAATCCAGATTTGAAAACTATGATAAAAAAATTGGAGCAATCTTACAAAAATAGTTCTACGTGATTCAACACAACACACATAGTTTAAAAATCAATCTTTCGTATGAGTAACCTAGCTTTGATACTATTGTTGAAAAATTTGGAGTAACATCATATGTACAGTAGAAGAACAAAAAACAAAACTTCTATATTTCTCACAGAAAAAGTTTCTCATCGTCGTGCGAAGATTGGTGCGCGAAAAAAATACAAAACCAAAAAACTATGTGTATATGAAAATTATGTTGCCTAAAGATATCATATATCCCTGAAAACCTATAGATATATGGGAGAGGATGAAGGAGATCAATTGTCCTTCTCTCTAGCGGTGATCTGTATGACAGGCGTTACGAAGATGCTCCTCAAATTGCTACACAATCATTCTTTGCACGCGCACCATGTGCTCTAAAAGGGATCGATCGTTCTTACTATCCATACGCCTCAGCTATTGCCTGAGAAGAAGAGAGAGAGAGGAGTGTAGGAGATGACAACTAAAAATGGTCTATCCTATGCCCCTTTGATTCCCTCATATTTATACAGGTCCCTATCGACTTAACCATAATGGATCCTATCATATTGGGTATTGGATCTTTATCAAAATACTCATTTCACTCATATTAATGAATATCTACCCAATAATCTCTCATTGGCTCTTGATTGGATCTTATCCACAAAATTTAATAATTCAGGGGCTCTGGTGGATATCTCATATATGAATCTCTGCTCGTTGTAACACCTATCATATGTGTGTGATCCTTTAGGTCCAATATCGAGTTTGCTGTGAATTATACATGTTAGATTAGTGAATTATTATCTTCATAATAATTCACTCGACTCATCGACTACGGATATACTATATCATTATGTCGTAGTCCCTAAATGATGCAGGGAAATCCAATTCATTGGACATGTCTGTCCTTATTTATCATGCATCTAAAATCCCAAAGATCGTATACCGGGCATGGTGCTGTTAGGCCTAAACGAAATATACTTGAGTCTTTCTCTAATTAGATTCTCTCGAAGAACTCTCTCTCAATCCAAATGACCCTGACCAGGGATTTTCCTAAGCAAGAACACTCTTATAACACTGAGAGTAGATGATCCTCTATCAGCACTTAATTGCCCTTGTAAGGTTGGTTGTCACTTCCGATGACCGATTATATTAGATTTCGAACTTTCAAACCTATAAATTCGATATCAAAGAGTAGAGTACTCATACATGACATCTTTGATATCTCAAGTCTAAGAACTAGATACTCTACTAGGACGATGAAAATCGTTGTCTAACAATGAGGTACCATCAACCATCAAATATTTCGTGAGTGGATCGATTAGTGAATTCATTCTCCAATGAGCATATGCATTGTATCCCTAGTGTTCCCACATGAGCAGCTATGAGATCAGCCACCTCCATCATATGGATGAGTATACAATACACTAGTTTGTCTAGTTATCTCGATGTCCCTTTCAAGCAACCTTTGATCGAGATTATTTAGGGTTTGTATTGAAAGACAAATCAATCTCGGTATCGTGATCTCGTCATGATCTGATTATCATTGTATAGATCTATGGACATCACAAGCAACCGATAATATAAAATAAAAAAAATTAAATAAATAATAAGTAAAGAGAATATGTATTGTGTCACGCGTGTCATCACTCATGTGATTGGCTTGCAGGGTACCTATGACTAGCAGCATAAGCTAGTCATAGGTGTCCCACATGTTCCCCTCAGCCAACAACCCCTGCTTAGGGCATATAGGCAGCAAAAAGAGTCAACCCCTTTTTAAAGATAGCACAATCTTATGATGCATGTGTAGAGAAAGATAATGCTATGATTTGAGGAGCATCGTCACCATATCTGCTATGTGGATCATCGCTAAATAGAAGGATAATTGACATCCTTCATCATCTCTTATAGATTAGAGATCTTTCAGGGATATATGATCTCCCTAGGTAACACATCTCACATGATATACATAAATTTTTCGATTTTACGATTTCTCACACACCAATCGTTGCATGACGACAAAATATTTTTCTTTGGGAAATTTGAGTTTTTTATTTTTTGATCTTCAGCTGTGCATATAATACTCTAACCAGATTTTCCAATGAGAACAAGTGAGTGTTGGACCGTCGATCACAACGTAGGGGTCCCCTGTTAGGCTAGTTGGGGTAGGAGAGGGGTGATTGCATATATCATTCTGGTGAGAGTCTGTACTTGATGATTGAGACTAAAAAGGCATCGATAGGGACGAGTAGGTGCACTGCTCTTGACTCCAACGAATAAAGGTCGGGGTCACTGAATATGTGCTAGTAGTGTCTCGAAGTTTGCATTGAGGTGGAGGTTTCCACTTGTAGGAAGGGGGGCAACTACCTTCCTTGCTCGAATGAGTTGTGTGTTGGGGGTGGCATTTCCTCATTGTAGCGCTCGTTGAGAGGGTTCATAGATGGACGTTCTTATGACATTTGGGTCCTCCTTCTAATGTCAAAATATTGTTATCTTGATATCGTTGATCGCAAAGTTAGCATGGCTCAGTTCCAACCCGAAAGTGCAAGTCCATCCAAGGAGCCCATGGGAGTTAGTGGGGGTGATCCGAGTGGGAAGTAGACTAGGTTGGCATAATCTGGAGGTGTTACTTGTTTGCTTAGGAAGATTTGATGTCATCCCGAGGTGCGTCTTAGTTTTCTCGAGATCCTTGTATAAGCGGTTGGTGTCGAGGGGATACTGTCGACCCGACCCTTTCGATGCCTAAGTTTAATAACGAAGTATGAAAATAGTTCAATAAAGTTTAGTAGTGATTAGTTTGGTTCTCTTCTTTTTAGGTTTTGGAGACTAACTTTTATACTTGAATAATTAGTTACATGAAGTCAATGACAGATTAGGGTATCTCTTACGTCTTAGGGGCTTATTAACGTCGATGGTCGTTGAGCACACTTTTTCGACGTTGACGATCAAAAAAGTAATATTTATTAGGATTTTGAGTCCGTTTGGGATAAGCTCGCGTCAATCGATCAAAAAGAAAAAACGAATCACGTTGTCGGGGGATTAATGCTCTCTGTCAGCGGTCGTATGAGTCTTTCTAGAACTGTGATCGGTAAGAGATGTCAGATTTCTCGTATTGGACGTTTCTAACAAAGAGGAAAGAGAGATGAGCCTCGTTGTCAGCTTTTTGAGAGATTGAGATGGGTAGAGTTTGATGGGTCGGTGCTCCGTCGACGACCACGGAAGAAGATGGGTGTGAGCTTCTCCGCTCATGTTATTGCTTAGGTGACAATTTTGAAAAGGATGAGTTGGCAAGGTCATCACTTTCCCTTTCCCTAATACGGATAAAAGAAGTTGCTCATCAATCAAGGTCAACTAGGCGATGCAAGCATCAAAGGCCACGTTTCCCATCGAGATGTTAATGGTGTCAGGATCTCGATGGCTGGTTTATATGTCATTATTGTCAAGAGCAGACTAACTTGACTGCATGAGTACGATGACGTGATTAGCATCCAAGCATCTCGTATGGTATTATTATGATATGAACGTCTCTAAGTTTAGAGACTACGACTAAAAGGTGGAATATTTGTTCATCATGTTAAATTCTCAAAACTCGTGTAAAAAGCCGAAAAAAAGAAAAACTGTTGAAATGTTTTCCGATTCTTGTCTTTATCGAAAAGAGCTCAACAAATGGACGAGGATGACTTCTCCGCAGCATCCAAAGCTCTGGAAAACGACAGCGTGCACGACAAAAAAGATTATGAGTCAGTCATTAACCTTTAAAAGGTTTTTTTCTTTTGCATAATAAGAGTATTAGCGTTTCTGATGCACAATTAAAACATGGTTGGTGGTACAACAAGATGGATAGGTTGACTTGTAATAGATACAAAACATATGCAACGTAAGATTCGGTGTCCCACATGTTCTCCTTTCACAACACAATTTACCAATCCCAAATCCTAACTTGGATAACTTGCTCCAATTTGCCTATATCTGTACTATACACCCAAGTGACCAATTAACCTTATTCAGAGCTTCAACATACGTACACACACGTATATATAACTACTGCTCCTTCGTACGTATTCAAATGTCAACAGAAGACTCTTGAGATGTCACATAGGACTGTCATGTATGGAGTAGACTTTTATGGGGAGTCCCTTTCGGAACTCCACGAAGGGGAAGGCGAACGCTTGATCCGGCTCGGCTAACTCCCACCTGTAGCGCAGTACGAGGTGGTGCAAGAAGACCGCCATCTCGAGCTTGGCGAGCTCGGAGCCCGCGCAGAGACGGGGGCCACCGCCGTAAGCCATGAAGTTGTTCGTCGCCGCCGTCACGCTGGAGGAGTTGTTCTGCACAAGGCAAAGGTAAGAAGAGGGAGAAGAAAGCAGTTCCTTAGACAAGCATGTAGCAAACAAATGCATGCCTCCTTTCTTCGCCTCCCTCTTCCTCTTCGCTTCTCATGGAGCATTTGAGACGTAGAGAGAGAGAGAGAGTGTGTGTGTGTTTGTGCTCCGTCTAGATCAGAGAATAACCATGTAACTATACGTCTAATTTTAATCTAAAGGTGGCTGCGAGGTAGAACATCATGCTGGTGCCAAATCTTTGAGCGTGGGTCCGACGCACGAGCCGAGTCACGCACGCACGCACTCATGCACGCAACCATCATCCACCTTCTCCACAGGACTTTGGACCACGTCGCATTCATTCCCTCACGCTGCCCCATCCACTAAAGATTATGGATCAATCTGCTAAACACAGGACATACGTACGTGTCTGAGTAAACGCCATCGTAGAGGTCAAACACATCAGCCAAGACAAATGAAAAGACATCTTGGTCGCACCACCACGCCCCACGAATGATCTTATATAGAGACGTATATCGAACCTAATTTTGTCAGAGCCACAGTTAACGACACATGTAAATAAGTGGACAGTGATTGGGTCACATTTGATGCTACCCTCGAATGAAGGAAGACATGCATAGCGCCAAAGCGTTAAGAGGAGCGCGACTAATTACCTGCCACCTCCACGGGTTGAATTGATGAGGATGATCATAAACTGATGAGTCCAAGTGAACCGCAGCAAACACCGGAAGAATTTTCCATCCGCAGGGGATGTCGTATCCTTTGCAAGCGAAGGCAAAGATAGATATGTCAGTTCGTGCATCGCGAATCAGATCCCTCGATGATACATACGGCGTACATGGCAGGCATGAATCGACGTACCTTTGTACTGCAAATCCTGTAGAACCTTTCTGTGCACGAACCTTACAACGTTGCCAAGCCGCAGGGTCTCGTTTATAACCTTCATTCACGAGACAAATCGAAGGAATCATAAGAATACAGAGAGAGAGAGAAAGATGGAGTCTTCTTTGGTGTGTTGTACGGATGTCTTACGCATCGGGTGAACTCCATTTGCTTGTAGTCTTCCCAGTTTAGACCAGCCTCTCCTCGTTGCTTCTTTCGGTCGATCTCGCTGTGCTCTTCCTAATTAGTAGCAGCAGATATGTCAACAGCCGAAACCCAAACCTTCCCACTTAGAAACTGAAGCAGAGATGAGACTTGCGATCTACCCGCAGTTGTCGAACAGCTGTCGGACAGCTTTCGAGGAAAAAGATAACTAAAGCCAAGGCCATCGATGAGGTCTCATGGCCAGCAAAGAGCAAGCTCAGCAAAAGATCGAGGATCTGTTCTTTGGACAGGTTTGACTCCTTTAAAGACCATCCAAGGAGATCCTCTGCTCCATCTTGTCTCTCGCTCTTCTCCTGGATCCTCTGCTCCATCTTTTGCTCGATCACCCTCAGGATGTTTGACCGTGACTGCGATGGATGCAATGTTACAGCATGGTAAAGAAAACGACATGTGTGAAATCGAACTTGGAAATATCTCTTCAGGTATTATTTCATAGATTGTACATTTTGTGGGCCAAGAACTATAACATCATCTCCAGAATTGCTAGTCTCCCATGGCTTAGTATTTTTCTGTTCCTTTTCCATTTGGAATGCTAATTATGATTGAAACCGAGCTGTGACTGCGAAGAGTAGCGTACCCTTAAGGCCTTCCAGTATGGAGTTCCGGGGAAGTTTAGAGGGGCAGATACTACACCCTTCATGAAGGTTATGTACTCCAGCCTCAGCTTCTCGGTCTCAGGTTCACATGGGTCCATGCTCATGATGTTCTTGGCCATCAAATTGAAGGTGAACTGCGTGTTAAGGGACGCAACCGACACTATCAGTAGGGATTCTCAAACTAAAATGCTTGAAGATTGATTGACATGAATGTATACCTTCTTGGCTTCTTCCTGAGCAGAGAAAGGAGAATTCTCCCTCCAAGACCGCAGCACAAGCAGCGTGTGGCGCTCCACCTCCGGCAGGAGATGCGACCGGAGCCTCACGTTGCTCATGAAGTTGAGAGAGATCATCCGCATCTCCCTGTGCATTTCTCCCACCTGAACCAGCATCGACCACTTCCCGAGAATTCCTCCGATGCTCTTCGGGTAACTGCACTGGAACAGCTTCCCTTCGTTCTGAAGTATGAAGCGGTTCAAGCCCGCGTCGGCTGAGACTATGGTCGGCTCACCGAAGAGATTAGACCGATAGATCTTCCCGTACCTAAGGGACAGCATCCATGGTTATCGGCTGGATCCGAGGCAATAACTACTGCGGTGGAGTTACCTGGAGATGTGTTGCTCCATGAACAGGCCCGTGGAGGTGGCCAGATGAGGCTTGAGGTATGCGAAGGTGTCGCCGATGAAAGGCCAACCGCCACCGGCAGGTGGGAGGTTCAACCTCTTCATCCTCTTCCATCTGACGAGGTTGACGTAGAAGAAGAGGGCTACCAGAGCAGGAAGAAGGAGGAGGGGGAGCTCGTCTATTATGAACCCGGACATTGGAGACAAGGCTGAGCGGTCTCTTCCGCTCTCTCTCGGGAGTTGGAGCTTTGCTTTCACAGGTCCCTCTCCCTTCATCTCCTATAGTTTGTGGAAAAGATAGGTTGCCGTTTCACATGGAGAAAGTGTTAAGTGGCTTTCTGCTCGAGAGAGGCCATGACACGAATGAGTTGAATTGTCTAAGCAACATTTACATGTATGCACAGCTTAAACTTATAAAGATTATTTGATGTTGGGAGTAGGGCTCCCAGTGGGAAGAGACGTGCGTGTGTTCTCTCATCAGTATCAATCCAAGAAAGAGAACCCAATGTTGTGATCACGATAGGAACAGGTTCCGTCACCTACTACGACAAGTAGTACTCGATAGAAGGATTGTGGAGATTGTTTATGGTCTATTTTCTCGCCGATCAGTGGGAGATATCTGCTCCCTTGGATAATTAATGTCGTAATATTTACATTATTTATTGAAATAATAGGAGTCTCATTTCCGAGTGATATATATTGGGCTATAGTGAAATCTAATCAATGATGTATTCAAATAGTTACAGAGTTGTGTGAATAAGTGTCGGTGACGAGTTTGGCTTGGCGAGTCACGAAGATATGATGTGGCTGGAAATAATTGTGTTCTTTGTCATTCACATTGCCAAATTATCAATGTAATTTGGCAAACTATAGAAGATGACAATAATTTATATGAATTATGACGTGTTATAGAGTCCACTATACCATACATATGTACGTACGTATGTATGTATGTATGTATGTATGTATGTATGTATGTTGTCTATACATGTGATTATTGATAAAATAATTGGCTGGGCTCATTTCAACATTATTTACTTCCGTTGATCTTGTGCAATGTGTGAGGGATTTCGATCATGTTCGATCATCCTGTTCTTGTGCTTGAATGATCGAAGATTCATCTACGAGACAAATAGAAATGGGGTATCAATAGTTGATCGGTAATCTTAAGTTGGAGACTATCACATAGCACCTTGAGCTTTGATGCTTAAATCAAAGGTTCTTTGTTCACGAGGAGGAGAAGAAAAGCTTTTATACCCTCACTAATAGAGAGAGGCTCGGATCCTTTGTGCAAGCACTATATTTGAATATAAGAATCCACGTAGGTCCTTTTCCCTTTTGGGGGGTTGGAAAAGTCATGAAACAGTATAATAAAAATCTTGATAATTATATAATATCCCTCATAAGATATCATCTAAGCTTAGGATAGCGATAAAATCAATATATAATAGGAGAAATAATATTTAATATTTTTTGATATCGAAAGTTAAACTAATTAATGTTATCGATACCTTCAAGTTATATGATGTGTGTGTAGAGTAAAAACTCAATTTTATTGATACATATAAAAGAATCATTGTGAAGTATGGAATATACACTCAATCTTATCGATATGACATGACACATTTCGATGAATATAGAAGAATCGTATGGTGTTATATATTCTTAGAGTCATATTTTTTTAATTATACATATATTAGAAAGATATGACATATGTTTCTCCATTTTATCAATAATTCATGGATAGATTCTCAAACATTGTCACTTCAGAACAAGTCTTAACCAATGTGGAATTGCTTCTTGGAGTTATTGTTTACGACTATTGCAGTCTCATCCGCTCCGTCGAGGCAATGAACTCGTGGTTTTGTACCACATCCCCAGTTGCGACGTAAGTTGTGATTCACGCTGTTAATGCCAATAAATACTTGAGGAGTTGCATCGATGCTTTATCATCTTATATATTTATTCATAACATTTAAAACAATGATGTGTGTTAATTACTATGAAAAATAACTATTAATTTTTGAGGTGATGGGACCATAGTTTAAATAATTGACAAAAGTAATAATAATCCTAATTCATGATTATTTTAAATTAGATGATTGGTTTAAATTCGGTGGTTTTCTTAGTTTTTCTTTATAATGTTTGCTTTAGATAATGATTTATTTTTATTTTTATTTTTGAGAAATGTCTCCATTTATTTGAACATTAAAAACTTAACTATAAACAAGAGTTGTTGATATTTGATCCACATAAAAATATTGGTAATTAATTGATTCATATATATATATATATAATTTATTTATGTTTTATTTTATTGATTTTATTGCTTGCTCGATCTGAATCTTATGATATTGTTATCATATTAATATAGGATTATAATTAAAGTCCAACAAGAACTCATTTAGTTTATATCAACCTTTAGAGTAGCTTTGTTTTTTTTAATGCACAATCCGTACTTTTTGTGGAATGGTCATAAAATACGACACTGTGTTGCTTCTTATCATTCATGTAAACGCCTTTTACAATAAGCTAAGAATAATGTTTTAATCGGTCATAAATGGGATCTTGAATGCCACAAACGTAATAATGAACACAAAGAATAGCGATTACAAAGAGGACAAATTCCTGAAAAGATGTTTCTCCTTTATTTTAGTTTCAAAATACTATTGATTGGACATCCAAAAATAGCCTCTCTCACCTTTTCCAATGGATCCGTATGAACTTGTCAAAACCCTATTAAAAAACTAAAACTGAAATAAGAGTTAAGTTTTTACATTTTTTTTTAATTTTCAAACCAATAACATATCTATTGAAAATCCCATTAAAAATGATAACTTAGTTTTTATGTTTCTGTACAGGTGTGAGTGAAAGTAACCATATTCAAAAACACTATAACTTATGGTCAAGTTTTTTCTTAAAATAACAAAAATATATATTTTTAATAAGATTACTTTTTTATTATATTAAAAATAAAGACTATTTTGGATGTTTTAGAAATGATGATGCTCTTCAAGAAAAATTTAAATTTAAGATTTTTTTAGAAAAATCATATATATATATATATTCCGAATCTAAAAGAACACTTGTCACTTCTAAACATATAAATGAAAGTTTACATGAGGCTCTCAACCACGCAACGTGTTTCACTGACGTATGTCACATAACTCAATGAGGGAAGGGATAATATGTCGACATTATCTTGATGACTCGTATTTACTTGATGAGCATGGCACGATGTGTAGCACTCATACCACATGGTTGACAAGACTCGTATTTTAGTGATGCAGTTTATATCGATTATTAAGAAGCTAAAGTACATTTTAAAGATTACAAATTAGTATATTATTATTTTTAAATAAAATTAAATATAGTCGTAGAAAATAGAGATTTTATATTGCACATCTATAAATATGTTATATCTATATGTATAGATCCATCCAAGCCTCAAGTATTTAAGCCTTTAGTACTGAACTCTAAGTGTTATTATAGATTTGTAAGTATTTTTCTTTTTGAGAAGTTCAATATAGTTTTTCTTTTTTGCCTTAGTTTCTTCTTCTTCTATTTGATTTGATCTTAGGCTAGCCACAAGGGTGATAATATGTATTTCAAGATCTCCTTGGTGAAGAAGATAATCTTTTTCGACTATAAAATATTACAGTTAAGTTGGTGGATTTGGTATTGAACTTCTCAATCAATCTAACTATAAGATCCGAAAGACTTGTTTTGAGTCTTATCTCATAAGAGAAGATCTATAGGATGTGGTTAATGATAATACAACAACAACACCATATGCTATAGATAGAAACACCATGAAGAGATGGAGGACTTTAAATATAAATACTAAATTTATATTAAAGAAATCTATTTCTCATGATCTCTTTGAATATATTATGCATTGTAAATCAACTTCAGATATTTGCATCACTCTTAATGCATTGTTCAACAAAAAGAATATGACTCGGCTGATGATGCTCTTCAAGAAACATTTAAATTTTAAGATTTTTTAGAAAATCATATATATTATAATATTCCGAATCTAAAGAACACTTGTCACTTCTAAACCTAATAAATGAAGTTTACATGATGCTCCACCACGCAACGTGTTTTCTATGGACGTATGTCACATAAACTCAATGAGGGAAGGGATAATATGTCGACATTATCTTGATGACTCGTATTTACTTGATGAGCATGGCACGATGTGTAGCACTCATACCACATGGTTGACAAGACTCGTATTTTAGTGATGCAGTTTATATCGATTATTAAGAAGCTAAAGTACATTTTTAAAGATTACAAATTAGTATATTATTATTTTTTAAATAAAATTAAATATAGTCGTAGAAAATAGAGATTTTTATATTGCACATCTATAAATATGTTATATCTATATGTATAGATCCATCCAAGCCTCAAGTATTTAAGCCTTTAGTACTGAACTCTAAGTGTTATTATAGATTTGTAAGTATTTTTCTTTTTGAGAAGTTCAATATAGTTTTTCTTTTTTGCCTTAGTTTCTTCTTCTTCTATTTGATTTGATCTTAGGCTAGCCACAAGGGTGATAATATGTATTTCAAGATCTCCTTGGTGAAGAAGATAATCTTTTTCGACTATAAAATATTACAGTTAAGTTGGTGGATTTGGTATTGAACTTCTCAATCAATCTAACTATAAGATCCGAAAGACTTGTTTTGAGTCTTATCTCATAAGAGAAGATCTATAGGATGTGGTTAATGATAATACAACAACAACACCATATGCTATAGATAGAAACACCATGAAGAGATGGAGGACTTTAAATATAAATACTAAATTTATATTAAAGAAATCTATTTCTCATGATCTCTTTGAATATATTATGCATTGTAAATCAACTTCAGATATTTGCATCACTCTTAATGCATTGTTCAACAAAAAGAATATGACTCGGCTTCGAGAATGATTTAGCAAATACTATCTAAGATAATATCTCAATTTCTTAGTATTTTTTTGAAGATTAAAAATTTATGTTTAAATATATTACTCTTAGATCTAGATGAGCCTATTTCTGATGTATAAATGAAACGTTATATTATTCGTAGTTTTTGAAAAGAATATATCCCTTATGTTATATCTATTCAAGGATGTATTCAATAACTATCCTTAATAAAGTTGAAAAATCTTCTTGCTTCTTTTAAAGAGAGACGGAGATGCCCTTTTTATAAATAAGAAAAAAGGTAATAATAACGATAAGGAGAAGAGGATGATACTAACAATAAGCAAAAGTCTTCTTCGGTGCATATCAAAAGAAGATCAAGTATTATAGGTAGGCCATATCAAGAAAAATTATCATGTGAAGATTAAAGGAGAAAGTATTATAAATAAAAGAATTATTTTATTGCTACTGATGAAGATTGGGATAAATTCTTTATAATTAAAACTACTAAAGCTATGACATTTATCAATTTCAAATATAACTAGATTATTAATCTAGGATGTAATTATCATCTCAATGATGGAATCAAATTTACCAATCTTTATCAATAGGAAGATAATGATATAATTATTATAGTAGATAACATTATTCACCAAGTAAAAAAAAAGGTACTTTCATAATCTCATATAAAGATAATAATCCTATTACATTAAAGAGTGTGTACTATATTCTATGTACGAAGAAAAATATTTTCTTAGTTAATGCTGAAAATTATGTTCTTTTTTATCCTAATGAAGTGAAGTTTCTTTGCAATATAAAAGAATTAGATGCAGGACATATTGGTAAAAGGGTCAAAGATTTATATATTTTATCATTATTAATCTTTCATGTTGATAAGAAGAGTACAAATGATGGAGTATCAATCTGACATGCTAGACTTTGTCATATAAATTTTTTTAAATTAAAGATTATGATGTAGAAAAGTTTGAATGATCTTCCTAATATTATTACTTTTTAGTAATAATGAAGATATAAATTCTCATTGGAGCTTATTTATAATGATCTAACGAGCCTTACTCAAATATCATCTTATTCAGGTTCTCATTATATGCTTCTTTTTATTGATGATTTTATAAGGTTTAGGTCTATTTTGTAAAGGAGAAATCAAAAGTATTTTTAAAAATTTAAGTGTTCTAAGTTAACTGTTGAAAGTACTCTTGAAAGAAAAATTAAAAGATTACGCACCGATAATAACGAAGAGTTCATTTTTGATAGATTCTTTTTTTTATATAAAGAGTATAACATCAAAAGAAAATTTACATGTACAAATACACTATAACTAATTGATATGGTTAAGATTTGACATCTCATGGAGACTTATAAATGTCATCTTCATGCAAAGAATCAAAACCTTATGGGTAGAAGATATGGCATGTACAACTTATATTATTAATTAAACTTCTCTTAGTTCAATCAATCTGAAATCTCCATATGAGCTCATGTTTGGTGAGAAATTAAATGTTAAATATTTTTGAGTTTTTGGTTTCTCTGTACTATGTTCATATGCTAAACTTAAAGAGAAGTAAACTTAATGGTAAGGCCAAAAACTACATTTTTATTTGCTATGATGAAAAGAAGAAATGTTGAAAATGTATACATCTATAAATACATAGGTATGTGATATATTAAAATATTATGTTTGATGAAGTTTTTTATTATTATCCTTCATAAATAATTTCTTTTAAAAATATCAATTACAATAATAAAAGTGATATATGTTCGAAACCTAGTTGAGTTTCCTTTATCATTTAATGCTTCTATGGATTTTGGCTCATCTTCTTCCTCATATGTATTTACTCATATTATTTTTTCATCACCAATGATGGAGCAAAATGATAAAGAGAGTAATAATGTTCACAAAGAGAAAATTCTAACATTAAGAAGATCAAAAAATAATAATTGTTAAACCAGTATATTACAAAGATGGAGATAATATAAGCATGTCATTGTTTCTTTGAACCAATTGATGATCTTGAGTTTACTCATTTTGATGAAGTCAAATATGTTAAGGTGTGGGAGGATGCTATGAATGAAGAAATAAATATTTTTCATAAAAATAAAATTTAGAATCTTATGTCAATCTAATATTTCATAAAAATAAATATTTTTCATACAAATGTAAATCTAATTACTTGCAATTGAGTCTATAAGATGAAACATAAGTCTATATATTGTTATAACACAAGACTTGTTGCAAGGAGGTTTTCTAAAAAATATAGAGAAGATTATGAGAAAATATTTAATTCTATGACCAAGATGACATCTATTAAGATGGTGATTACTCTAGTACCCATCTTAAATAGAAGCTTTGACAACTTGATGTGAAGAATATATTCCTATATAGTGAAATTGATAAAGGATATTTATATGGAACAACCATCTGAGTTTATTTTTATTTCCAAACCAAATTATGTTTGCAAGCTTAAGAAGGCTCTTTGGGTTAAAACAAACTCCTAGTGTATGATATAGAAAAATTGTCCAATACTTACATTTCTATGATTATTTTTTTTCTTATTCAAATCTTAACTTATTTATCAAAAATCATGAAAGTTTATATATTATTGTTCTTCTATACGTGGATGATATGATCAAAGCTTTGTGATTATCTTTCTCTTTGATTTGAAATAAAAGTTTGGGGAGAGCTTAATATTTTTCTTGGTGTGATGAATACAAAAGAAGGTATACTTATCTCTCAAACAAATTATGCAAAGAAAATTATTGAAAGGTTTGAAATTAATAAAAGTAAGAAGGTTTCTCCTCCGCTTGATATAAATATAAAGTTAAGTTATAATTATGAGAAGATTCTTTTCATGCTGTAGTCTCATTCACTTAACAATTACAAGACTAGACATTATATTTTTAAGTCATTTTATGCAATCTCCATGGAAGCCACATCTTGATGTAACAAAGAAAAATTTAAAATATATGAATTTTATCTTTGATTTGGGATTATTCTATGAGAAGTACATACATATTGAATTGCATAGTTATGCAAATATCAGAGGTGATTTCAATAATCATAGATATACTTCTAGCTATATTTTTTTATGTGATTTTGCTTGCATTTTATAGTATTGTAAGAAATAACAATCAATTTTTCTTTTTTACAACTGAAGTATAATACAAGACTTTCTCTCTCTTGCTTCTCAAGAACGTATATGATTGAGATGTCCAATCAAGGACGCATGCTATCAAATGAACAAATCAACTATTTTACAGGGTGACAATTTTAAAATTGACTACAAATTCATTTGTCATATAAGAACCAAGTATATTGAAATTGA
Source organism: Musa balbisiana (assembly GCA_004837865.1). Classification (NCBI taxonomy): domain Eukaryota; kingdom Viridiplantae; phylum Streptophyta; class Magnoliopsida; order Zingiberales; family Musaceae; genus Musa; species Musa balbisiana. The sequence continues at coordinate 517,800 of CM017194.1, forward strand.
ATATCATTTTATCTGAAAAAATATATTTCAAGGATTCAAGGATTTATTGAGGTCATGAAGATCAAAAATAAAAAAAAATGTAACAAATATTTTTATCAAATCTCTTTTGAAATAACCATTTGAAGATCTCTGAGGCATTTACCTCTAAATGTATATTTTAAGGGGGAATGTTAATAAATTAAAATATATTTTAAAAGATCATAAATTGATATTTTATTTTTAAAATAAAATTATAGAGATTAAGAACTCTTATATTTTATATCTATAAATAAATGACATCTACATATATAAATCCATCCGAGATTTAAGTATTTAAGCTCATAAGACAAGACTGAAGTCTAAATATCGTTTAAGATTTATAAGTATTTTTTTTAAAAAAAAATAATATAATTTTTTTTCTTGTCTTGATTTTTTCTTTACTAAAATATACTTGCATGTCTTCGCGTCGACAGTGTAGAACCTGAGGCTGAGAGTGAACATTCCCCCTCTTAAGAAGGTCTGCAACGAAGATAAGTTTGCTCCTTCGTTTTTGGGTTGAGAATAAGCATTACATCACATCGCATTTAACACATTTAGTAGTCTTTGACCATACTGGCGATGCTGAAGCCGAAGGCATGAGAGCGATCCAGTAACTTCCCGTTGGAAATGATGGGAAGCAATGCAGAGTCGCCAACCTCAACATGTTTTCCACGCGAATTTGGTGTTGCACCTGATGCCAAGTGACCGAGACTTGGTGGTGACAGAAGCACATCAATCTTTGTCCACATAAAGTGGAAAAAGGGCCCTATCTGGTTCATGAAACCAAATCACACAACGCAACCTATCTCCTCGTGCACACTCCGCTGCTACCACCTGACACAAGAAGACAAGAGTTAGGATGTTTGGTAACCATTTCTATCTCAGCTCGTCTTTCCAACTTTACCTTCAATCATGGCAGTCCTGCCATGGGAGCACACACGGGCATGCGTGAGAGAAAGTGGAAGAGACTTAGAAAGCACCAGTGTAACAGCAAAGCTCCCCATAAATCATGCCCATGCCCATCTCAAATTTAAATTTGGGGTAACTGAAGACATGAGTAACCTGCAATGATCACTTTGAACAGACCACCATCCTCCTTTTGACCAGCTTTTGTAAGAGGATATCATAAGAAAACTTATCCAGCGAAATGAACATTTGTCCACCCCACAAGTTTACCTAACAATGCAGCTAACTAGTTAAATGAGATCAAAGTACTGTTTAATATACTTGTTAGGGAGGACCAGGACTCAATCCTATCGCCCCATTTCCTCTCCTAGGATGGTAGCGAGCTGATTACTGTCTTCAGATATTTGGAAGCAGGGGACAGTTGGATAGCAAAAGAAACTACAACCTCTTTTTGTTACAGATAGGAAGATGAAGATGGATGACAGGATGTTGCTTTTCTATCAGTTGTAAATACATCATTGTGTCAGCCCCCCAACAGGCAAGAAGGATCAAGATTTGAATCTTACCGGAAGAGATGAGGGATGCCAAACAACACACATTGGGCATACCAATTTGATTGATTAAAGCAGACAAAGTGGTCGCCAGTCTTCTGGACAGTTGAATAAGGTGCTAATGGAGTGGGAATTAGGGTGTTGGGTTTGGATGTGACCCTATCCTTATTCTGTCACCATGGCTACATTCTTATCGATTCACTTTGTGAAGACATAAAGATATCATGTCGGTATAGTATGACATTATTGCTCGTGCAACTCCTCGAGTATCTTTTAGTCACACATCTCGCACGAGAAGGTGTTCTATCAAACAGTGGAGTCAGCTAACTCCAATACGTTCATCAGATCTGACTTCATAATAGTCTAAAATAGCAGCAATGGATTGACTAGTTTTTTTATGGAAGGCCACATGGAACACATAACCTAACTGTGAAAGTACACTAAAGTGGATAATCATGACTAAGAAGATCTATTTTGGATGAGGCTACGTTAGTTATCTCATTTCTCATGGTGGAACGCCAATAACTTCCGTTTCGTAATCTGTCTTTACTAGTGAGTAAAGAAATCTCAGACCCAATTTAATAAGCTAATTGATCCATTAGTCTCATTAAACTTGAACCAATTGTCCAAAACGATCGAACCAATTTAATAGTGGTAGATTCAACTAACACTTATTGAGTCTGTCCAAATCTGACTTCTAATATAAGACTAAACAGAATATTACATCATCGTTAAGAACCAACATATCTCATAATCAGAGCCCGACATGGTACTCGCAAGGTCTAGGCCAGTGATGACCCAATCAGTAGCCTTGAGTCCCTATGTTGATGCCAACTATCATGATTCGTCCTAATGAGATAACCAAATTATTAACTTTTTTTTCTGCATAAATCCACTGACACAGAATGCGGTAGTAGACTCATCTAATCCTCATTCAGATCCTTTTCCAATTCTGATTTGGGATTACACCAGTGTACAAGAAGAAAATGTGTAAAGACAATTCATGATAAGCATATAAAAAAGAGCAAACTTGGGCAATTATAACATCTATGAGAATTCAGGAGTTACAAGAGGAAGAATTTGTTTACCAGTATAGTGGACACAGATGCTTCAGTCTTCATCCTGGCCACTGAAGGAATTAATAACCCTGCTTGTGGAGACACAGAGAAGTTAGTGGCCAGCCCTCAAGGATCAGATAAGTTGCAGCTTAGATGTACATGTTCAAAATGTTCATCAGAACCAAAAATTGTTCACACTGGTAATGTTATAATCTCACATGCTAATGCACATTCGTATTCTCCAATAACCTCAACAGAAATCATAAAGGTAGGTTGGAACAATTGGACATGCTAAAGTCAACAAATAGCACTGCTCTAGAATATAAATGTCTACACAAAGAACTGACTTGACTTTGGACGAGGGCAAAAACTTAACAGAATTGGGTTTTCACTCGTCAACAAAATTTAATGAGTGAATCCTATACGCTTAACAGAAATAAAAAAAGTTGGAGGACAGAGCCATTGGGAACAGAATTGCTAAAAATTGACGTGACTTTGGAGGGCTGATCACAAGGAGGTTTCACTTGTCAACATAATTTAATGAGTGAATCCTAAAAGCTTAACATAAATAAAAATGTAGGAGGACAGAGCCATTGGGAACAGAATTGCTAAATTCAAATTATGGCACTGCACTGGAATATAAATATTTGTCTGTGCAAAGAATTGGCTTGACTTTGGAGGGCTGATCACAAGGAGGTTTCACTTGTCAACAAATTTTAATGAGTGAATCCTCGTGTTGACTGAAAATTCCAAAGAGACAAGATAATGGTACAAAACCATTCTTTTAATTTTATCTGATGGCATGCTCTAGTCTTCTACCTATCAAAATTTCAGTATAGCAGCTACTGCTGTTTGCAAAGAATGCAAGCTTTTCCTCATCATAGCACAGGTGGATGGTGACGAGTTTACTTTCTTTACCACTGTCAACAATTTAGGGTCACCATTCCAATTATACAAGGTCGTCTAAACTTCCCTACTATTGTGCCCTTAAACCAAGTGGTTAACACTGCAACATAAGATACAAGAATTTTTCCTGCAGCTAGTGATTGCTCATGAAAATTGTAGACTTGTGTACTTCGATAATTTAGATCATGGTGATGAAAAATAGAAAGCTTAGGATCAAATAAGCCAGTGAATACTGAACAATATACAAAACTTCTGTTTTATTTACAAACTACTGATTTGGACGTTGTGAAAGTTGCTACAAACAATCTCTTTCGTCTGATGGGCTTTCTCTTTCTTCACCAACACCCGCTCTTCTTCCTCTCTCTCCCTCAAACATGCTAGCCACTTATCATCTCAAGGCACTGGCACACCTAGTAACCCTCAGATAGATAATACTAGTTGGTTCTTTAAACTAATCAAGTACTTTATTTTGTTGTTTCACTATGTATAGGAAAAGTTTTGTTCTAGTTAAAGGTCCTTACACTATAATTGACTTGAGGCTCTTTTGAGTAGTCTTAAATCTTACGAGTTATTTAAAGAGGCTATTTTGCTGACAGAGGACAAATTGTCTGATACATCCTTTGAAGAAAGAAATAAGATATACCCACCATACTCCTATTTCTTTTATTCTCATCAATGTTCTATCTTCGATCTTCTCTCTGTCATCCTATTTGCAATATTAATAAAATCAGATATTGTTATCTCTCTTTCATGTCCAATCAAATCAACCTTACTTTAAACAACAGGGCAAAACAAAATATCTTGGGTCATTTAAACGATAAAAGAGGTTTATTTGGTAATAATAGAAAGACATTGATAACAGACACAACATCTCAGAGAGAAGAAGACAACAAAGAGTGAGAATTTACATAATAATTCTGTTGTATCCTCTAGTAAGAAGACTATGTATTCGACTCAACCTTCTTCATGAAAAAAAGAGAGTTAAAAACAAAAAGACTTCTTGATCAGTTAGGTTTCTAATAATCTCTTAATGTGAGGAAGATCAACAGGAGTGCAGAGAAATGTATATATTTTCATTTAGTGACTTGTTTAGGTTAACATATTTCATATATTTAAGGATGCCACACAATATAAGAAAACAAATGTGCTTGTTGTTTAGGTTGCAGCAATTCCATGATTAATTGCATCTAGAAGTTCAAAAGTTTTTCAAGATACAGCAAAGAAGTACACAAACAAGGTTTCGTTTTTATAGTAGTAATTGTTAAGCTCAACGCAAAATTCTACTGCTTGCTGTAAAATTAGAATATATCCACAATCTAATATATCAAAGTAATGGATAAAAGATGGGGGATTCCCTTTGAATATCGCTTGAAAAAATCTCCTCACCGTATCCAGGTTTATGAAATGGGACTTCATGAATCATTAAAAAAACTGTGAAAAACATGAAAGCTTTGCAGGAAAAATCCACAGCCGCAGCATTGCATCAGTAGGTTTGTGCTCCATATGCTGTTTTAGTATCTTATCTAGAACCAATTTCTATTCAGAAATGAAGCAATTCTTGGGAAGTTAAAAAAAATATGTGTCTGCAGTGTAGAACATGTTTCCTGCTTGGCTGTTTTTGAACAAAAAATCCACAGCCGCAGCATTGCATCAGTAGGTTTGTGCTCCATATGCTGTTTTAGTATCTTATCTAGAACCAATTTCTATGCAGAAATGAAGCAATTCTTGGGAAGTTAAAAAAAATATGTGTCTGCAGTGTAGAACATGTTTCCTGCTTGGCTGTTTTTGAACAAATTTGAACTGAATTAGGAGAGGGAAAGAAAACAAAGAACAAATGCAACAGATGGAAAGCTTCAAACTTTCCATTAAACGGAAAAAAAAGAAGAGAAGCTAATGGATTTAACTAGCTTTATATCACTGTCAAACGTTTTCGAGAACGATTTAACTAGCTTTCATCCGGTCCTGTTCCCTTCTTTCACTTCTACTAGCTTCATAAAAGGCTTAACCGCATGCAAAACACAATCCTTGGGTAGTGACACTATATATTCATCACGCAATCTCATTCTATCACATGAATAAAAGTCCTTCCACCAGCCATATATTCTAGTCTTAGAACTCTACAGCAGAAACAAAGAAAAGGAATTACAACTTAAATGCCCTTATCTACAATCCACAATCCTTTCATCGACCCACCAAATCAGGCACTGTCTCAAGATCCTATAATGTGCAACAAGAATCAAGAATCAAATAGTACAGCAAGTCCTGTGGCAGAAAAGCTCACCAGAAACCTCAAGATAAAGGAGCGCCTTCCTTCGACCACCGAGTGAAATGATAACCTAGCACTCATCACAATTATCAGAGATGATTCCTACGGAGAAATCAATTCGTCGGAACTAGTTGATGCTTACCAGTAACCAAGCTACGATCGACCGGCGGCAAACTCCTGAGACCCAACGAAGAAACGGGAACCGAAGATGTGATGCCCTTAGATTCAAGATTCGTTGGTAAAAACAATGACAGTACATCCTGAAATATAGACGACGAATTGATTTAGTTGAAGTCGAAAACTAAATCAAACTAACGATTGCTTTATTTGAATATTTTTTTTTGGTTGAATTAATAAAGTGGTCATTTAACTTTAATTTCTATGTTAAGGTGTTGCAATTTATTATAGTATTAAATTAGTCCTCCAAATATCAATTTTACATGAAATGTAATATGGTAAATATACTCTACAATGATCACTTGATATTCACGTAAGAATTTTAATATATTTTATTATAATGATAAGAATTTTAATATATATATATATAAGGATCTTTTATATTTGATAATTTTCTTAGAAAATATTCACATTTTAGATTTTCTCAATCGGCACTTCCTCTTTTATTTTCTTAAATTATACCTCTAATTTAAAATATTTAAATTATCATTAAAAAAAATTTCGCTTGTTATAATATTTTGATCATCACAATAAAAACACTATCAATCTATTTGAAAATATTATAAATGAGCCAAATAGAATCAAAATACAATAAAAATTACTTAATATATCATTTTAATATATATCATTAATTTCATCATAATTAATTAACAGTGGTTAACCAAATCTTATAGATTTTAGCTAACCTCAAAAGACATAATTTATTTTAATGCATATATTCCACTAAAGAATTTTGTTTTATTATAATGTAAATGTTTTTGGATATTTATTCATTACGCGTCCTTCTTTTTCCCTCTCGGGAAACCGACCGCAAGCCCACACAAAGATACGCACAAACCAAGCGAAGTGCATCGAACACTGTCCACAGGGGGAACCCATTAGCCGCATCTCTTCTGTATAAGACGCCGAAGTAGCACCCTTCACTCGTTTCGTCCCCAGCAAATCGAGCCTTGAAGAAGGAAGTGGTGGCAGATCTAGCCCTAGAAACATGGAGCAGCAGCTATTGACGAGGCTGGAGGCGGCGGTGGCGCGGCTGGAGGCCCTCGCATCCGCCGGATCCGCTCCCTCGGCCTCGTCGAGAGATCTAACCGACGCGGCGCCCCTGGATCCCGCTATCACCGCGTTCGACGAGATGGTCGCCAACTCCCTCGGCCGGGTCTCCGCGGCCGCCGGCAAGATCGGAGGGCAGGTCCTCGATGCCACAAAGACTATCGAGGAAGCGTTCACGGTGCTGAAGGAGCTCCTCGTCACTGCCAAACAACGCCAGGTTGGTCGCATCCGATCCGATCTATTCTTCCTTTTACTGGCGCACCATCTGATTCGATGCGGAAGACTCGGTGATTCACTTGAAATGCCTGTCATCCCATCCTTGTTTCTTGGGATACCTCTCTTTCTGGTTTATTTCCTTCGAATTAGTTTCCTTATAGTCTCCACTTATGTAACGGTATACAGCTGCAAGGAATATTTCACATCGGATATTAGTTAGGTCTATGTGTCGCATCCGATCGTAGCCCGGTCTCTTTTGTCTTCTTTAAGAGTAGCTCATGACATTAATGGTCACAATTCAAACACTTTATGGATTCTTTAGCTGCCTTGATGACAAGGAATGCTTTAATAATGGTATAGTAAAATTAAACTCTAATTGTTACCTTGCCTTTAATCTCGAGACCGGTATCGAGTTAACTGTGAACTGTTTTGTCGTCTATTTGATTCACTAGTTCATTTTTTTCTTAAACATTTGTGACAGTGAATATGGTCTCTCTATATATTATTAGTGCTTAAGGATCCTTGGGAGTTTGATCAAAACTTCTCATTGATGCCACAGAAGCCAGAGGTTGCTGGTTTACCAGAGTTTTTGAAGCCATTGAATGACGTGATTCTCAAAGCAAATTCCATGGCAGAAGGAAAGCGATCTGAATATTTTAACCATTTGAAGGCAGCTTCTGATAGTCTAACAGCTTTGGCTTGGATAGCTTACATGGGAAAAGATTGTGGTTAGTGCATTTGTAACCTATGCTCTTTCTCCCGTTTTCTGTTGTGATCTGTTTTTGCATTTTGATATGTTGTACTTAAGTTCTTTCCTTTCTTGAAATTTATTGGCTTCCTCCCAGGCATGAGCATGCCGATAGCTCATGTGGAAGAAAGTTGGCAGATGGCAGAATTCTACAATAATAAGGTATGCTTAAGTGATAAATATCACCATGAAAGTCATCTGCAAGTTCGCCAATGACAGAATTCTCATAAACTAAATGAAATGCAGACACATTTATTTATGCATTCATGTCATACCGTTGAATAGGTAATTAAAAGGTTACCACCAATGGCTGAACAATATCTGCATAATTGTGCAACAAAATTTTGACTATAAGAAGTTTATGGCTGTTTGGACCTATTTTGATGTCCTTAAATTAGTCCTTCTAACCTTGCACTTTCTATGCAATTGTCATAAGTTTAAATGATACCATTATTGCATTACCTAGCTATGGTGTATATAATTCCTCAGCTAAGGTCAACTGATGAAACTCTGTACTGTGTCCCACAAGTCATCAGTCTCTTACAACATACAGTGGTGATACTAATTGTTTTTAAAGTGCATTCTTTTGCTGATTGATCAAATTCTATTATCATATGAGATGTAGCTAAGACTATTAAAATTCTAGTATCATATGAGATGTAGCTAAGACTGTTGGAGTTTGTGTTGGGGATTGTTGCTGATTTAGTGCATGCAGAAAATACTATAACTTGGTCATTCTAGTCAGTATGAATCACTTGGTGCAGCCAACTGCTCCTTTGTAGATGTTGGTCAATTACAAACTTGGGTTTTAAAAATCACTCTACTTTTGTAGGTCAGCTTGTCTAAAAAACATGTAACGATAGATCTGTCATGCTCAAGATGACCTACAGATCATACCTGTAAGCTTAGTTCTCTGTATCCCAAGTTAAGATTTTTTATGGGGCTCTAGTTGTGTCCGATCAGCTGAAGTTTGATTTCGGTTACATTGGACATTATTTTTAGATATATTGTATTGTTATGGAAAAGCAAAAAAAAGGAAAGAAAATCTCTAATTACTAGCACTTGGTGCCATCATATGAGTGTGCCTATTTATAGAAGGAATAATCAATTATTCAAAACGAAGATTTCATGTGTCTATTCATAAAATTGATGGTCAACAGCCAAAAATTATGTTCTACATGATGTTCATGTTTGATGATGTAGAGTTTTCTTGGTTAAGTTCTCTACCAGAGGAAACCAGTTTGTGGCATATCTCATAGTCTTACATTATCTACTGTTTTCAACAAATATGCACTCTAGATGCATCTGATTAGTTCCCTAGAATTTCATCAATAACAACAGTTTATTCTTCAAAGAACAACTTCCATCATTCCATTTTCAGATTCTTGTGGAGTACAGAAATAAGAATCCAGACCATGTAGAGTGGGCAAAAGCTTTAAAGGAGTTATATCTGCCAGGCCTACGGGACTATGTGAAAAGCTTTTATCCCTTAGGTCCTGCTTGGGGTACAGTTGCAGTTGTTTCTTCATCATCATCCTCTTCTGCCATCACCAAAGCTCCCGCATCAAGGGCCCCTGCTCCACCACCTCCACCCGCAACACCACTTTTTAGCTCAGAAACTACATCATCACGTCCTAAAGAAGGAATGTCTGCTGTCTTTGAAGATATTAGCTCTGGAAAATCAACAACTGCAGGTACATAAACATAAACTATTAAGTTGTACTTTTTGACTGTGAGGTAGTGGGTGAATGGGATTTGGCCTCTACTTGTTAGGCCTGAGGAAAGTTACAGATGACATGAAGACCAAAAACCGGGCTGATAGAACTGGTGTCATAGCTGCAACAGAGAAAAGTCCTCGTGCCAATTCATTTTCATTTTCTAGAGCACCCCCAAAGTTGGAGCTTCAGATGGGTCGCAAGTGAGGATGCGTTCATCCTTCTTTCTAATATAGTCTGCACTTCTATAGTTTTGCTAGACTTATAGAACTTCCCTTTTCTTTAATTGTTATACTTGTGTAGCATTTATTATCAGTAAACATATATGGCAGATGGGCGGTCGAAAATCAGATTGGAAAGAAGAATTTGGTTATAGATGACTGTGACTCAAAGCAGTCTGTATACATATTTGGGTGCAAGGATTCTGTTTTACAAGTAAAAGGTAATCCTTAGGTTTCTGTTTTCATTTTTAGGTTCTTTTCTAATTTTTATGCTTTTAGAAATATGATTGGCCCCTCCATATATATGTTTGAAAATTTGATTAATATTTGCAGGAAAAGTGAACAACATAACTGTTGATAAATGCAACAAAATGGGAATTGTTTTTACAGTAAGTGAAGAAATTTGGCTATCCGAAAAAGAAAAACAAGGCTTTCATAATCATATGCTTGTCTCGTCTATAATTCTGTGATTTGGTGTTTAAAGTTCCTTTTGTGGTTGTCATTTAGGATGTTGTCGCAGCTTGTGAAGTTGTGAATTGCAATGGTGTTGAGGTGCAATGTCAGGTACCTGAGCATCTCTTGTTACTTGTAAAATTGAGAAAAAAATTAATTCAAACTATCCAGTGAAAGAAAGCTGAGAAGCTGTTCTATCGAGTTTTTCTAGTAACCTTTGATTTAGAAGAGCATTGTAGGAGTTACTGTATGGAGATAGTAATTTTTATTGTTTTCTTTTGGAAAAAAATAATATTTCAGATTCCAGCAACCCATGCTGGCTAATGTAATGGCCAGGCAGGCTATGCAAATAAACTCTAGGCTATTATCTTTAGAACAGAGATTTCCAATATTCTTTTTCTCCAATGGAAAAAAATTGATATCTTAGTTTCCAATGTCACTGTTGCAAACTAAGCCAAATATGTGCAGGGTTCAGCACCAACTATATCTGTTGACAACACTTCTGGTTGCCAATTATATCTAAGCAGTTCTTCATTGGGGGCTTCTATAACCACGGCTAAATCAAGTGAAATTAATGTGCTAGTTCCTGGTGCTGGCCCTGACAGCGACTGGGTAAGATTCTTTCACATTTTATTGATATTTATCTTTTGCCTTTCTTACTTTGCAGACAGAATGAAACCATATCGTTTACCTTATCTACCAATTAGCTATTAAAGTAAGCCTTGTCATCATGATGAGATTGCTCCTTTATCTGCTGGGTGTTTACTACAAGCTTGATGTCTCTATTTCTGTTCTTTTTTTGCACTGAATGTCCACTTGATTGTAATATTAATAACCAAATTACCAAAGTTGGTAGTGATCTTCACCTCCTTCTAGCCTCATTTATATTATTTGTTTAGTTGAAAAAAATTAGGACGTCTGAGATAGGGATTGCAATTTCAACCGGGATCTACAGAGTACAGAGTACCAAATTGATTTAGCCTGATCAAGTTGGTTTTCACTAAGCTTGGACTGACAAGTGGGAGAGTTTTATGGCATAACTTTCAAAATCTGATCAGGCTGGGTTGGGATTGGATGACTTGTTTTGCCACGGATCCATCCCACAGAAATCACTAGCTTTGACTGAGAAATAGGTGGGTTTTATGTTATAATTTCAAAATATGATTGGGCAATATCAGAATTGCATGACTTATTTTGCCATGAATCCACCTCACAGAAAGATTTCATCTACTATATTGCAAATAAAATTAAAATATGCCAATATTATTACATAAATTTTCACAGTATATTCATATCAGGGCAGAACAGGAAAAGACGAAAAGGATGGGTTTTTTGTGGGTTGTGTATGGTTTTATTTTTCTTAATTTTGATTGGTTGGGACAAAGTTAGATTTTTTGAGTGGTAGAACAGGGATGTTTTAAGTAAAACTCAACCCACCTTGTTGCCATCTCTAGTCTAAGAGTTAAAACATTTTGGTTATACAATAATCTTCGTAAGTCATGGTGAGCCATGCCCTTTTTCTTCATTAATTCATTGAAGATATTCATCTAGTTCTTTATACACAAGTGAATGGGAGTCGAATGAAGATTTAATTCGGTCAATCACTGTTGTTTCATATTCAATACAATTATCTTTTTATTCGTGAACAATTAGATATTATTTCGATAGAAGATAAGATGAGAGAGAATCATTTAAGATGAGTATGTGCTTAGGAAATATATGGATGCGGTAGTTAAAAGAAACAAAATGATTAATATTAGTGGTAAGAGGAGAAACAGAAAAAGATCTAAAAAGACCTTAATAAAAATTATAAATGAATATTTAAATGCTCTAAACTTCACTAAAAATATGATTTTTTACATATCTCAATGACAGCAAAAGATCCATGTAGTCGATCCTTAATAGTTGAGACTTACAGCTTTATTGATGTTGTTGTTGTTATTGTTGTATTCAGTACAATTCTCATCCTGCAGTTCATTTCTGAACGAGTCCTTTCATTCAATGTCTTGGCAGTCAAACTTCTACTATACTGGCTGGAGAGTTGTTCTCTTGTTAAATCTATGATTTGGTGCATGCACAAATTGATGTTTGTGGTCCTTACCTAATTTGAAAATAGTAACTGTGTTCTTGTCTTCTTCCATTGACTGTTCACTTCATTTATGCTAGGTTTGTTTAACTATGAAATTGTCTTATTTATTATTAAGCTAGAAATCAGCTTAAATATAAAATTGGATAAGGACATATGCAGGATTCTGGCTCTGAAGTCAATTATCGTTTTGGACTTCCAAATAAAGTTCTGAATGATGGTTTGGAGACAAAATATTATAAGAATGTGTTTCACTGTATAACCCAAGTGTCATAACTATCTGACAGTTGTCTACAGAAAACAGCTTCTATGAAGGTTCCTTATTAAAAGATTTAGTCAAGTATTAATAACATGCTACTCTAAAAGAGGAACTTAGATGTCTTACTGTGATTAAGCATGGCCGACCTGATAATCTCTTCTAATTTTTATGTATAAACCACCAGCATGAATGGACACATTGGTGAACTCTCAAATCTGTTGTCATTACACATTGGATTTTCTCCATTTTAAAGAAATTCTAACTTCTTATAAGCTCACGGATTACTACTCTTAAGATGAAGTTCATCCCTTATCTTCCCAGAGGGAAACCTCCGAGAATACCCAAGATTGTGAGACAATTGATAACTTTGTGGGAAGTTCATTACACATTGTCAACTCGCTAATCGACTCTCTAGGACTGCTAACGCTGGACTCGGATTTAAAATTGTCATTTTGGCAAGGGTCTTACAAGGTGTTGTTCCAAATGGTTTTCTATTCATCTACATGAGTGTTAATTTTATGAAGGACTTAATGACTTTCCATTAAAATGCTGACGAGATTGAAAATGTATAATTTAGCTAATCAAACAGGGCAGCAGCGAACAAGGGATACTGGATTTGATTATATGCTGTCTTATCCTTCTAAATAAGGAACTATTTTTATTGCTCGAACTTTGGAGGAGCAATTGATTTTTGAAATCTAACCCTATACCTTGGTTTCTATTCCAAATGCTAAAACCGGAATTGCATGCATCACATATTTGTCCGAAACCAACCCTACATATGAAATTCTATGATATATTGTCATGGTAATAATGAGTAACTAATATATTTTAGAACTTCTTCTCAAACATTGCTGCTTACGATTGTAGGTTGAGCATTCATTGCCACAGCAGTTTGTCCACACCTTCAAAGATGGCGAGATCAGAACATCACCGGTCTCTCACTCTGGAGCGTAGACATGCTTGTTAACAAGCTTTTTCCTATGCCCTTGGGAGTATTTTTATCGTGTTGTGAAGAGTGCCAAGAACAGAACATTCTGGTTGTTTTTTTGTTGTAAGTTTCCATTCATCTCTGCAGTTATGCAGTCCAAGCTTGTGCCTGTTATGTTACTCTTGTCACGGTCATCGATTGCAATACTCGTCACCGGTTTCTTGCCTAACCCAAATTTCTTGAACGCTTAAATTGCAGATGTTTACTCTTTTTGTCTCATCTTCATCTGTTCTCACAGGACAGGTTTCCTGTTATGTGGTCAAACAGCGCATTTTGTTGTGGTTACGAGTATAACGAGTTTTATGCTATGATGAAATTGATGCTGAAAAGAAAGCATTTGTGTTTCGACAAACAATAAATCTTGTGTGTCTTTGCCTTTGTTCATCCATTACTAATGGTTGAGCCATCAGCTTCACGGAACCATGGTGCCTTTAATGAGATTGAATTATGAGTGCCTTTCTTTTTCCAAACACATGTCATTCCTCAGTTGTTGATGGGCTGTCTGCAAGCTGCATGCTAGTCCATAGACCACAACATCCTTGCGAGTGGTGCTTGATCGATTGCTCATCTAGTCTATAATAATGCATGAATCACTTGCTTCTGCACTGAACTCTCTCCTCTAATTATAGTGTCATATCTCTCTACACTGTGGGGGAAAGAAAGCGATGTGTATCACCAGGCCATGTACCACCATTTCTTGTTCCAATAGGCTTGAGAGGGGGCAGCTCTTTTCAAGCTTTTACTTTCCATAACGTGCCTCCTCTACCTTAACATATATATTTCTGTTGCTTTCAGTTTGGTATATGTAACTAGTCGAAGTTATTAGAATTATTGAGCTAAATGGGTCCACACAGGTTTAGAGACTGAAAGAGCAGCCCACCTGTTGCAGGTCCACCCAGAATGCAACACTCGATCAGACCAAATTGTTTCTCAATCAATTTATTTGCTTTCCCTCCTTTTCATTGCAATAACTCTTTTGAGTTTCTTGTTTTGTGGCAGAGTGATACATGCCTTATGATTCAACTAATCCAAGTGTTTGCTTTCGTGCAATTTATTTATTAAGATAACGAAATTAGAAGACCTTCAAAGATTTTAATTCCTATTAATTTCTCTTTCGGGACTTTGCAGGCAACTGCTCCGTGATATCTGATTGCTCGCAACGTACGTTACTCCCTGTAATGTTTACTCGCCCCCACCGTCTCCGGATGGCACGGCGGCCTCCTGTTGTCCACCAGCTTCCAGAACTGTATTGTATTCTGGAGACACACACACACCAGAAGCCGCTGCATATATTACTGTGGGTTATTCTCACGGGGTCTACCGACTTTACCATACCAGCACGCGTTCTGTTCTTCCTCTTTAAATCCAACCACCCGTCGAGGCTTCAGAAAGAGCTGAGGTATTCCGTCTTCGCTTCTCCACCTACTTACTGCAGGTGCAGGTGATGGCGAAGCGGCGTCTTCTCCTCGTTCTTGCTCTCTTCCTCGCCTTCTGCTCTGCAAGTAAGTCCTTCCTCTCTCTCTCTCTTTCTCTCTTTCGAGAATAATAAAGGTGATTAATGCTTTCGTGAGTTACTGTTGCAATCTCTTCGCCATCATCATCGATCCCAATTTTTCTAAGTAATTTATATCCCGACGATCTCTCCATCTTTTCAAGAAAATGAGTAATTTTCCTTTTCCAAGACCTGAAAAAGTTATATGTTTAGCGAACATATATGACTTTTTTTATTTTGTTTATTGGAAAAGGAGACAGGTTATAATTTGCTCGCTTGAGTCTTTACAGAGTCGCAGTCGTTCATCGGGGTGAACTACGGGCAGGTGGCGGACAACCTGCCGCCGCCATCGGAGACCGCGAGCCTGCTGCAATCGACCACCATTTCGAAGTTCCGCCTATACGGCGCCGACCCAGCCGTCATCCAGTCCCTCGCCGGCACTAACATCTCCCTCGTCCTCGGCGTCTCCAACTCCGACATCGCCTCCCTCGCCTCCGACCCCGTCGCCGCCTCCAACTGGGTCGCCGCTAATGTCCTCCCCTATGCTCCCGCCTCCTCCATCTCCGTCGTCTCCGTCGGCAACGAGGCCCTCAACTCGGGTGACTCCTCCCTCGCGTCCAATCTTCTTCCCGCTATGCAGAACCTCCGCTCCGCGCTTTCCGCCTCCGCGGCCGCCTCCGGTGTCAAGGTCTCCACCGTCCACACCATGGCCGTGCTGTCCCAGTCGGACCCTCCCTCCTCGGGCGCCTTCCACCCGGACATCGCAGCCGACCTCACCGGGATTCTCGGGTTCCTGCGCGACACCGGGTCGCCCTTCATGATCAATCCCTACCCCTTCTTCGCCTACCGCAGCGACCCGCGGCCGGAGACGCTGGCCTTCTGTCTCTTCCAGCCCAACTCGGGCCGGCTCGACGCGGGTTCGAAGCTCACGTACACCAACATGTTCGACGCCCAGGTGGACGCCGTGCGGTCGGCGCTCAACGCGCTAGGGTTCCCGGAGGTGGAGATCGTGGTTGCGGAGACGGGGTGGCCGTACCAGGGGGACCCGGACGAGGTGGGTGCCTCGGTGGACAACGCCAAGGCCTTCAACGGGAACCTGGTGGCCCACCTGCGGTCACTGGTGGGGACGCCGCTCATGCCCGGGCGGTCGGTGGACACGTACATCTTCGCGCTCTACGACGAGGACCTCAAGCCCGGCCCTGCCTCGGAGCGCTCCTTCGGCCTCTACCGCGCCGACCAGACCGTGAACTACGACGCCGGCCTCGCCAAGTCCACATCGAGCTCCAGCCCGATCACGGCGCCGGTAACCAAAGAACTCTCTTTTCTCGTAAGCTTCTACGGTCAACTCATCGATGTTTCTCTGCCACACAGGCGAGCACGTCGACGGATGCAGGGCCACCGCCTGCAGGGGTGACGGGGTTGACTCAGCCGGCGGGGTGGTGCGTGCCGGGGGCGACGCTGCAGGGGAGCGCAGACGGCCGGCCGACCCAGGCGGGGGCGCAGTGCTACATCCCCAACGCCGTCCGATCGCGTACGGCCTTGGGGGCGTGTCGCCTCTTCTTGTACGTGGCGGTGGCGCTGGCGCTGCTGCTAACGTAGCGGAAACACCCACATTAAAGCAAAGAAGAAGAAGAAAGGAAAGCAAATCTACCGAGGTAATACAAAGCTTCCGCCGCTCCGCCTCCATCATTCTACGCACTCAGGAAGTATTCGTCGGTGACTGTGCAGTTCACATGGCTACAGCAAAGCGTATTTTGTTCCGTACGTGGATTCGATCCAACAGGACGGCGAGCACTGCACTGCAATAAAGGTCAACAAATTTTGACGCATCTTTTGTCTCTATATTGGCCGATGGGAACCAAATGGGACCAGAATTGTCTCCGATCGCAATAAGCAAAGGGTAGGGATCAGACTAGTTTTGACTTGGAATGACTTTTGTTGCTCCCTTTCCTCTCTCTCTCTCTCTCTCTCTCTCTGTATATACAATCCAATCTTGGCTTGAAGGTTTGTTTAACCCAATTCATCTTGGGTTGGGCCAAAGCTCAGATGAATGGGTTGGGTCAGGTTATCCAATTTGCTATCACTATTGTGTCGTGTATGTGAACGTTTTTGTGAAGGTAAAATTATAATGCTATTCCTAATCTACATGGACATCTTTTCATAAAGTTTAGGTGAAGGGTGGTCCTATCAAGCGAGCGACATCAGCCTCTCTTTCTCCGCTTCTTGGAAAGACAAGCAACGACGCGACCTTTTCTTGTCGCATTTCGAAGAAAGCCATCTAGAGAAGAAAGTCCAAACAGAGCGCTCAACATAATTGGAGTCACCCACCACCACCACCACCACCACCGCCGCCACCACCATTGACCATGGAAAATATACGGAATTCCAATGCTTTTTTATAAGTTCGTTCTTACCTTCAAGTCCAAAGAATCTTATTTGAGAGGGATTTAGAAAACAAGTTATTAGACGAGGAGTTTGGAAAAAATATATCAAACTTATATGAGTTAGAAAAATCTGACTCAAAAATTTTATCATGATAGATGTATATAGCAAAATGTGCTTGAGACATATGAGTTTGAAAAACCCAACCTTTATGATAAATCTGTCATCGTAGAGTTGTAAGGTAAAATGTTCCCGAGGTGTGTGAGTTGAAGAAATTTAATTCATATGAGAAGAAATTTGTCATGGCTACAACGTAAGTCAAAATGTGCCCGAGATACGTAAGTCTAGAAAACTCGACCAGCATGAAGTGAGACCCCTTGTGACAAAGGCGTAAGATAAAATATGTTCGAGGTGCACAAATCGAAAAAACCCAACCTGCAAGAGGAAATCCCAAACATACTCGTGTCAGATGAACTAAAAGTTGTACTTTGAACTCCTCTTGCAAGAAGGGTTCATATAGTCCATGTCACATTCCTACCATCTACCCATATAGACAATAGTCCAAACTAAGTCCAACTATACATACAAAAATAAACGGACTCACTTGAAACTCAGCACTACTCTTCTCAATGGTACTAGATTTAACATTATAGAGAAATTTGATGGTCACAACAACATAATTTTAATTTTGTAGGCCTCGTGATTGAATCCTTCAATCAACTCGACACCGACAAACTCGGATCCGAGAGTTGTGTTTATGTGACCACACTAGAAGTTACATATTAATAATATTTGCGTCGAAGCTCTTAACACATTCCATTGTCGTCTAGTCCGGTTAGGATACCTGGCTTTCACCCAGGCGACCCGGGTTCAAATCCCGGCAATGGAATCATTATTTTATTATCTTGCCTTTAATCTCAAATTCGTTGTTTTGTGATTGGAGTTTGAAGTATGAGATCTAAGTCTTCGTTCATGTGATCAATTGATTGCAGTATGAAGCATCAAATCTAATTTCGATCTGGTTTTAGCCGAGTTACAGAAGAAACAATCCATGCTTACGTTTTTGTCTTCGGTTTTGTGGTTCCACCCCCGACGAGGTTACGCGACACTCGGTGAACGAAGCTTCTGCTCGTTCTCATCAAGGACTTGTCATGTGTCAGTATTAGCATTAGCTATTTATTTATATGGAAGACGGCAATCTAAAGTTGGCTGAGGAAGTTGCAAGTTGACATGCAATGGCAGGACGCATTCATTACCTAAGGTTGGTGGCAAAGGCTGTCAAGTCCCCGCACATATTAGTATGGAAAATCTTAAAACCTGTTTGACATTTACGCACGTCATGGTCATAGTTATTTCAAATCTTTCTTCTCACATTTAGAAGTTGAAAACTGAGAGAACAAACCACTCATTCCACGAGTGTTTGACATCAACAATTCATGACATGATCTAATGTAACCCATCACAAACAGCTCATCCAAGCCTATTCTGGTCCAGCAGCAAGATCCAGCTTACTTGATTTAATCATATGATCAAGATTGGAGATCATAAGATTACCGCATTAACTTCCAAAAGAAGCATCCCGCCACGCCACTTGTATGAATGCTGACCGAGCGACAAAAAGAGCAATATGTAGAGAGATACTCTTTCATTCTGTATCATTGTGGGGGGGGAAGAATTGGAGACCAGTAAACATTTGCATTTAGGCTTCAGCAACGATTTCATGAATTCTCTCACTGATGTTTGGGTCTTCGGTTCTAACTGCAAGTTTCATGGCAACCTGCTTAGACTCATCGACTCCGAATGACAATCTGACTAGCACCTTCACATTACCGATGAATATTCCCGACAACAAGCAAGCATGTGACCTCGAATTGCTCGGCACCACCTCAGTACCCTGCCAACAGCCAAATGACCGGTGTCATAATGCTTGATCTAAATATTAGACAACAGAAGCTACCAGGAAAAAACAATGTCCTACTGTCTAGCTACTCTTAACTGAATACAAAAAAAATACCAGCATGACAATCATTTAGAAGACAAGAACCTGAAACACCAACTAACCTCACAAGGCTGCATGCCTAAAATGTTTATCACAGCACACACAGCTTCTGCCAAGCTCTCCCTAGCACCAAGCCCATACTCATCGACCCTCTCATTGTCTGGGGCCATACTTTCCCAAGCATTTTTGAAATTGGAGATTCCAACCTTCAGCATGTAATCAGCTGGGACAATTTCAAGATCTTCTAGCTGGTATTCATCTTCAACCCCTTCTTCCTCTGCCTCCACTGTGGCTGGATCAACCTGCAGCCAAACAAGAGAACGGTTGGATTTTTGCACATGCTGTGATGTTAAAACAACAAACACAAAGCTGTAAAATTGCACTCCTACAGAAGGCATGCTTTGTATGCCTCGTAAGAAGAGAAAATGTACTTAAAATTGTACAAGGGGGCTGTAACTGTATGGCAAATAAAGTTGCCTTTTACTATTTTAACAATTTGAAACTCAAAATCCCGATATCCATTTCCTTCTTCATCTTCTAAAAGTTAGGAAACCCGAAAAACACATACATCTTTTTTATTTTCACCAAACCTTGATACATGTCATGTCCCACAACAACATTCATGCACTTGATTTCATACATTCTACCAATTTGTCGAACATAAATGGCAAGTAAAAAGGCACTCTTTGCAACATTTTTAATCATTATATTGTATCATCCATTTCGATTATTGCTTGGACCTCCAATGGATGACTGATAATTCTCAGACACGGAATTAAAATAACAGCAAAAACACATAAGCGCATTCAACTGAATCTCAGTGAAAGAAAAGAAAGAGCGATCATGCAAATCATTCAAGCTTATTGTCTGTGCAGCCAACCCTAAATGGATAAGATTTTACACATCTTGTTTGCTGCATCACAATTGTTGTTATATAAATCTGGAGTAGAAAATGACACGTAAATCCCCTAGACTCAATATCAAACGCGAGACAAGCATGACGACAAATCAAATGAAAGCAAATCAAATCATCAAAATGATCATACCTCTTTAACAAAGAACTTCAACAAGTTTGAAAATCTTCCAGTAGCAGGAAGACCATATGGCTTTTCAAAAGCCACAAAAGTCTGTCCTGGTGAATCATAAGGTAAGGATCTCAAAGGCTTTGATGCAACCTCAGAAAAATCCTCAGCTTCAGAAGCATAAACAAAAACAGTAACCTGGCAACGTAAAAGAAACAGAGAAAATGCAAGTGATGTTCCAAAGCATTTTAATAATATACAAAATGATCAGCATATTGAGACATAGCCAATTACATTTTCAAGAAGCTGTTCTGGTATGGTATTTGTGCAGTTGTACTGAAATACAACGTGCCCGTCATAGATGTGCTTAACTACATTAACTGCATATTCGGTTTCAGCTTCTGACAACTCCACAGGTGTAGATGACTGACAAAAAAAAGACATATAAGCTAATAGAATATACATAAAAAATTATGTTAGTCTTCTATAATACATATCATGTAGGAACCTTAAAGAGTTTTCCAAAGCTGGAAAATTCAGGAATCAATGAAAGCAACTTTTCATATGCATCAACAGCTGAAACAGGTGCACAAGGAGGACCTCCTAAACCAGTAGGCTTTCTACCAGGAGTCTTTTTCTCGGCAAGAGGCTGTGACTTAATTTCCTTTGGTACAGAATAAATGTCAAAAGGCATGTCTGAAGCCTCCTGATTCACAGTAAAAGCAAATATGAGCAGAGCTGCAAAGAAACAATCATACTACTCCAGCCTAGGCAATAAAGAACATACATAACTTCGCAAGCTTTTTTCCAAGTTGACAAGTGGCACATCTAATGAACCAAAAAGAAAGTCTTTTACATATTTTTCAGTTTCACCAACTGAAGCATCACCTCCAAGAGTATCTAGATAAAGTGTTGCACGGTCCCGAACCTGGGACAAATCATCGGCACAAGAAAGAACAATTTGGTTACTCTTTAATTTTGAAGACACTAGCAGACCTGCAACATGTAACTGACAGTGTGACATTAACATGATCCTAACTAAACATTATGGTCAGGTACAGTGCTCCAATGGAGACAAGGTTGTTCCTCATAAACAGATATTATTTAGAAACATAGGTTGGTACGAACTCAAACCCCTAATCAACTGTGGTGCCAGGAGGAAGAAAGCTATACATAAATTGAAAGCTAAAAGATTAGGATAGAATGAACCAAGGATACTTTACTGATTTAAATTCAACATGCCCAGTAGAAGACACACCTACAATGCATTCTCAAAATATATGATCAAGTTAAGAACATGTATTCATTACCTCATCATCAATGTCAAACAGGCAGCGTCTGAGCAGGACAAGTATACGAGGCTGCAAAAGTAATTCATCAAAATTCAGCACGAACAAGAGATATGAATTATCAACCAAAGAAAATTAGGACCACTACAAATATGAAGTACCTTCAAGGAATCGACCATGGCTCCAAACTTTGCCAAGGTACTTACAGCACTAGCTCGAACTGTTGCATTTTCTAGTATAACACGATTGTAGATATAACGAATATATTTACTGGGGTCTGAAGTCTTTGGCCCTTCATTTCCAATGAAGTGAAGTATCTAGCAAAATCAATATAAATTATGAGTAACTGGATTCAAACAAATGAAGCAACAAACATTGCAATCACTGAAACAGACCTAGTCATTCACCTTTTCATTTACAACTCATGAACTATGTAGAACTGAAGGTGAAATATGAAAAATATTGTGAGGATCAAGATACAAGAGGTTCCAAGATACACAAATAATAGCTTTAGCCGCCGCTCAAAACTATGCATGCTCCTAGTCATAGAATGAATCAAAATTTAAATCTGATGTCGACTGCCTCTATAGCATGAGAAATACATAAATTAAGAATGCTGGATCATTTTCTTAACTTGGCAAATTCATCAAGATTCAGTATTCAAAAAACTAAAACAGAAAACGCATAAAATTACCTGAGTAGAAAGATAGGTGAATTCACAATCCTCTATAAATTCACAGAGGTGAAATAAACCACTTTCTTTAGCATCTGGTATATCTCTTATAAGAATGACAATTGAATCAACAATTGCTTTCTTGTATTCGAAGCCCCCTTCTTCTCTAAGAATGTTGCTTAAAAAATTCATCCTGGATGATAGTTGCATAAAAATCAAATTTTAAATTCACCTATAAAATAATTTTGCATAAATAAAAACTTGATGCAGTCAAACTCCACATACAATGACCGGTACTTGAGAGGGAACTTCAAGCACAAGGATCGTATAGCTTCCACAACAACAATCTTGAACTCGTCAGCAATATCTGACATAAAATTGGTTATTTGTTTCATCAAGCGATCCACACTTGATTCGTTGCCTGTTTTAAGTAGTGTAGTAATAGCAAGAGTAGCAATGCTCCTGTTTTGGTCTGAGATTAAGCTTTCCATATCGATATTGCAATTTGTAACTAACAAAGGATGTGTCATAGCAACCTGTCAAGAATACTTAATGATCATTAATCATGATGAGATATGAATAATTAAAGTTCATAACACAATTTAGGTTACTCCTAGAATATTCATCTATATCTCATTGAACTATTCTGGGAATGTGAAAGCAGTATTTTTAAAAGGCGCTTGGGCGCTAGCCTAAGCGCCCAGGCAATGTGAGGTGAGGCCCGAGCGCCTCGCACAACCTCTGGGCAAGACGTTTCAATGAAGCACCACACAGGTGCTCGCTTGAGCCTAGGTGTCGAGCGCCTCTGGCGAGCCCCTGAGTGAAGAATGGGTCAGGTTGGTTTGATTAAATAAGCAAGTTGGTTCAATCTAACCAACCAAAGTGCCCTAACACAAAATCCGCCCCCCGCACTCGACCCAGCCATAGCTTGTCTTTAAAGTGAAACCCTACGTCGACTATCACTGCTTTCATCCGCAACTCCCTCCACCACCGCCACCTTTATCTAAAACTTCCTCTACCACCAATGCTTTTGTCTACAGCTATCTCCACTGATGCCAACTTCGTTCCTCTGCTGCCACCTTCGTCTGTAGCTTCCTCCCCCGCTACTGCCTTCGTCTACAACTTTCTCTGCCACCATCTCCTTCCCCACCTTCTTCTATAGCCGCCGGTTACTCCTATTCTCCTTCCCCCACCTTCCTCCATATATTTTTTTTATATTTTAATATTCTGGAGTGCCTCATTTCGCTCAGGCGAGCGCCTAGCATCTCATTCATTTTGGGTCCTTAGTGCCTAGTTCTTTTAAAAACAATATGTGAAAGTACTCAACCTAGTTACGTTCACACATAATTGATACCAGAAATATAATAGAGAAAAAAGAAAAGAGTAATTGACCACTACAAGAAATGCATGAAGGATGATAATATCATATTATATAGCATATTGTCTTGGTGTACCACATGTTAATGGAAGTTTACCAACATGATTTCTGAAAATTACGATTGTATGTCTCTCAAGAAAATAGTCTCTTTATTTCCAATGGAAATATTGCATGCATTAATCCGTCCCTGACCTTGCACTGGTGAGAGTCTAGTGCACAGAGTCATCCTCATTTTTTTCAGTTAACTGAAGTAAATGTGCTTGGATCACATGAAAAATGAAATAGTCAGAGAGCCAATAAAGAATAACACAAACCATGTATTTTTACAGTACTCTGAGATCTTATATCAAGTTCTTCCACTCTATTGCATGCCTAAGCACTATAAATCTAAAACATTGTTTCACTTCATCTAAAGTGGTTAGAACTAGAGCTAAAAGTGAAAGCACAGGAGTGGAGGAAAAAAAAGGGGGCTTTAGATTGTCATATAAGATATATATCATAGTGGAAGGTATAGCAGATTTGTTTTCTTTTTATCCAAAGTTTTCAGATAACATAAGCTTTTGCAGGGCATGCAAATTACACTTTGTAATAGTTATGAATAAAAGGGGAAAAAAAGGATATTGTTAGTCAGTAATCCTGAAATTAAAGTCTTGCATAAAGACATTTAGCAGACAAACAGCCATGATGATGATCTTTGCAAAGCTTTTATCGGGTATGGTATGACAGAATAAGATTAATTGGTTACTATGTCAAAATAATGAACGACCTTATTTAAAGTTCGAACAGCTGCAAAACGAAGAATTGGCTTGGATGAACTAAGAAATAATTGTAGAACAGTGATTGCAGGTGACAACTCTCGACTTGTCACGCTACTCAGCTCTGTAATTGCTCTTGCAGCTTCAAAGATGACCAATTCTGCTTTATGTCGCAGACAGGATTCAAGGTAATCGAAAAACGGACGCTCTCCTGTTTGTGAGTTCATGCTTGACTCATGAATTACCTGAAAAGATGGGTTTAATTTCTTGTAATTTTCTTTGCTCAAACTGTCACAATCCAAAAAGTACCTGGCTTGTGTATCTTATTAGAAGGCACTGGGCTAAAGGTGATCGAACTGATCCTCTTGTCAAGCTGGTAACAAGCTTGCTAACAGCCAAGCGGTCATTTTGTCTTATCTGCAAGTAAAACAAAACAATCATCAATACAAAATTCTAGGTTTTCAACAACATAATGATATGAAAAAACAAATGTTTTCTTGCTGGACTGGCTAAATTATGTTTAAATGTCTGTTCAGTGTTATTTATACTCTTTATTAACTACGTACAAATCTCTCCACCTTCATTTAATTGATTGGTCCTGCTGGCGATATTCCTTATAGCTTGTGCTAAGCTAACAATTGAACAAGGCCTACTAATCCAACCATGATTGTCATATCTATCCTAGGATATGAAAACAAGATAACTATGCGCACGAATATTCCACTTCTGAAAACAGGTGATGGAGATGGGAATAATTCAAACTCAAATATGCAGAGATAACATTTTTCATGCCATTCAAGTTCTCCTACAGCATTAGCAAATTCACACTTCCAGGTTCCATTTTTAAGAGATAATTAATCAAACATAAGATTTGATGATGCACCTGGTGAAGAAGAGCAAGTGCATGAAATTGAACAAGAGCAGCCCTGGACTGAACACCTTCTTGTACCTCATTGCTCCATCTTTTAACTATTTCTGGATTTGTCTGTTAGAATTTGAAGTGTAAATTAAGATATAAGATAAGATACTAAACCATTGCCACATGAGTCTGCGAGTGATGTATGTACCTGCAGCAAGTGAATACCACTGACAAGTGCAGCGCTGGCAACAACAGGGTTTTTGTCAACAATTGCTTGCTTCAAATATCTTTCAATTTGAGTAAGAAGAGTACCATCAGTAATTTTACTAAGAACACGAATTGCATTGGCCCTATACATGTCAATCTTACTATTCATATCTTTCATCAAAGAACTTGTGACGATAATGACCTATGACAAGCAATTCAAGAACTCAGGTTCCAGGCAAAAACTAATATGAATCTGGAACACTAGAGAAAACTGGCATCTTTACCTCGTCAGCGGAGGGTGAAAGCTCTTTAATTATCAAATAAACCATTCTCCTTAGTGTTGTATCCTTGGACTGGAATAATTTTGTTACAGCAAAGAAAACTTCTGTGGCCTCCACCTATAATAATGAAAAGAAAAACATGATATGTAAAATATGACAAATGCGCAAATTGAAGATAAAACAAACAGCACTGATCTCAGTCTAACCTTTGTAAAAGTTTCCCCCTGATTAAGCAAAAATAGGAGTTTTGTTATAACCTACAATTTCCAAATAAAACAACAACCGAATTAGTGACATTACAATACTAATGAAAATTAAATTATGACATAGCACTAAATCTAGGTTGTTCTCAGTAACCTGAGCACATCTCCTGGCATCAAGTTGGGGGTCATTGAAAACTCTGGCCTCCTGGAGAACTGTGCCCTTCTCTAACCCTAGAAATGGAGAGTACTCCGCTGCAAGAACCAGACAGTTAACCTAAAAATTAAATTATCTTTTCCAGGTTATTTTCCTTCTAAATCTGAATACCCAAAACTTGCTGCATTACGTCTGCATTACGTGCAACAACAAAAGGGTAGACATTTCTATCACTTCAACACGAAGAAGACCGAGTCCTTGATCCAAATTGAATTAAATTAAAAGAAATATTCAAGAAACGAATCCGTCATCTACCGGCGCCGATCTGTCTCGAAAACTCTCATTCCAATACATCAATACTACAACCAAGAGAAAAGAAAAAAGACCTGGAACTTGAGCACAATGACGGAAAAACGAAATAGGGATCTCCTACAGAAACAATCGGAATGCAAAGATAGGTCTAAAAGCACAGGAATCGTAGGGTTAGAAACGAACCTTCATCGTCATGATCGTCGTCCTTCTTCACGACGTAGGGCCGAGCCATCATCCCAGGTGGCGGGATTTAATAAGACCAACCGAGAGAGGCAAGTAGGATGGGATTTGGAGTAGGAAGAGGAGGAGGAAACCGAGAGGGAAGAAGCAGCAGCGATGGGCTCCGTCGACGAGCGCTTGCGCGAGAGGGGCGATTGCTTTTATGAGCCTCGTTAACGGGTCGGATCCAAGAAAGCTCCGTTCGTTCTTGATCCGGAAAACTAGATAAATTGGATTCGATATTTTTGATTCACTGGCCTTAACGGGTCGGATGACAGCCAGGTGGAAATCCACGAGAGATTCCTTCGTCCACGATCCGAATAAATAGATAACCGGAGAGGTTAGAATTAGTCCTCCAAAAAATGACACAGAAAATTCGACAAGCTTTGACGTAAAGCGAGACATATATGCTAAGTAGATAACAAAGAAGTAGAAATTTTCCCAGCCTAACTCCTTAGAACACATAAATCAAGCTGCTAGTAACAGCATTAGAACACATATCAGATTATAGATACATCGTTAGACACTGACTGACCAAATGATTAAACAACACAGGACTATAATACATCTGACCCAACTGATGAGAGTGTCTCTCCATTAGTAGATCTTGTACTATAATGTTCTCTTAGTGTTCAAAGACGCTGATAAGAGTGCTTTCTTGGACTTTCAGGGGAGATTACGTCGCCAGAGCTGCTCGTCTCGGATGGGTTAAGCCCGTACTCACTGGTTGCTCCGCTGTAGCCATTGCTGTAATCGTTGCTTTCAAGCGCAACTGTTCTCAAGTGCTTCATGTTGGAGGAGTATAAGCTGGCGTCGTAGTCTGAGCTGGAGCTGAAGGTTGTGCTCTGTCCACGCTTTGACCCCTCGTTCAGGATTTCTAGTGAGACATCCCCCTCCAATGCTCGAACGATCTGTATCAGATTAATCGTTCGTTCCCAGTTGAGCCTGGAAACAATGCAAGGAAGAAAGATGGAGATGCGAACACATTTTACCTGGCTCATCATAGGTCGCCCCTTGCCAGAATGTCGAACACAAGCAGCAGCACATGCCACCATTCGTACCATTTCCACCGTGTCATAGCTGTTCTCCAAGCGCGGATCAGCAAGCTCATCAAATTTGTCATCAGCCAATGCCTGGGCTAAGAGAGGTCGTGCCTGTTCCAACAAAGCATACATCTGAGAACCAACGCTTTGATACAGATGATGGTGTTTGAAGTGGCACACTGACCCAATCGACCAAGCTATCCACCATGAATGTGTCTGAATCGTCGATAGGCCTCCGTCCTGTTATCAGCTCCAGAAGCATCACACCGTAGGAGAAAACATCGGATTTCTCGGTTAGCTTCCCGGTTGATGCATACTCAGGAGCCAAGTACCTACACAAATTCAAGAACATCACATCTATCTATCTTCTGAAGGCAGGCACTAGAGTTAGTCCATGAAATATGTTTACCCAATGGTTCCCATTATTCTAGTTGAGACGTGTGTGTTTGTATCAGAAGAAAACTTGGCCAATCCAAAGTCTGCAACCTAAATAAGAAGTGAAATCGTCGGTCAAATTCTGGTTCATTCACAGTGCCAAATGTTTGTGAAGGACATCCTACCATGGCCTCAAAATTATTATCCAAGAGAATGTTTGCAGTTTTTATGTCACGGTGGATAATCCGAGGATGGCCTACACAAAGATTGCACATTGAGATGCAGAAGTAGGAACAAATGATGAATTGTTGTGAGAGGAAGAACATGTTTGTACTCACAGTCTTCATGCAAGTAAGAAAGGCCTTTAGCTGATCCGATGGCGATCTTGAGTCGCGTAGGCCAATCCATTGTTGGAAGACCTTTCCCTGCAAATGAAGAAAGCAATTCATTGGATCAAATTCAAAACACAATGAAACAGTAAATATGATTCTTAGAAGTTCTTCCTGACGATTTATTTGATCTGTTCATGAGAAATGAGGACCAGCAGAAACAGGCATTACCATGCAGGTGGAACTCGAGGGTCTTGTTGCGTACAAAATCATAGACAAGCATCCTCTGCGATCCAGCGATGCAGTATCCAACAAGAGATACTAAGTGCCGATGGTGGACTCTGCTGATGATTTCGACCTCAGCTTGGAACTCCCTCTCCCCTTGCCCACTTCCCGACTTGAGCTGCTTCACGGCAACCTCCTTCCCGTTAGGGAGCACACCTTTGTACACGCAACCAAATCCACCTTGCCCCAGGATGTGATCTCGACTGAATCCATTTGTAGCTGCTGATAGCTCCTCGTAGCTGAAGTGGTTCTTGTTAAAGCCCAAGGAAATGCTAGGTGAAGGGGTCGATGGCGAAGAAACATGGGGGCCGGAGTACGCTGAGCTTATATCACTGTTGGACATCATCGATGATGGCTGCCATCCACCTCCAGGTGGGACTACTGCTCCTGGAGGTGGGGGGATGTTGCCGTTGTGATCCTTCCCCTGGGCTCCATTTTGCCAGTTCGGAAGCGATCCGGCATTGTAGAAGCCACCTACGCCATATCGAACAAGCATCACAGGTTTGTAGAAAGGATCGACGGATTGCCACCATGAAGCAAAGTGAGTTTCAGATTACCTTGTGAGCCTGCAGCATCATAGTATTGATGCGGCTTCTTTTTGTTCCTAGCGTACAGCACCAGTGCTATAATCATCAACACGAAGAAGATCCCGACACCTGCGGTGAACCCCAATATGAGGGGCAGATTCAAGCCGGAGTGATCACTCTTCGAAGGTGTGCTGGAATCGTTGCTCGGCGAAGGTCTTGTACCGTGCGAAGGCACCGACTTTGAGGGGCTTCTTGGGGGTGGCGGTAACAGGGCTCCTGAAAAAGAAGGGGTCGTCGGTGAGATTGGCTGAGGTGGTGATGGTGGCTGCAGCGGTAGCGACGACGCGTCGTTCGACTTGGGTGGTGGAGGCGAAGAAGAGGACGAGCTTGGTAGTGACGGTGGAGTGGATGAAGGTGGAGACGACGTAGAGGAGGGTGGTTTTGGGGAAGAGGAGGACGAAGGGGGAGGCGGAGAGTTCCGAGGAGGTGGCGCGTTCGGGGTGGCCGTGGGAGGTGTCGATGAAGGTAGCGATAACGGAGGCAGAGACTGGGGCAGCGGCGGTGACGGCGGCGGAGACTGGGGCAACGGCGGTGACGTGACGGAGGCGGAGACTGTGGCAGCGGTGATGACGGAGGTGGAGATTGGGGCGGCGGCGATGACGGAGGCGGTGATGACGGAGGTGGAGATTGGGGCGGCGGCGATGACGGAGGCGGAGACTGTGGCAGCGGTGATGACGGAGGTGGAGATTGGGGCGGCGGCGATGACGGAGGCGGAGACTGTGGCAGCGGTGATGACGGAGGTGGAGATTGGGGCGGCGGCGATGACGGAGGCGGAGACTGTGGCAGCGGTGATGACGGAGGTGGAGATTGGGGCGGCGGCGATGACGGAGGCGGAGACTGTGGCAGCGGTGATGACGGAGGTGGAGATTGGGGCGGCGGCGATGACGGAGGCGGAGACTGTGGCAGCGGTGATGACGGAGGTGGAGATTGGGGCGGCGGCGATGACGGAGGCGGAGACTGTGGCAGCGGTGATGACGGAGGTGGAGATTGGGGCGGCGGCGATGACGGAGGCGGAGACTGTGGCAGCGGTGATGACGGAGGTGGAGATTGGGGCGGCGGCGATGACGGAGGCGGAGACTGTGGCAGCGGTGATGACGGAGGTGGAGACTGGACCGGTGGCGGTGGTAACGACGTAGCTGGCGGAGGGGATGACGTGGGCGGAGGTGCTGACGACGAAGGGTCGGAGGGAGGGGGCGCGGCAGGGGCGGGGGGTGAGGGCGTAGACGAGGCGTCGGGTGGCGGAGCAGCCACAGGGGACGATGCCATTTCGCGAGGATGGAGTGCGAGCTGCAGAAGACTCCACCCTCCTCGTAATCGCCCGTCCCGTCTACAGAGACTCCACCCTCCTCGTAATCGCCCGTCCCGTCTACGTCAAACCTGCAGTTTACAGAACGCCATGAGAACAAAAAGACAAATCTTTTTCTCTTCACAGAGAACACAAACAGAACAAAAAAATCTAACGAAAATTAACGTCGAAATCTTCACATATCTCGAATTCCTACATGTTTAACGTGGTTTCTTACTTGAGGACCAACAAATGATCACGAAAACAATGAACAGGTCTGAGAAAGCGGACAGCGAAAAGAAGAATTGGATTATAGCCACGAAAATTGAAGAACGACTAGTCTTCTTCTCGTTAGGAGAGGGAAGGCGTTGTCGGAAGAGGAAGAGGAAGAGGAGGAGATGGGGTGACAGGCGTCAGCTTCATCCTTCTCCAACCACCATCCGCTCCATTTCCCTGTGGATTTTTGTTCGGGGCTGCTATTTTTATCCGCCATCCTCGTTGTTCGACCGAAGAGATTAAAAAGTTGGCAACGGAACGAGAGGCTTGATAAGACTACCAGATCACAGCCAAACGTCGCTCATGTCTTCATATGCAAGTGCAAGTGCCTGTTGGATTGGGAAGTACTCTTCAGAGAATATTAGTCTAAATCCGAAAAAAAACATCGACAAGCAAAAAAGAGAGTGAAACAAGTTCCATGCGGAGGGTACAAACCTTGAATCTTGATCGCAACAAATTCTTTAGATATCATCCAAAATCGTATTCTCAGAAACCTTTTTCTAGCACTTCCAATCTTCTAATTGAAGTGCAAACCACCAGTAAAAGCCGGCCAGACAATACAAATTATTTCTAATCTGCTCCACACCTGTCAGCTTTTAGCTTCTTGTGAAGAGAAACATAGGGTATGAGAGTGATCGCACACATATCTATGCGTGAAAAGAGTTTTAAGCAAGAATACACAAACTTCTGATCCTTTCTTCAATTGACTGCATCATTTGGTATAATTCATGGCAGAGTTTCTTTTCACCATCAAGTAAATTCCATCGCCGTAAATAGCCATTAGAAAATTGCATTTACAAACATAGAAAAGTTGGCCCATTGGGGTTTCTAGCAGCAATCATTCTCTTGAAGACTTGTCGAAGTAACATTGTCAAAGTGGCTACAAGGTAAAGATCAATCAGACTACAGACAGAATTGAATGCTTTTCGTTACTTCAGGTGAATACACCATTTGATTAGATGAACCTGGTTGGTATAGAATCAGAAACATCTGCATTAATTATGCTCAGAAAACCAACTTTGCTCAACATCTGCAGCAATCGGCCATTCTACAACTATTGATGCCAAAACCTGAAACTTCAAGAATAATTAAGGAACACGTCAAAACTGGAATGCAAACTGTTTAAGCATTTAACAAAGCTAAAGAACTACTTGACATGATGAGCATATGTGCTAATGCAACAGGGAAATAGCAAATCAAAAGCATTTAACTGTGCTTCTGATGTCTTTACTTTATAAGAATATAAAAATGAGAAAAAGAAACATACCGGAGACTGAAAAAGAAAAAGCAACTGGACTCCCATCTTCATGGCCTTCTTACAGGTGGTGGCTTCTGCCATGCCATGTTAGGCGGTTTTATACCAGTGGCACCATACCCCCCCATGGCTAATCTGTTTGCTGGTAAGGAAGCTGGGTTGGCTCTGAGCGAGGAAGTGGGTACACCAAGTCTAGCAGCAATTATTTGCGAGCGTTCAAGCATGAGTCTCTGTCTTGCTTTTTCTGTTTGTTCTCTCATCCTCAAGACGACACTATCAATATCAGCAAAAAATGCCAACTTTGCCTCCAACTTGTGCAACTGCAGGATAGTCAAGGCCAAATATGGCATTAATTTATTGATACACAATAAAGAAATTACAGATATGGTGGTATTGACCAGTGTTTTCTTAAGTACCTGCTTTTCAATAACCAAGGAAACAAGTTTCAGAATTTCATTTTCTTCCAAGTTGGCGAGAAGCTTAGCCTTTACAGCAGCAGCCGAGAGTGTGGTGACCGCAGCACGCTTTAACCTGTCTATATTATGATCATCATCAATTGCAGTTGGGTCAGAATCTTTCTCATCATCACTGTGTGTCTCTTTTCTCTCACCCTCATCTGCAATATACATGGAAAAAATATCATATCACTAAATTTGTGGTTAGCTGAGTTAATCAATCAATCTGGCTAAGTAAAAAATCTTTAATTATTTCTAGCAGAAAAGTAAGACAGGCTATGATTAAAGGTACCTTATTTTAGAATTATTGATAAAGCGAATACATAAAAGTTCAAACGCATAAGACTAGTGGTCTAAGAAAAACTGCAGCACTCTTTTCCTGGATCCAGTAACACATCAGGCACAACCTTGGTTTTCAGCCATGTGCTGATGCTGGCGAATACTTTGTCAGCAATATTCAATTGAAAGAACTAATCATTCAGCAATACTGAAACACGAGCTCTTCAAATTGCTTGCCCTAATTTGTATTAGTTGTGTGTAAAACCAATATCCATAAGATGCTTCACTGAAAGATGTCAGACAATTTTTCGAACAAACCCAATTGATTAAATTAAAATGATTGGATGGTCTTAGGGAATGGGGATACTCTTGGTTGCTTCATGAGAAATATTGGTTTTTCTTGAATGTTGTCCTCTGATTATAGATAACATGGAATTTCCTTATATATTGTTTTATGGTGTTTGGATGAGCATCATATTTAACAAATGAAATTAAAAAAATACCTTAGCTCATTAATCATAATTTTCTACCATATCCTATGCATTCTTGAAGTACCATGTTAGAAACATTCAAGATCAATAAATTAAGAACACAAGTCGTTTGATACAGTTCATCACTGATTGTACCTATATATTTGAACAATTTGTTTGAATGCTAAGCTGTCATATATAATATTGTCGAATAATAAATTTTAATCACCTATCCATGCTCTATCATATCCTATGTTTTGAAGAACTGAAATATCAGCAAATCTGCAACATGACATGTTGGCATCATGTAATCATAACTTATACCCATGCTTCATAAAGTAATTTTACACAAAAAAAAGTATACAACTCGCTGGTCATGCATGAAAAGATGAACACAGAAGAAAAAAAATAGTTTGATTAATATCAACAAGACCTCTGCCAGACATTTTACATCAATGTATCGAAGTTAAAACTGAGTGAAAAGTCATTGAATTAAGTACACAAAGAATTGGCATTAGCAAATACTAACTTAAAAATTGTGATTCCACAAATTATAACAAAGGAAATATCTGTTTCTAACCTGCTTTTCCTTTGGTTTCGTTAGCTGAAGCACCTAGTTGCACACACTCTTGTTCTTCCAAAACAACTTTAGTATTTATCTTAGCTATATCTGTATGCTGTTGGACCTTGTCTGCTGAAATTAAATCCTCTGAATTTGTCATGGTATTAGGTTTCTCCCCCACTGACTTAGAACCAATAATTTCCTTCTCCTGACTCTTTGAATCTTCACCTTGAGAAGCTAAATTTTCAGTTTCCTTCATAGTGCTTTGCATAGGATCTACAGGCGAAGAAGCATCAGTTACATCCTTCACATGACTAGTCATACACTGGTCCCCAGACAAAGGCTGATCAACTGATTCATGTACAGTGGTTGGCACTGCTTTCGAAGGAATCACATCATTTACTTCTTTTTCATCAATTTGTTTTGATGAGAAATCAGGCAACAAATTGGATGAGTTCCCATCATTATCCACAGAAGTAGAAATCTCATTCTTCTCCTTAGATTCGTCAGTGGCATCTAAAATTTGTGTTTTGTTTCCATCCTTATGAGCCTCCTCATTGCTGGTTTCAGCAACAGCACTGCAGTTTTGTTTAACAAATCAAACGTCCATTACCATGTTAAATTAATCTTTTCTCAAATATGATCAGATTGAATACCTCACAGAGAGATGTGGATCCTTCCTATCAATTGGTGGATCTTCAAGAAGAAAACAATGCCTGGTAGCAAGCTGGATGCTAGGTGAATCCTCTGACATGGCTTTCAGGGAGCTGCGGCAAGAGGTGAGAACAGCATCAGATTCAACAAGACCTGACAAAAATACAGCCTGCAAAGGGAGTACTGCTCAAGGTCAACATCCAAAAAAACACTAGAAAACAGGTTACATTATGCCCCACAGCTAAAATGCACTTGAACTTACGAGTGCCATGACTGGGTTTCCAGCTTCTGCAAATGAACCCAATCCTCCTTGTTCAGGAAAGTACCCTACAGCCTGAAATGCAGCCTTCAGTGCATCGATAGCAAAGCTGGCTCCAGTTTCATGGCAAATATTAACATCAGCAGTATTCTTATTAACCAAAAGATCTGTTTTGGAAGTCATAGGTTCATCTACAATGTCAGAACTTTCAGATTTTTTTGCTTCAGCATCAGGAGCATTTGTATGAGAGGTTTCCTCCTTTGCTTCTTTCTTGTCATCTTCCACCAATTCAGAAGTATTTGTGGCTGTTGATTCTTTAGTTGACAGAATTTGGTCCTTGCTATCTGGGTTACTCTCATTGACATCATCATCATCATCACCACCTTCTAGAAAAGAATCCTCAATGGGCATTTGAAGAAAATGTAAGATGCATTGGGCTTTGGTTTTAGTAGCAACATGTTCAGCAATCTCATTCCAATTCTCCCCAAAAAGTTCTAATGCTTCCAGCAGCAGCAAAGTCTCCTGATCTGTCCAACTCCCAACACTTAAACCAGGACCCTCTGCAGATTCCATTAGAATAAAATCAGCTGGTGACATGCCTGATCCAAACTTCCCATCGTTGTAGCAATCAGCGCACAAATCAAAATCTGCCTGTGAAAGAAATAATAAATTTTCAGCATTTCTCTAATATAGACGTACTGACGCAACTAATTGCAGAATATCAGACAATAAAGCCAGAGATAAACAAAATCCAGTCCTTCGTTGAGCAAGATAGTTTAAGTTTCAACTAAAACTTATAATCTGAATAACTGTTAATACTAACGCAGCAGAGCGTTGCGATATCGAATTTACTGTATTAAATTTCAAAGATCCCTAGCACCCAAAATATGTAGGAGTAAAACTATTCTGAAATTGAAATGTCTAGCAACATTCTGCTTACATCTAGTTGAATCATCATTTCATATATGAACCAAGAAATAATCCTGAACATATTCAAATATACAGCAGTTCAGTTTGTAGGACAATCACTTGATAATGATAGTGAAACTATTTATCATAACCATGTAATGCAAAAGAACATATCTTCAATTAAGTAGCATTAGGAAGTTAGACTCACACTACCTCTGCTTCCAAATCCATGATCCATTTACCTTTTTCAATAAGAAGCTATAATATTTTCTTTTTTCTGAATGGAGAACTCAATAAAAATACTGAATTGATGGACAAAAGTAACTAGGAAGTCTACTTTCCGAGTTTGCTGCAACTCAACAAAATATTTACCATATACAAGCAAGACAACCTGACCATTATCGTTTACTAAGATCATGTATCCTAAAAAAAGTAAAATCATGATTTTGAATTTGATGAGAAAAATTGAAGGATATGAATAAACAAAAATGACTATACACTTTGGTGGGTTAAAATAACAACAAAGATATTGGCATCAGCCATCAATTTAAAAATTTGAGAGAGTAATATAAATAATTTTGGACTGCAGAGCTCTGTGTATTGACACAACAATAAAAGACTGTCAGACATTGTTGAAGTGACATACACACTTGATAGCCAATATTAGCCAGCGTAGGAGACCAACTAACCTGCTTTTGGCAATGGTAGCGCTTTCTAGAGCAATCAGCTGAGCAGGAGTTGCAGTGGTACTCAACAGAAGGACCAACTGGCCTAATCAAATCATCAAGAAGGGCAGACTCCGGAAGCAAGCAAGGGGGCACCGCAGGTACCAAGGACTCTTCTTTCTTCGTAGCAAGACGGGGAAACGACTGAATTGTTTCAAACTGATACATCTTATCGACCAAAGTTGAAGTTTTATCTCTGTCATCAGCATCAGATTTGCTTGCTTCGTTCTCAGACGGGGGAAAAGGATGGAAATTTATAAGACCCCAATGGTCCAAGAATTCCAAGATTTCTTGCCTTGCATCCATATCTCCAACAGACAACTCTGAGAAATCTTTGAGTTCCACCTGTGTCTGTGGGTCAGAATGAAATTTCTTAATGATAGAATTCCGAATTTCCATGTACACTTCAGGTGTCCGGTTCTCAGACTTTCCACTGAAAAATGAGGGCAACATATGCTTCTCAACGGGGTGGATCACTTTCCATGAGAACCAGCCTACAAGAACCAGATGATATGGAAATCATTTCTCATATACACTAAAATGCCTAGTCTTTCCTAATACAAACAGTTCATTAAGAAAAAGCGGTTCCCCATTAGGATTTGATCCCGAATATAAAATACTGTTCTTAATGAATCAAGTTAGTTCTCCGCCATCTTCGACGTAATTAAACTGCATACAAAGATCATGCTTTGAAAGAAGAAGCATTCTCTCCTACCTAGTACAATTCAAATTGGGAAAAAAGAAGAAACCCTAGTTCAAACAAGCAAGAAAAATAAACAAAATTAGCATTGGACAGAATACCTAATACCAATTACGAAGGTTTCCTTGTCACCAAGATCCCAATTTTGGTCAGAGAGCTCACCGGCAGCCGTAGGGACGGCATGAACGTCGACACCTCTAGATCGAACGGCCTCAAACTCCACATCCACGAGCGGCTCCTCGACCTCCTCCTCTTCCTCCGCTTTGATCGGGCCTCCCGAGGCGGAAGCGTCCGTGCCTCTAGCCCCCGACGCCCACGCGGAGGCCGCCGCATGCTCCACAGACCTATGGGAGGCAGCCGCGTGCTTGTGGGGGGATTGCCGAGCTCGGGTGCAGGGACCGTTATGGACGGGGAAGAGGTGGTGGAGAAGGTTTCTCTCCTTGGCCTGGCGCTTCACGGGGGTGGAGGAGGATGAGGCCGAGGCTTTCCTCTTAGAACCGCTGGCTCTCCTCCGGGGAGCTTCAGCTAGGGTTTCGGCCATGAGTAACGGCGCCGCTGCGGCCGCCGCTACCGCCGTCTCGACGCTTGCCGAAGCTGGGGGGCCGTCACGGCCCTTCGCCTCCATCCCTGCTTGTGCGGGCTTCTGCTGCTTGGCCCGTCGCGCACCATTCCGTTCCCTTTTTATTATCCTTCTTCTAAATCTAATTTATTTCTGAAAAGAATAAAAAAAAACGAATTCACATCGTAACTGTGTGTAAATTTATTTTATAGTAAATGTATGCGAGAAGAAATTAAATTTAAAATATGCAAATAGAAGATGAGAGAATTTATCGAGTGAATTGAGAGATTCTAAGAAGTCGTCCCCCCAAAATGAGCCAATGACACTGTCACTTTGGCCCCAAATCAAAACTGCAAATATCTTTTGATTATGTATGATTAAAATAATATTTACACTAATTGATAAGAATCTCTAAAGTACAAAAGTTATCATTGTGTAGGTGCTCGTCACAAGTCTCGCATGAAACATTTGTCTCAAGTTAGGATCTTAATTCGAGAATCCGTGTATCATTACTTCTAACATTATAACTCATTCAATTGAGAGGTCTAACTCGAGATTTATCCATATTCCCCCTAACATATATGGATAAAAAATTTACTTAAATTGAATCCTCTACAAATAAATCCTCAAAGACGGGTTATTATTCGTGCTAGGTCTTACAAGCAACACTAATCCAAAAAACACTCGAGTTAGGATCTCGAATAGAAATTTTTTATCTTCGTCTAACTCGAGACTCCTAACATCACGAGCCTAGTTCGGAAGGCCTAACTTAAAAGCTTTTTTTTTTTTCAAGCCAGGTTAAATCAATTTGATCATCAATTATTATTTTAAATATTAAAGTTGATAGTATGTATAAATAAAATTTAATATTTAACTCATAAAATTAAAATTAGAAATTAAATAGTGATTTATGTAGATAGGCTTCCACAAAAGAACGACATTGTAAGGGGTTAATTATAAATTATTCTCTATAATTAATTATTTTTAACATGTTGATCTTTATATTTTTAAAAATTATATTAAGATCTCTATGAAAGTAAATATAATTTACATAATTAAAAATTTAAAAATAGATTTTATCGAAGTACGAGATTAAATATTTTATTTTCGTAACTATAAAAAATTTAATATAATTTTTAAAAATATATGGACCAGAAAATTGCAGTCCGATGCCACAACCCAAGAAATTAAATTGAATTTAACTTCAGCTAAAATAAAGTGAACCGGGATTAAACAACCGAACTGACAGGAGAATAGAAGTTGCTCGATTGGGTTCGATTTTACTACCCAATTCCTGCGTTGCGTTATTTATTAAAGATGTAATAATAAACATAATTATTTATTCCATTTATCTTCGATGCTCGGCGCAAAAGACGTTTCCTATACGGAATGGGCAGAAGAGTACAAACACGTGGATCAGCCCATTATCAAGAATATGATTCATCAGCGAGATTAGAGATTCCAAGTCGGTTCTTTATCACGAAAGAGAAGAAGCCAAGCACTCAAACACAAGCGTAAGCTGCCATCATGTGGACCCAACAATCTTCACGAAAGACGAAGACAACAACACTCCAACCAAGCAAAAACATTTATAAAAGATGGAATCATGTTATTTGTCACAGCAATTGATTAGAGCAATGATCAACACGCGAGTGTTTCATAATACGAGTATCCCAAATGTCACATTATTCATGGCATCAATAGTCATATCGAGTATTAAAAGCAGTGCATATGTTCACGGGGGATGGAAGCGTCACCGTCCGTTAGCCGGACGCCACGGGAGCCACGGGAGCAACGGTGCTGATGTAGGACACGTAGTCTTCGTCGTGACCCGGAGCCGGCCCATTGAACCGGACCTCCCTTACCCGGCGGCTGTCGAGGTCCACGGCCAGCACGCGGCCGTCCACCCACAGCACCACCTCGAGATTCGTGCTCTCGAACCGCAACGGCCGCGGGGGTTCCTTGCACGCGATCGGGTCACCGCTGTCCCACTCCACCGCCTCGCTTCCGCCGACCACTGCCAGGGGAAGCGAGCCGAGCACGGTCCATTCGTCGGCCGGCCCCAGGCAGTAGACCACGACCGCAGACCCCGTCACGCACGCGCAGCACAACCTCCCGTCGTCGCCGGCCTTTCCCAGCTGCCACAGCTCGCTGGCGTCGCCGCACCTCGGTGGCGGAAGGATCACCCTTGCCTCGTCGGCCTCCGGGTCGTAGGCGAGAACCGCGGGGGTGGACGTCCGCCAGTACGCCGCTCCGGCAGCTGAGACACCGGAGCCGGGGACGATGGGATCTGCGGAAGCGGCCACGGCGGACGCCTGCCGCCAGGCGCCTGAGACGGAAGAGAAGATCTCGAAGCGGTAGCCGCCGCCGGAGGCGTCGAGGGCGCAGACGAGGTGGAAACGGGCGGGGTCGACCGGGCTGGCGACGAGCGCGACGGCGGGGTCGTACGGGTGGGGCTTCGGGGGGCGCGGGATGGTGCGACACTCGGCGGTGGCCGGGTTGCAGATGTAGTAGGTAGACCAAGGGCCGCGGAGGAGGAGGAGACCGAAAGAGGAGGAGCGGGCGGCGGCGGCAGGGGGGAGGAAGGAGAGGGAGGGGTCGGGAAGCGCGGGGGGTACGCCGCCGAAGGGGGCGTAGCAGAGGCGTAATCGGCAACGGGCGGCGGCGGAGGGGTGAAAGAAGACGCCGGAGACGGCGCCCTCGTCGCCGTCTGTGACGACCCAGTCGGCGTCGATGCCCTTGGAGGAGGCGATAAGGGTGTCGTCGTCGAGGACGGCGTCGGCTAGGATCCACTCGGATTCATCGAACACCATGGCCGGAAGGGCTTCCATCGTTTTCTTGGACGTCAAGGAAGAGGAGCCACAAAAGGTGAGCTGATGGGGCGGTTGGTTTCGCTTTTCTTTAATTATACTTCCCGTCTACAGAGGGAAGCCCGTTTATTTATGGAAAGACGAAGTGATCCACTCCTCTCCCAGCAAAGAACGACGAGAATAGGGAAACGTCGATCAACGAAAGTGTCAGACTTTTGGTTTTCGGCGTACTCGCTTTCCCTACCCTCATCCAATCGAGAGGCATTACGATCCTTTGCTCTTTCCACGTATTTTTGCTTCTGCTCCTCCAATCAAAAGGCAGGTAAGCCACCGTGTGGCGTCGGATCGAGTAGAAAAAGAAAGGCGCGGTCAGAGTTGTTCTCGGCGCACGTTACCAAGGAGTAGAGAGAGAGGTAAACACGGTTGCACCGGTGCAGCAGCAATGAGCCATACCTTTCGACGTTCCACCCGTGTCGTACCCCTCTTACGTGGCTCCTCTAGAACCCACCCAGGGGAACGGGGCCCACGTCCCACGGAGGACGCGTCACGATCTGAACCACAAATCAAATGCTAAGCCGCTGTTCATAGTTCAATGATTACGAGGCCATGCCGTCGGGTACGCGTTTGGGTCACTTATCTGGGGACTCGGGCGAAGCGTCTGTTGTGTCACCAACACGGTCGGTGCAGCCGTGTCGTGTCGCTTTAGGATGGCCGACACAACTGAGTTACGGAACCCAAAATTTTACCTCATCTGCATCGAACCACCTCGGTGTCCGAACTCATCTTATAAGTAAATAAAAAAAAAACGTTTAA
This sequence comes from Musa balbisiana, assembly GCA_004837865.1. NCBI lineage: Eukaryota > Viridiplantae > Streptophyta > Magnoliopsida > Zingiberales > Musaceae > Musa > Musa balbisiana. The sequence continues at coordinate 559,276 of CM017194.1, forward strand.
ATAATCCTCTTTCTCACACCTTATTTACGATATAATATTACCACATATTAAGCATGCACTTAAGCTCTCGGAAAATACGAATAAATGATGAACGTTCAAACTCGTCAAATCATAAATCCACAACTTTGTTCATAATCAGTGAACAACTAACTATACAACAAAGGGTTTAAGATCAATCGATCGCTCATAAGAATCTCGTGTACGAATAATGACGTGACATTAAAGTGACGTTACTCGATCATTTTGAAAGATGACTTGATCTATTAAGATGCAATAGTAACCATTCAGTCAATTAGTCCAACAACGCTTCTTCTTCTTCGTAAGTTGTATCCAAGCCATTTAAGCACTCGTGACATCCAACCACCGACCTCCACCACCGAAACTTGTGGTTCTTGTAAGAACATGATGGTTCACCACAAATACCCCACCCTAACATCACCCACAAGATTCTTCTAAACGAAGAATACAAGAGAGAGAGAGAGAGAGAGAGAGAGAGAGAGAATTTTTCTTTAGTCATAACCAAGAAGAAAGAAGAGGCGATGAAGTTCGAAACATGCTAGTATTGGTGATGTCTTCAAGGATCGATCGAGCACCGTAAGAAGCTATGTTCAAATCCAACTCGATCGAGAGACAAATTCGATGAAGTGTCTGACTTATGGCCAATCAGACAATATTGGAAAAGAAAAAGATAAAATATAGATTTAAATGATAAGGATGAGTTGTAGGACTTACTATGTTACAATCTTACAACCCAATTCCTTTTGAGTCCGCTGGCTAATGTATATATACATTGAAACAATTCAAAAATGATTGGTGAATATATTTTGTTTAAATGTGAAATCAAATATTAAAATTATTTAAGAAGTTTTATCTTATTTTATGCATTTCAATAAATAATTCAAAATATCTATTTTCTTAAGAACAAGTTCGAGTCAAATAGGAATAATTCAAAGTACTTATTTTTATAATATACTATTTTGTATACCCAAGAACTTAGACCATAGCATTATGTAAGATACAATATTTCCAGTTCTATTTAAAAAAAATAGAAAAATATATATTCAATTTAAAGTGAGTAAATGGGACTTCATATCAATATGTAATATATAATATACATATATATATATATATATATATATATATATATATATATATATATATATATAATTTTTATCTCTTATCCGATTTCGTCTTCTTAAACCTCGAATATAAAATAACCGAAGACCATAACTACTAACTATTAGTGAACTCTTATGTCGTGGTTGAGGTGTTGGCATGGTTCGATCCAGTCCTAAATGTGTAGAGGTGTCGGAGTGGGTAGTCGATTAGTTGAAATGTCTATCGGGTCGGATTGAGGTTGAGAGTCATCTTTGAATACGGTCCTCCTTATCAGTGAGTGGTTCGATTTGCCGTTGTCAAGTCCTTGTACACAAATTGATGTTATGAGAGGATTTTCTTGACTTAATCCTTTTTATGGTCAAGTAAGTATTGAGTGTAATTTAGGGAATTCTCTCCTCCCCTTGGTGCAGACTAGTGGGATGATTTTTATACCTACGAGCGAGGATCGATCATATACGATATGATAATGGTAGCCGACTCCTCGGATGGTCGACTTGTACCTTTGTGCGAGTGTCAATTGACTCACACGAATCTGTGTTGCACAACGCCGTTCCAAGGATTCCATAATGGCTCTGTACTATGCGGTATTGTCTCGTACAACTTCGAATGACGTGGAAAGTAGCGACCATCCACTCGAGTTTGAGGTGCTACGTCGACGTAACGTACCATCTCAGCCTCAAGGCTTCATGTTCATGTTGATATGTTTGTTGACTGTTGTCACAGGGACAAATATGTCCTGTCACTAACCTAGCATTTGTTGAATATAAAATATTTCAAGAATATTTCCTCTACTTTAACCAGTTGTAAGTTTGCGGGACCAACTATAAAAAGACAATCAGGTCATAGTTATCAAGGTCAAACTCTTTCTTTTTTTTCTTTTTTTTCTATTTTACGATCTAATTTTTATCCATCGATCTTAGTGTACTCGATATGGAACTGTCACGTGTGCATCACTCGATTTAGAAGGCTCCGAGAGTAAGTTGGTCGAGGATCGAGTCGAGCGAAATAGACGTTTCAAATCAATATCATATATATATATGTATATATATATGATTTGACTAAAAGAAATGAAGTGTTTGGTGTCGATCAACACGCATGCATGTCCATGGAAGCTACCCCTTTGAAGATTTCAAATCCATCATGAAGCTGGACCAACTCAATTCACTTTTGCTCTCCTTTTCTCTTATGGTCAACGATATTGAGATAGGCAATACAGATCATAAATATTTATTCTGTTTATGGTCAACGATATTGACAACGAGATGTTGATTAGTTTGATGCTTAGTCATGTTGAACATTGCCATCTATTTAAACGATTAATATTATTTTTCTTTTGCGCGTATTGAGGACGCGTAGGAATTTGGATTGCGTTGAAATGGAATTCCTCCTTCTGAAACCACGTTGAACAAATAATTACCCACGTGGATTGCACATTTACTAAAATTATAAGTGTATTATTATATAATTGATAGATTTTATTTTGGAATAAAGTTAATGCGTCTCGTATGTTGTTTAATATAATGAATGAAATTTAACAAAATCATATTTATTTTATTTAAATCAAAACCTACGGCATCCGTAAAAAAAAAATAAAAAGAAAATAAAACTAATTTATATCTCCTTAAAGCTTTGATTAAATAGAATTGTAATTGATACTAATATTATTTATTTATACTATGATGAAAATTTACCAATTGTATAAAATGATACTCTCTAAATAAAATTTGGCTCTCCAAACAATATACGATTTAAGTATCCAAAGGATCAACAAATAAGCTTTCGGTTGTCGAGATAACTCAAGTTGATAATTTAAGACGATGTCCCTTCTTACTATTAACACTAACTAATTTCTTATTGTAATGATAATGCTATGTTTTAATATATTATACATTGCATACTTTTGTTAAAATAAATTAATAATAATTAGATGGTATTAATTATTGAGTAATGGTTATAAAAAATTATATGTTAAATTAAAATCTATGAGGGTAAATAAGTTATTTGAAGTATAGCAAGGATAAATCTCATTAATTACGTGTATGGTGCACTTCGTGTGCCTAAGAAGACACCCTAAATAATCAATACAAGAGAGAGATAGATGACGAATAGATGATTTTGTCTCCTTCGATGACATTAAAAATCAAAAGAAAAATATTCTGAATGACATTAAGGTATAAATTTTAAATATAATTATAGTTTTTATACTTATATTATTTTTTTCTTTATTCGTGTGACTTGTGTGATACATGAGATGAAAGAAAGGAGAAGATAGTAAGACATATATGGGATGTGGTTCGGGCTCTACGAGGAGCTTGTGAGCAACGATCTTACATCCAAGGATGTTGTCATCATCGAGATCGTAAGAATATTAATATATGTGCTGTTTTCACCCTATTAACATAATATAATGCTTTATAACCTTTTATATAAGAAAATACTGATTTTGATTTCTTCCGAGCACTCCCCCAACATACATTCACTTACATCATCTGTCATCACAACCTGAAACAACACATAGAGCGAGCAGTCAAAAGACCAAATCTTTGCTCATAGATTTCCAACAAATATAGGCTTGGATTGAAACAGATACCTAAACCATCCTCAACTGCTCTCACCCAAACACCAAAAACCCACATATGATCCTTTAAGATGAGCCAAAGTAAATTACCCACGAAGAAGGAGAAGAGGAAAGTTGGAAGTTCTTTCCCATGTCGTTGAAAAATGGCTTCTCTTTCTTTCTTGGCTTGGACAGGACAGACAAACAAGGAAGGAGGAAGAAAAAAAGTCAAACCATCTTAAGTCATACGAACAAAGATATTGTATCTACAACATTGTGCCCCAACCAGTCCACCCGAGCACTACATTAAAAGCAAGATTTCCCTTTGTTTCTTCCAACATGGAAGGTAGGAAACCTGATCAACCTCCACTATCGATTCCCTGACCTACCACCGGACGAAATCTCCATGAACAGCAGCCAATGTGCCTAAAATAGTTCGATTAAGTTGGCTAAAGTCTCAACATCGATCGAGCAATTAGGTCGAATCACACCAGCATGTCATGCGCAGGTAAGACTTGGTTCCGATTCCACCTGCCAATGCCAAGTCTCGAGGTCTCTTACATTTCGTCAAGCAGGTTAGGTGCAGTCGAGGATCTGAGCCAGTCAAGCTCAGGAAGGTATGATAGCAACAACGATAGCCAAGCTTAGAGAAGACAACGCACGTAGTGGGGCTCTCGACGTGTTTAAGTATCCGCCTGGGTTTCAGTTCCTTGCTACTAACTACTCCCTCCCTACCCTTTCATCCCATCCCCTCTCGCTCTCTTGTCGTGAGCCATCTTTAATGCTTCCTCTCTCTCTCTCTCTCTTCCTTCCCTACAGAATCCAACACACGGAGAGAGGCGCACAGAAGCCACGCTCCCCACATTTAATTCCGTCATCTCTTCCCCCTCTCCTCCCCTGCCCTGACTCTCTCGAACTCCCACAGTCTTTATAAGACCCAGTGACAGAGAGGAAGGCCATGGAGCTGTTAACCTTCCGCCTTTCCATGGTAGCTTGTTGCATGGCGTTACTCGGCCATGTTACGGTGTCTCAGAGGTCGACAATTCAGCACCAGGATTTCATTTCTTGGGATGATTTGAGCGTGGAGAAGTACACGAGAACCATGGATGCTGTCGATGGGGACGCCAGCCGTGTAATTCTGGTGTCCAAGGACGGGACGGGGGATTCCACGACGGTGCAGGGAGCGGTGGATATGATTCCTGATGGTAACAAGGAGAGAGTGAAGATACTCATAAATCCAGGCGTATACAGGTGAGCGTGGCAAGCATACCTCATAGTTGATCTTGTAGCAGAGGATCGGATCGTTGATCGTTCATTTCTTCCGCAGGGAGAAGGTGATCGTTCCAAAAACGAAGCCTTTCATATCATTCATTGGGAATCAGAGCTCTGAAACCGTGATCTCATTCCATCTAAGAGCTTCCGACCGATACTCCAATGGTCAGAATGTCGGAACATTTGATTCTGCAACAGTCGCCGTCGAATCCGACTACTTCTGTGCAAATGGAATCACATTTGAGGTAATTTAGATCTTGTAAAGGCCATTAGATATCACAGTTTTATGAACTGGATGGATTGGCAGAACACAGCTCCGGCAGCACAGCCAGGAGAGGAGGGAATGCAAGCGGTGGCGCTGAGACTCACAGGCGACAAAGCCATGATATATAGATGCAGGATATTGGGATCTCAAGACACACTCTTCGACCACTATGGCAGGCATTATTTCTATGACTGCTACATCCAAGGATCCATTGATTTCATATTTGGAAGTGCCAGATCCTTGTATCAGGTAAAAGCAACTCACCAAGCACTCACTCGAGCAAGTATCGACATCTTAAGACAGTACATTTCATTCATCTAATCCACAACATCTCAGTTTAGCTGATGATACATCTCAGCATGTAGCTAACTAATACTCTATGAAACCATTATAGGACCTTGTCTTGATCAATTCATTGATGTGAAGCAGGCCTGCACACTCCACGCAGTTGCAGAAACCTATGGAGCTGTTGCGGCATCTCAGAGGAATTCACCATTGGACAACTCTGGTTTCTCCTTCCTCGAGTGCAGGCTTAATGGGACTGGGTTGCTGTACTTGGGCAGAGCTTGGGGGAGGTATGCGAGAGTTGTGTATTCCTACTGCCAATTGGAAGGCATCATCCTTCCTGAAGGGTGGAATGACTGGGGAGATCCATCCAGAAAAAGGTAACGAACATCTGAAACACCCAAACCAAACAAAAAGATCTGACACATAGAGGGAACCATGATGATATCATTAAGCTTTGTCCTCATTCACCAGTTCATGAATCTTGCAGCACGGTCTACTTCGGACAATTCAACTGCAAGGGAGATGGTGCTAACTTGCAAGGGAGGGTGTCATGGGCAAGATCACTCACCTACTTGGAAGCAAAGCCTTTCATGAACAGGGGATACATTGATGGCGAACTATGGCTGAGACTGTAATCTGTCATGCTGGAATGATGACAACATGCTTCTTCTTCTCGTACACCCAGAGGGACTCCGACTTACTGCTGCTACCTGATACTGACACTGACTGATCCGACATCCATCATCCTGCTGTAGGTCGCAGGATGATGAAAAGGTGCCGTCGCCACCTCATGTAACACACTGTGATCGATAGCTTTGCGTCATATGTTTGTTAGCCATACCAATCACATCATTTGCAGTCTGGAAGATGAGCTGATGAAGAGAATACCATGACCTTGTTCAGAAAAGGACTCGAAACCACTTCACCTTGAGATGTCTCTGCAATGACCACATTCCAAGGAAGACCACGATAATGAATTGTTCTATATATAAACTGCTCAAGATTAATACTGAAAACCAATTCAATTGCATCTTCAACAAGATAAACAGCATTACTTTAATCACTCTGATGCAGTAAGAAGTTGCAAGAACACAACCAACAAAAGGACTACAGATTTCAACGTGTTTCCAACACCATCTAATATTTGCAGTAAATTATATTCGATCAATTTGTATGAACTGCAGGAACTCATATGATCAAGACGCTCAACAGATCTCATACAAAGTCTCGAGAAAGACGATTACCGAGCTTGGCTATCATCCAACTCGAGGCCTTCGTCAGAGCTAGGAAATCGGTAGGAATCTGCGGAACTTCAAGCGGGGGATTCTCCGAAAGCTCAAGTTCGGAACTTTGAGCGAATATCTACTTCAAGAGGAGAAATCTAAGTGCGTATAAGTGATTGCCATCGGGGAAACCCCAAAATCTGACGAAAAAGACGCAAAGTTTTCGCCTTTATCGAAAGGGAAACAAGAACAAAGGTGGGGGTGGAAGCCTACCCGTCTTGCGAGAGACAGGGAACACGGTTATGTTCTCGCAAGTGTCCGTGGGCCCCGATTCGAGTGCTGCTATTAGGAGGAAGGTGGGCGTTCGACTCCTCAGTCGAGACCCGAGACACGCAGAATGACTGACGTGTCACGATATCGCTGGTTGGTATTTTGTGAGTCGTAAATATAGGTGCGCGGAAAAGCTTCCTCGTTGCTTGGGAGTTTAGAGTATGCTTAGCCGCAGGAACAACGTAAGGATGCGAGGCAGTTAGATCCTCTTCGAGCATTGACGTTCGAATGCAGTGTCCAACAGCCACATCATAGCCGTCCACCGATGTGGAGCCCACCGCCACCACCGTGGGCCGGACCATCGTTTGGAACGTGAACAAGCCGTTCTCAAATTGGATCCACGTAAATAGTTTGGAGAGACTGCTTAACCTAATCGCAAAGCCCTTCTTAGCTCTCGAAGGAGGAGGAGGAGCAGTGCTCGAGGAGTCGAGAGGGAGGGATCTCGCTGTAGATTATAGGAAAATGGCAGGGATCATTCTCTTGCTCGATTTCTTGAAGAAAAATCCTAGTTTGGCGACCCAATCCCTCCATTCCTACAGCCTGTTCTCGGCCACTGTCGCAGCGTCCGCGGCGGCGGCTTCGGTCGCCGCGGGGAAGCCATTTGCCTCTCGGGCGATCTTTGGGTGCGTTTCCATCGAAGTTGACGAAAAATTTTATGTTTTGGTGGTACGTATTTGTTACGATAGAGTATTCATGATTCAGATTGGATGCATTCTTGGTTGGCTATGGGGTAAAGACATGTCTGTTTCAAGAAATGGAATTCTTTTTTGGTGTTATGATAAGTGTTTCATGTTCGTCAGGTGAAGGTTGATCATGTCGCAACCTTGACGAAAGCTTATACCTTTGAGGTTTGACATGATTTGAAGTTGTTCTTAGAAATTGTTGCTGCCATTGGCTTTTCAGATTTTTTTCCCTTCCTTTTCTGGACAATGGAGTCTTCATTGTGTTGCAAGAACATTCTGTTAGAGTTAATGCTCGCTGTGAGTGAAATACACCACTGCTCTATTTAGGTCAACCCTGAATTAAGAAATTAATTATGCGTTGTCTCTGTCGTGTGATTTTTCTAGTCTTAGCAATGCTGAAAAATGTGCTCTCTTTTTCTGACAGAGAAACTGTGCAGCACAGTTAAGAGATAGTCATCAAACAGTTTAAAAGTTCTTCTTTCTGTTAGTTTGGCGTGAATCTAGCAGAAGCATTATCTGGCGGAGAAGTTCTAGGAAAATTATGTTTGAGTACTTCACTAATATTTAGTTTGTGTGGAATAAATTTCATCTTTTCCACCAATGTATAATGCGAGAGAGTGAGTTTTAGGACCATGGTAAGTTCGCTCCTTTGCATCATAGGTGAGCAAGTTTAGAGGCATGGAATTAGTCTCTGCTTGTGGAGGTAGAACTGCATACTACGTTGACCCTCCACGAAACTCTAATGGCTACTGAGATGGGAATGTTGGGTTTTTGGGAAACTATAAATTAATTCAGTGGAGGATAAAATGAAGCAAAATTCTTTAGATGGTACTGATTTATCTGAAGTAGACCTAAAGATGGCTTGTAAGTGTCAGTGAGTTAACTAGATTAGTGAGTGATGAATGGAGATATAAGCAAAGCTCATTGGAAATGGTAAAAAGAAATTTGTTACTCTTAGTTTTACTAGTGTTATCTTCTGAAACAGCACTCAGTGGGTGAATGAGTTCCATTCAGCTGACTGAAATTGTTGATATATTATGGCATGTTGTTGCTGTTGTTTGAAGTCTGCTAGACCTACAGATCATGCCTTGTCCTGTTTACTTGGTCTACACTTTATGTTTTCCTCAGTTTGCTGATCAGCGACATTCAAGGGAAGTTATTATTTTGCTGATGTAATGTACAAGGGCTCCTTCATATAAATGATATGAAGTTCAATAATTTGATCTCTTTAGAACAACTGACAAGCATGCATGAAGTGTAATAGTCTGATCTCTTTATAACAACTGACAAGTATGCATGAAGTAGAATAGTTTGATTTTTAACAATTGACGAGAATGCATGAAGTTGACTGGCAAGTTTCCTCCAAGGCAGGACATAATGGATACTTGCTGCATTTCGTTTTAGCAAATCTGATGTGGTTTATCCACATGGTATTCCTCCATGTTGCCCTTGAGAACTGTTATGAACATAGGCATTCACATGTTTATAGTACCACGTTTTCTGTTTATGGTTATTTAGCATGGATGCTGGATACTGAAATTGATAGCATTAATCAGTATTGGAGATCTTTTTTATTGTGTTTCTTAAACATTCTATTCCATGTTATTTTGACATATTATGATTCTTTCTTTCAATGATTTCTACATGTTAACATTTCAGTGATTGTGGATTTCCAACTGCTTATTGTGATGCCGGTTCAAGTGCAACATGGAATGAGGAGGACATTCCTAATGTTCAAAGTGCTTCTGAAAATATTCTACCCAACTCTTTCAAGTACAGAACAAAAGAGTATCCTCTGGAGCTAAAACCTCTGTTTTCAGCCTTTGGTTTTAAGTCTTTTGCAATGACATCATTGAGATCCTTTTTATTGTTCTACTTGCCTCTTTTGGAACCTCGTCCCCCTGTGGAAGAGAATGATGATCTCCTTCATCAGCCTCCAGAGGAAAGGCCTTTAGACTTGGTTACTCCTTTCCAGAACTCAGTGAAACAAATTATCCGTGAGGTAAGAATTTTAAGCCAGACATTTTCTCCTTACTTTTATTTGGCTGGATTTTGATTATGTTTTTTCAATTTGTTTATGCTGTATTTTGAACTATTAATGCGATTTTTAGTAGGCTTATTTTGTTGATCATGTGTAAAAAATCGATGATAACACCTTTTAACAACTGCTGATCCAAATAGTTGGAAACTATGGTTTGTTGCTGCACCTTCAGAACAACTAGACAACTGATTCATTTTACCTTTACTTTGAGACTGTTCCTGCTGAATCCTTCAACCATTGTGTCATTGGTAATATGATATTGTTCTTGGAAGTATGAACATGGGAAAATCCTTATTTTGCGAGGACTGGCATTTTTCTGAATTTTGGTTCTGGAAGATCAACTGCATGATATAAGATATGGGTTCTCATGTCATCGATATCTTTAGGCTCAAACTTGGATTTCAGGCAGAGTTGATCATGCCTAAAAAATGGGGACATAGACAGTTGAACTTCTAGGTGGTACTGATTGCAACCAAACCCACTGATCTAACCTCAGAATTTGAGCTTTGACCAACCTTGTTTTGGGCCCTTGGTCTTAGAATAGTTGGGCTCAAGGACCTAAATGGAATCCCAAGTGTACGTTTTTTATGTTGATAGGCTTGGGGGCTTGAGTTGGTGCCATCAAGATTTCTAACATGATTGTGGATTATGGTGTCCCAAACATCTTAAAAGAGAAAAATAGATGAATCCGGTGAACGAGGCTTCCGCCAATACATGATCTAGTGAGGATCAATATACCCAGCCTTTATCTCTGTGAACTTTGTTCTCCTATATTACAAAGGTCCTCACTATTGTACTAAGGCCCACCCTCTTAGTTCCCATCTTAAAATTTCTATAGATGCAAGAGAAAGTGCTAGAATGCCTTTGGTGATAATTATATGTGATCGCCTCAAGTTTGGTAACTTTAATCAATACAGTTGCATTTGCACAGTGTTATAAGCATGTCGCTCCAACCACTGTTATTGTCAAGTTTCTGAAAAGTGGAAGCAGTGTTTAGGCAGCCAAGTCAATAGATAGTGTATACAAGGTATGTGGCTGCATATGTAGAAACAAATATTGATTATATTTTAAAAGAGTTAAAAATTACAATCATAACATATAAAAATAAATCATGAAATATGTACAAAGCAATATAATTACACTTCGAAGTAGATGACGAGAGAACACACTCAAGCATGGTAAGACAAGTTACATGCAGACATTTAAAATTATAATGAACAACTGCAAGCTATCTAAAGAACTTTCTACTTCTTTTTATGCTCTTCTAGAGAATAAATGTGTAAATCCTACAACCATGAGAAAATGCAATATGCACATGCTTAAATATTACATGAAAGGTTTTTTAATTAGAAATTTATAATCTAATCCTATTTTGGCTCATTCATCATTATGAATCCCTACACATCCTTAAGTGGTGTTATGCTGCTGCATGTCATACACAGTCCAATTATAGGGATAGCTGCATGTTGCTATCGCATATGGCATATGTGGTGTGGTCTATTGACCAAACTGAAAGTGTGTCTGTATAGACTGCTTTTAAAATTATGCACATTAAAATACTTATGTGTTGGTGATACTGGAGTATATTCTACAAAAAAAATGGAAGCAGAGATGATAATCTGAATATCATACAGATTGAACACAAAAAAGATCTGATACTTGATTATTTAGCTATTTTTAATCTAGATATTGTGTAACATTCAAGGATGTAGGGATGCAGTACAATACAAAACTAAGAAATAGTAACATGATTTTTATGCATCAAACTTGACTTAGGTACTTGGTTATCGAAAACCTCTCAGCTTACGAGGTAAAAACTGCATAGATATACTCTCTTCCTAACTTGCATTGGCGAAAAGCCCCCTGCTCCATTTTGGCTGTTTTAGTAGTTGTTTAAGATGCAATTCTGTATGGTGTACTAGAAGGTTCATTTTAAATGGATTTACTGATGTGGAGTTGTCAATTGGCAATCTTCATAATCACCAATTATTTATTAATTTAAACACATATAATATTAACTAACAGTACAAAGCTATGTTAATTTAGCAAGTAGTATTATTGTTTCACCCTACATTTGTGGTATGTGGCTTGTTCCTGTGAATTCTCTCTAGATACTTGGATATTATCACTAATTTCAAAGGGGTCAAATTTAGAATGTGATTTGAGTGCTCTTGTATTTCAGACTGCTGTTGTAACAACCAGGCGGGTGTTTGAAAGATTTGCTGTCCAACATGTTTCACAAAGAATGGCATGGAAACTTCTAAAAGGTATTAGATCTTGTTATTTGTTGTTATAATCAGAATCTATTAGGCCTCTGCCACTAAGCTCTTGGTTCAAATTAATGAGAAACCTTCAAATTAGTATGCACGAGTAATTTCATGCTTTATAAGTTTTATTTCATCTACTTTCTGATGACTGGAGTTTCAAGATCTGTGGGAATCTAGAATTTTTCGTCAAGATGTTTTAGATGCCCCGTCTCTTTAAACAATCCTGACTTACTAGAATTTCTTTGCTTATGATAAATAATGTTTGTTTACGAATTATAGATCTTAGCCACATTAAAATTTCTACAAAATTTTTGGTTGTGGGTTCTGTTTGAAGTTTAATAACCAATACATTGAGTTGTTAGAAATTTTTTATTCATGATAAATATTTGTTCACAAAACAAAGGTCATAGCCACCTCAAAATTCCTAAAAATTCTTGGTTGTAGGCTCTACTTAAAGTTAAGAACTAATATTTTCATCACAATGTGATCAATATTCCTAATCTCTTAGTTAACTGAGAAAGAGGTGCGAAATATAGTTTCTAATGATATGTAGAACCAAGAATTGGTTAACTTAATTGACAATGTTACTAGCCCTATAGAAGAGTTTCTTTCTCGAAGTCTAAGCGATAGTGCTTATCCCTCAATAAGGTACTGTATCTTGCAGGGGCTGTTCCCAAGCTTAATACATGTAGTCCTCACAAATATTCTATCCGTAGAAGATTTGTTCCCAAGTGTAGGAAGTACAAGACATTAGAGATAATTGTTGGCATGGCCGTGGTAATGCCCAAGGGTGTTCTTGAATTGTTCAGCATGGCTTTAATTCCATCAAGTTAATGTTAACTCCCGTAGATGCACCAGCATAGAGTTCTATGAGAAGCTTTTTTCTTCTTTTGTTAGGTTTTAGTAAGAAATGAAGAGGACAGGAAGGTGATATATTGTTTTAGTTTTTTACATTCTTGAGATTGTAACACTTGGATCACTACAGAGCATGCTGAGATCATTGTGCCATGTCTATGTTACTTGCAAGTTTGATGCACAACACACAAGATACAAGAAAAGGAGAGATTTTACTTGCAAGTTGGATCACAACATACCAAATAGGAGAAAAGGAAGATGCTTCAGCCCAAGGTTTGCTGTTTTGGGTACCGGACCCGTTTTGACGATTTGTTGGATTGGTATGTATCGGCCAGTACCGGTATACCGACACACAGTACACCGGTATGTACTGGTGTTTCCCAAAGGAAGAAAATGAGAGAGAAGAGGAAGGGGTGGTGGAGGAACAAAGGAGGAAAAAGCAGGAAGGAAGAAGGAAGAAAAGGAAGTGGTGGAGGAAAAAGAAGAAGCAGTAGAGGAGGAGAAGAAAGAAGAAGAAAAGGAAGAAAAGAAGTGGTGGGAGCATGCTTGGGAAGAAGGAACAGCAGCAGCATCATTATACGCGAGAAGAGAGCTCGTGTTCCCGAGCCCTAATTTGATTTTTTTTTTTTAATGCCGTGTTGGACAGGCCCCACCACTTTTTTTTTATTTTTATTTTTATTTTAACCAGGACACCTGAAATGGGGGTGGTCCATGCACTGGCCCATGCTTGAACCGGTATGTACCACTCATTTCATACTATTTCGGGGTGGTACAGTAGTCCTTGCTTTAGCCTTTTGATGATTTGGGTGTGGGATGCGGGCTTGGTGATGCTTGTGGATGTGTATGGGTATTATCTATATAGGCACTATGTAGAAGAGACTAATCTCATCTGAACTTTGTGCCATGACCTTTTCATGATAATATAGCTCAATCTATATTTTAAACCTCCAAGAAATCTGTTTATCATGCAATGATTTTTCAAGATTATTCTCGTGATGTATGCCAAGCAATAAGCTCTTGTAAGTAAAGATTTTAGTGTTAATTTCTTCAAAATAAATGAACTCTCGAAGTCCAAAACCAGACATGTACTTCTATGCAACTTTCTTTAGATATCATTTGTCAACATGATTGGTCAAGTTCAATATGATTGGTCAACATGACCAATTATATCATTTGTCTCCATTGAAATGCAGTACCAACTTTCTTTAGATAAAAACAGAAACCAGCCTTTTGTTGAACGCTATGCAAATCCCCCAACATTTGGCATGCTTAGGTAGACCTTTCTCTCGTATTGTTGCTTGGACCCACTATCACTTGTTGCCTTTCATTTGTGAATAATAAAGTGTATGAAAGCAAGCAACAATTGCCCCCTGGCGATCATGTACACTTCTATTTTAACATTTACAAATTCATGTCATTGGCGCCAATTGAACTAACTTGAAAGTGCACCTTTTGGTATCCAGTTTAGTGTACTGAACTCTGGACTATATCTGATATGTATTAGAAGCATGCCTGAATTTGTACAAGTGTCCAGATTCTTTCAAATCAAAATTATTTGGCTTGTTCGGTTCTCTTTTAACTGCCCGACCTAATAAATTTGGTTAATGATATGATAAAGGCATTATTAAGCTCTCTCTCCAACTTCCTAACTTGCATAAAGTTAGGAAACTTACTATCTTATCTAATGAAGTAACATATCCAAATTATCATTACTCTCTGTGGGGCATTCAGATACACTCTTATCTTATGTGAAGAAACACTCATTGCAGCTATGGACAGGCAATGTCCTTCCAAAATGTCAGTTTTGAGTAAGAATCCTACTCTCTGGTGGTTTAAGTGTGGATTGCTTTATCTGTTTGTTTTTGTTACATGCGATGAGATAGACAAGCAATCCTGGTATGTAATTTTAGTAAGTGCATGTAATAACTCTTTGTTTAGACATCCATGTCAATTTCTTTTGTTGTTTAAGATGAAATTTTTCTCTAGAGAAATCGTCTGTTTGCTTCTTTATTTCAATTGGTTTTGCTTCAGCTGCTGACAGATTTGAGTTTGGTTTTCAGATGTTCCTAGATCAGCCAAACGCAAATTTGATAGGGGGATGCCAACTCTGTTGTTCTTTTATAGTGTCAGCAGAACAACTTTCAGAGGTTAAGTTTTTTTCTCTTCCATTTTAATCTACTGTTTCTTTATTGATTCTTATGGTCTTCTGTTTTTTCATAACAGGACATATGTTGGGCGTAGCTGCATCATGGATAGTCCAAGTGATTATTGAGATCTATAGATGCTTTTTCCGTAAGCACAACAATGATGATGAAGATATTAACGTCAATGAAAAGATCAGGCTTTTCAGGAGAAAGTTGTTTGGGACAACTGTAAAGTGCAGTGCATCATTAGTTTTTGCATCCATCGGAGCTGGCATTGGTGCTCTTTTTCATCCTTCAACCGGCCAATGGGTTGGTAAGTTAATATATTCATGCGTAATATTCATGCACATATGGATAGTGTTGTTTGAATACTTTAGTTCCTTATTAAAATTAATTTTTACCTTCATTACAAATATTTATGTGCTGTCATGATAAGCTAAGATGATTATCCATAAGGATGATATACCTGGTATTAAAAGAATCATGTCTTATGGAATCAAATAAATGACAACAAAGAATAGGATCTAAAATCTTTTCTTTAAACCCTTTAAACCCTTCTTTGAGCTATGATGCAAGTACCTGAGATTCCAGGCTTAAACATGTAGATACATGATGCACCGCAAGAGATATTATGGACATGTTAACAACCTGGATATTTATATCTTATGTTCATTTACTGATTACGAAATGGACTATTACCACGAAATTTCTCCTGAATATGATTGGATAACTAGACTAGGGATAAGATTGGCAACTGACGGGATACACATGTGCATATGTAAGATGCTTTTTACATGAGATAGAAAAAGTTTATGAAATCGATAAGCAATGACAACTACAATAAAAAAAATATTGCTTGATTACTTTACATGTTTAGCTGGTCTAACTTTACTAGATAAGCCTCTCAAAATATGGAATAAGACATCATTTGTTTTGCGGGAATACATTATGCCAATGTGGCCCTGGTCAAGGTTGAGCCCCCATTACATAAAACAAACAATATACTGTCAAACTTCATGCACAACCTGTTTGTACAAGTTAAAATTTCTAGCATAACTAATGAAGCAATTCTCCTTAAAACCATGGTTACGGTGGCAAGTGCTTATATCTTGGAGATGTAAATAATCTTCTTGCTACTTTGGTTTTCTCTATGGACTCCAAAGGTTTTGATGGCAAGTGCTTATATCTTGGAGATGTAATTAGTCTTCTTGCCAGTTGGGTTTTCTCTATGGACTCCAAATAGTTTGGGACATTATGGCTTGCTGTTTAATTAGGGTTTTCTCTACCTTCCATGGGTACATGTAGTGTTTTCTCATATTTAGGTAAAGCAATACTTGTTTGCATCAATGGATATGACGAATGATGGGTGGGCTTGGGTTTCACAGTAAGATTATCTTTTTGTGATTTAGGTAACCATGTTTGATATGTGGAAATAATCTCTTTTTTTGTAGAGGTAAGTTTGTGTTCATCAATCATTACCGGACCTTATATCTGTGCACTCCTTGTATACCGGACCATCTTTTTTAATCAATAGACTGCACTTAGCTCAAATGGTTTGACAGTACGGTATTGCAATATATATGTTTTTTTGTCAAGTTTGAATGATCCTTTTCTTTCCAAAGTCCTTACTTTTCATTGATCAGAACAACCATAATGGGCAAATTCTCCTTGTTAGTTGTGTTTTCTATATAAGGTAGTCATGGCAAAGTTAAACTTCATTACTAATGTTTGCTTCTCTGAGCTGATGGTTCTATAGGTTGTGCTCTTGGAGATTTTGCTGGGCCTATCGTTGCCATAGTTTGTTTTGAGAAACTTCATTTGCAAATTTGAGAACGCAGCTGCAGTTCCTCCGAAGGTATTTTGCAGAGAGCTGGCGCCGCCCCTCTTCTTCGTTTCTTTGCCAGAATTATCTTTAATCACTTTCTTCCTGCTGATTGGTAACAGTATGCACCTACTTCATGATATTTACCCTGCATTATTTGGTTAGTCAAGTCCATATTTTACGCATATTTCAAAATGCGTCCAATAGCCATCCAGACCGGATAAAGAAAATGTGTCGTAGAACAAGCAATCAATCGTATGGTGATGTTTGAACGATAATGAGCCATTTATTTTGCTATTTTACTTCTACACGTCCGTGCGCGCGTGCAGGTGTGCATGTGGGTGTAATTGTAAACTGTCTGATCTTTTGTTTGTAATAAACTGATGATTGTTTAGGATATTGAACCATACCTCATATTCTTAATTGCCAAGGAATGCCAGAACATTATGTTGTATAAACCTCTTTGTCTTTCATGCACATAATGGAGTATGTGGTGCTGTTGATTCACATGGTTTTGTTAGAAATTATGTTAGAGGAGAATCCTGTGAATTAGATGAAATTAACTTTGAGATATGTGCACTTATATCCTAATATTCATGTGGAATGAATGCATAGTTTTTTAATCAAATTGTTTGATATAAAAATAAATTGTTAATTCAACGTTCTTAGGAAAGTATTTTTTGGGATGTTGGATGGAGACGGACGATCATATTCAATTCAAATCTTTATCACCAAGAAAATAACACTTTTCTTTCTCCTCTTTGTGCTGATTTCTTTTCTTTCCAAAATTTTCCTAATATAATTTTTGTTACGCTTTAATTTTAAGTTTTTTAATAAAAAGATATTTATGAATGTATAAATACTTACCATAATTTTAACTTTTCTTTCTCCTCTTTGTGCTGATTTCTTTTCTTTCCAAAATTTTCCTAATATAATTTTTGTTACGCTTTAATTTTAAGTTTTTTAATAAAAAGATATTTATGAATGTATAAATACTTACCATAAGGAAAGTAAATGTTTAAATTTTTTTTAATGATAATAAGTTGTTTAAGCAGGTGGGTAAATTTGAAGCATACATTAAATGTTTCGGATCTAAAGAGGCGGACTTTTGTATGATGTTTCCTCGCACATCCAAACCCAAAGTCCAATAACCCGATACTTCCCACCCTTCACGAACATAAAGATTAGGGCTCCTTCCGTCGATGGAACTCCGGCACGAACCTGACATCTGATCTTTCCACCTTCGTGTCCTCTCTCCCCTTCCTCTCCTCTCGGAGGTTCCTTTTCTGATTCGTTTTACTTGTTTCTCTTGATCGTTTTCTTGGATTTGTTCGTTTATTTGCCGCTGTTTAGCCTGTTCCTGTTACAGCGAGATCGAGGAAAGTACGGGCTTTTGCGCCCTTGTGGCCGCCGAAATCGATGTTCGTTTGCGTCCCATGGATCCCTCTTTGAATCAGCCCTCCCCCGAGGTGGAAGAAGCTGAATGGGGTAAGATTTTGTTCTCTTTTCTTTTGCTTTTGGTCGTGGATTCATCTCTTTGTGGATAGGTGAGTTCTCGATCTGGATCTCTTAAGAGGATTCTTTGGTGGTGGCTGTGAATGGTGCATATGTTGTTTACTTGCTGACATCTTGTAGATTTTATCTGCATAGTTGTGTCTATAGCTATTTTGATCTGTATTAAGTTGGTTCTTAATTTGGGCCTTGAGAAATCGGTTCTGTTTAGTTATTGTTCTTGAAAGTTGATTCAGTTTTTTCATGGTTTGTTCTTCTGGTGGATCAACTGCTTTACTTTCTGTTATTGGAAACAATTGAAATTTCAAATACCAGGCACTTGCCCTAGGTGGAGATCATGGTGCGCTACGTTTTGAGGAAAAATTGGGATGTGCCTAATTTTATTTTATGATCATGAGATGTTAAAGAAGTTTGTTTTCACCTGGATTGTTGCTACTTGAAAGCTCCCTCTTAACTCCTATTGGGGGATGTTGGAGCTTAATCTTTTTGGTGACTCTTACTGCTTAGAACGTGTGTTTAATATGACCATGTGAATTCAGGTGACACCATATCAGTGTCGCTTGAAGACTCATCTGCCACCACCATTTCCTTGCTTGGCATCCCATAATATGCGCACACCCTTCGTATGTCATTGGAGTTGCACTTGCCACCCTGCAGTTAAAGTGGTTGATTCATGAACATCAACATTTGCAATTTCCTAGAGAGTTCTGAGATTGACATCTGACTGAAGTTATAACTCTTGAATGTAATCCGTATATAACACAGGGAAGCAACATAATCTGGTGAGCTAGTGATCTTTCAGTTTTTTTCCCAGTTACCTTGGAGTTTGGGGAGACTAGAGAGACTTAGAGTGTAGTTGCCTACTATTGTTGACTAAATCGATTGACTACTTTTAGAAAATATGAGATAATATACTGGGGCAGCCTTCAATTTAAAATTTTACAGAAGGTAAGTGTGAAATGTCAAGCTTACACTTGTATGTCTTTTCTTTTTTCCTTTCTTTTGCTTCATTCCTTTCATCTTTCTATTCCATGTTCCATCCATTTCTTTTTGCACCCATTTAGTCAAATGACTAATAAAAGAGCCTTAAAATGTGTGTCTGCAGGCTTTAAAAATCCACCATCTTGATTTGTTTTATTATCTATGTCGTCACTTGAAATCTACAATCCAAGGCACTTTCCTGCAAGCCTCCTCCTGCTGTCCACCCCGACCCGAACCACAAATCATCTTGGTCTTTATCTATTCCATTGTGTTTGGAATCATAATCTGAGAACAATAGTTTGCGGCATGCAACCACTTTGTATTAACTTGAGCACCACTGACTATAAGCTAAATTTTAAAACTTGTCTCTCAAGTTTTGTACACTGTTCAATGTCTATCAATCAGCTTTGACTGCTTGCGCAAAAAGCTAAAATTAGGAAGCACAGAAGACATTGTTATAACATGTCCTGTGTCTCTATACAGAATCATGGCACAGAATATTAATTAAAAATACTATTTCCATTTGCTTTCCTATGGAGCTGCTGCTTTAGTAGATTGTGAAAAGACAAACCAATGATAAAAATGTGGACGTGGTTATGGATAGACAAGAAATTTTATATCTCTGTGTTTTACTGGAATGAGTACCAACTATAGTTGTAGACATCAAAAGATTAATTGAAGAAGGCTAAGAGCTTCATTATCTTTCATATTTTGGCAGCTGTATTAACGTTCTAGAACAATTTGGCCATAGGTGGACCTAGAGGCTAGCGCTACAACAACTTGGCTTTACAATTGCAACAGAGAAGCAAATTTAATTTGTATCTGCTACATGTAAGCAACCAAAAATCCTGCCTTGCGTTGTTGGTTTCCATTTATAATTAACTAAAATTATAGATAAACAAGCATGTCCTCACTTAATGGAATCTGATCTTTTGGAGAAGGATAACTGAAATAATATTAAAGCCATTACTTTTTATCTTCTGAACGGTTTTTTTTAATGTTGTTCTTTACCAAACTTTGACCTTCCTGGCTTTAATTTCAAGGCTCCTTCATAAAGACTTTTCTTTAGGATTGTTGATGTCCCTGAAACTTAACACACTTTCTATGTAACTGAAATCCTGGGAATCTTGGAGAAACAAACTGTCATTTTTCAATTTTGCTTAGTCGGTTATTGTTTCTCCGAAGGAAGATGCTCGTGGAATTATACAACTATTGCGCCACTATTTTTGACAAATTGGTGTGTTGCTCACTTTAAGTGATTCCTTGTTTGTTGATTGATGATATTATTAATGAAACCTTTGTTTTCTTTTTTATGTGGGATAATATGTTTCTCTTGATATATGTTTTCCTTCACTTTGTTACCATTGTGGGTGTACAGTATCCTTTTCTACTTGGTCTTTACAGAACAAAAGATGTCAGCTAACTATATATTTATATTACCATTGTGCGTGTACTGTATCCTTTCTGTTGTGTAGCACTAATTGTTAGATCTGTGCCACAGATACTGATGGATTTGTGATCCCAAGCTTGACAATTGGTGATTCTGATCCTTCTAACACAAATGTGCCTGGAGTAACGGATTCTAAACCTCCTGCGACGGTTAGTCTTTGAATGTTTGTTTTGTGGATATTCATTGCTGTGTTGGGTTTTCCTGCACTAAGTTGTTCCAACAGTATATATTTACCTACTTCACTTTGACCAAATAATATATGCTATAACAGACCACCATAGAAGCTGAGAAAATCTACTTGGGACCTCACGGTGCTCCACCTTCTCAAGCCAAGCAACAAGAGGTGAAAGCATCTGGGCGTAAACCGAGCTTTAAGCATAAGCTAAAGGAAGCGGATCGTAGATTTTCTGGAACTGGCCGGGAGAACAAAGTAGAAACACTTCAACAGCTTGTGGGTGGTAAGGTAAGCAGTGCCACCATGCTGAGGAGCTCCCCACGAGACTGGCTGGATCCTCACTGCCATGAATCACAGTTTGAGAAATATCCGTAGAAATACATCTATAAACTGAACGGAAGGTGTACTGTGTCAATCTATTATTTAGCCTTTGTGGCACTACTATCGGTTAGATAGCCTTTGCGGCACGACTATCTTACTTATATGGGCCTTTATCACTGTTACGAACCTTTGGCATTTGTTAAATTGAGCATAAACAGAGTCTGTTTCACCAGCATTTTGTGTTTGGTTCTTAGCCATGTTATGATTTGCTGCACCGAATTTGTTTCACCAGCAATTTCTATTTGGCTTATAGCCATGTTACCAGTATTTCTTGCCTTATCTGTATGCTCACAGCTTCTGTGCGAAGTAAGTTCTTTGTTCTGTCCGGTGGCTCTAGTATTTGCTTGGTTAAGTTTACAGTAGTACTTTTGATTAAAGAGAGTAATAATTGCATGGTGGTTGCATTATTGACTTTTTGTTTTTTTTAGTCATTATCCTTTGACTGACCTAGGAATTTCTTGCTTTTTTTTCTTCGACAGTATGCTATGATTGTCGCACTAACTTTTTGCTTTGTGTTCTTTTCTCATATTGTCGTAGTCGCAATTAGCTTTAGGACCTTGAGGTTCTGAGGTCATGTGTGTAACAGTTCGATATGATTGTCATGGTTAAACTTTTGTGTTTCTCTTTCTGTCGTCACATGTATCCTTATATTACCAGTGACCAACCTAAGATGTGTTACCTGATCTGGTGCATTAGTGATGTCTGGGGGATTCATCTGTATCTTTTGACAGATATCTCGGGATGCTATAAGATCTTTTCGCACTTATGTTGTAGATGACACTCCTTTTTAGTTATCCTGTTGATGTTGGATATGCACAATCTAATATTTGTTGTTAAGCATGGTGCACAGGTCCATTAAGCGACTGGTGTGTGCTTAGAGATCCCCAGTTATATTATCTGGAAATTGATCTACTGGTGTTAGATGACTCGGTTCTCTTCATCTTTGTTAATGCCTGTCAATGTCGATGCTTTAGTGCAGGAGTGCTTTCAAGATGTCGCAGTATAGAAACGAGTGGCTGATGAAGTGGTGGTACACTTTTGAGGATGACGGTAACAGCAGCAGACTATTTTATGGTAAAAGTACATCACATTCTTTCTTACAGAATACGTAAGTAATAATTCATCAGTGGAATGCAAGATGATAATTGTTTGTTCCTACTTTTCTTGCCAGAGTTATTAGCAAAACAGCTTTGCTGATTCTACTCCTTGAGAGTGATGCTGTAAGCGTTCGGTGTTCAGCTTCGGCATCTGATTTGTGCCACGGTATTGTTCTTTTCCGATCATGTATTGGCGAGAGTGTCGTGCGTACCAAGTGTGTTATTAGATTCTTAAGATATTGCGTACCAAGTGAATCCAATGTTGGAACTGCGTGTACCGTGGCACAGCCCATAAATCAACGGGATGCTCCACTTCACCGAACTCTTTAAGTCATGTTTCACTGGCTCGTCTGTCGGTGGGGAATATGGTGTGGGGTCTTAATCTTTGTTATGCCTCTGTCTACAGACTACAGAGAGCGAGCAGGAGAGAATGGATGATACAAGCTTTAACTGCAGCGACGTATACTATGTCATCTCAGAGCGCAAGCAACTCATAACCATCTTGTTCGCTTGGTCTTTGAGAGATGATTACCTCACTGCAAAGTAAGAGGTCGCAACATGATGCTAAATTGTGCCCAAAGAATCCTACGAAAGAGGACAAAGCACTTGAACTAAACTTGGGTCCACTGAAGCCTGTGTCCGAGCTTGTATTCTTCGTCCCACATGGGCGGCTTTGTCTTTGATCTCTAATGGATACTGCTAAGCACCAAGACATGCCAGTAATGTGCTGGTGTATCTTAAAGCCACTGTTGATACTGTACATGACCTACAAAATTAGGATACCTGAGAGGCACCACCGAGTACTCTTAATCGCTCGGTGCTTCTAATTCATATGGTCTCTATATTATTAGTATAATGTGGACAGGATAAACTTGGTGTGCTTTCTGCTGTATATTCTTCGTCATCATCTCGTCGTTCTGATTATTTTAGATTCTCTTGCAAGGCAGATTTGGACTGTTGCAACCTCGCAATAATTTGATCGACACATTGGTTGGAAGGTGCCAGTCTCCTTGTGACAGCTCGAACATGACTTAATGTTGCGTGTGTGTTTAGCCTTCCCCCAGTGCCAGGAAGCAGCCAAAACATAGTCTCCAAAGCACAAATGACGGTGTTTGATCACTGTTTTCTTGGCAGTGTAGTTTCCTGTTGCAGCAGGTAACAAAGGTTGTGTGGGAGGACAATGGTTTTACTTGATCACTTTAATCTGACTTCTCTTTATACGGAATCGCTGTATAGTAGTATCCTTCACCTTAATAATCACGTCTCTATCAGCATGATATGATTTTATTTGATAGAGGCTTAATTATATGAGAAATGATACTTTGGTCTTAGAAAAATTAACTATCTTATCATATTATCAAAATATTGAGAGAGGATTGAGAGAGGATTATAATAATTTTATCATAATTTATTTTTTTTGATAATATCCTTTTTAATATGTCCTCACAAGGTGATGCTCCCATCTCTATCAGCATGATTTTATTTGGGAGAGACTTAATTATATGAGAAATGATACTTTGGTCTTAGAAAAATTGATTATCTTGTCATATTATCAAAATATTGAGAGAGGATCATAATAATTTTATCTTAATTTATTTTTTTCGATAATATCCTTTCTAATATGTCCTCATAAGATAAATACTTGGTAGAAATAAAAGTGAGATAAAAATCAAATAGGGATATATATAATAAGGTGGGTGTGAATGTTGAAACATCCATGCAATAGCAGCTTCATAGTCTTGTATGTCACATATTTGATAAGTGATTGTTGTTGAATTATTACTCGAATTTGTTAATAATTTTATTGTGATGTTGTTGCTAGTTGTAGGTGCCCTACAAGTCAATCACATGAGCGAGAGACACGTATGACATGATATACACTCTTTTTGTTTATTATATTATTTGATATTTTAGCACATTATATTTTTTATTATATATACATATAATATTTTTTTGGTGCAGTGAGAATTAGATCGTAATGAGATCATGATAATAAAATCGATTTGCCTTTAAATACAGACCCTAAATAGTCTCGGCTATAGATTACTCGAGAGAGACATCGAGATAGCCAGACAGATTAGTGTACTGTATATCCATCCATACGACGGAGGTGGTTAGTCTGATAACTGCTCGTGTGGAGACATTAGGGATACAGTGTAAGTGCTCATTGGAGAATAAGTTTACTGATTGATCTGCTCACGGAATGTTGGATGGTTGATAATATCTCATTGTCAAACAACGATTTCGTCATCTTGGTAGTGTATCTAGTTCTTAGACTTGAAATATTAAGGATGTTTTATATGAGTACTCTACTCTTTGATATTGAACTTATAGGTATAAAAGTTTCATATCTAATACAACCGACCATAGGGAGTGATAGTCAATCTTACGAGGGTTATTGAGTGTCGATAGAGGATCATTCTCTCTCGGTGTCGTGAGAGGAATATTTCATATGTTCTTACTCAAGAAAATCCATGGCTAAGGTCATTCAAATTGAATGAGAAAGAGTTCTTCAAGAGACTCCGATTAAAACGAGACTCGAGTAATCAAATATACGATTTCTCCTTGAGTCTCACTCTAATCGGATTCTCTCGGAAAATTCTTTCTCTTCCGATCTGAATGACTTTGGCCGAGGATTTGTTTGAGCAAGAACATATGAGATATTCCTCTCATGATATCGAGAGCGGATGATCCTCTATCGACACTCAATAGCCCTTATAAGATTGGCTGCCACTTTTGATGACTGGCTGTGCTAGATCTTGAACTTTCAAACCTATAAGTCTGATATCAAAGAGTGGAGTGCTCATACATAACATCTTTTGTGTCTTAAGTCTAAGGATTAAGTATACCACTAGGATGACGGAATTATTGTCTGACAATGAGATATCATCAACTGTATAGTATTATGTGAGCGAATCAATCAGTGAACTCGTTTTCCAAAGATTACCTGCACTGTAGCCTAAGTATCCCCACACGAGCAACTATGAGAACAATCACATCTATCATATAGACAGGTATATAACACACTAGTATGTTCGATTATCTCGATGTCCCTCTTAGATAACCTATGACCAAGATTATTTAGGGTATGTATTTAAAGGTGAATCAATCTCATTATCGTGACCTCATCATTCTCATTCCACATATTCATCAACATCATAATATATTTATACATCGAACAATATAAAATAAAAATATTATAATAATAATAAGAAAAAAAAATGTATGTTACGTTAGATCATAAGGCTCTCCAATATGGAATCATGACTATTTATATCCATATATATTCCTCTAGAGAATATGTATCTTTAATAATATTTCTCAAAAGCATACAATATCTATTTGAAAGTATCTCCGGTCCTGTCTCAATGGTTCGATTCAAATTCTTACAAGATTTAAAGGGTATTGATACCGGATAGAGAGAATATGAGTTTTTTTTTTTAAATTTATATCCATATATATCCTCTAGAGAATATGTATCTTTAATAAGATTTCTCAAAAGCATACAATATCTATTTGAAAGTATCTCCGGTCCTGTCTCAATGGTTCGATTCAAATTCTTACAAGATTTAAAGGGTATTGATACCGGATAGAGAGAATATGAGTTTTTTTTTAAGATGATGATGAAGTGTGTTAATTATTTAAGTAAAAAAATTATTTTTTAAAATATTAATGAAAAAATAATTTAAAGGGGATATGTGCAAATGTACTAATATTTCAGAAGTATAGAAAGCTATATAATTAATAGGGTATTTGCATATAATATTATATACATATATGTATAGTTACAAAATGTTGAAAGATGTATATATATCTTCTATACTATAACATATATGTCCTTGGAAATAAACTGGTCTCTCTCCCATTAATACGATCTTATTTATATCCAGATATTTGGATACCTCCAAAAACTGGTCCAGTAGATTTCGCATGGAAACGTCAAAGTGGGAAATGTGATGGATACAGCTTCCAACCATCATTGTTCGCCAATTTGCTGCCATATTTACTCTGATGTTACACTTGAGCTCTGGACAAACACCGACGATGACTTGGGGTCATATCATGACTTGAAGTCCTTTTGCTACCTACCGTATACATGCATTTTTGCTACGTAAAAGGAAGTATCCTCGTAGGAATACAAGGAGGTACAGGAATCAAAGGAAAGCCAGATGCTTCTGCCAATGGAGATGTATTATATATAATATCCTGATGCAGCCAAATCCTGTGGGCTAACTCGAGTGAAAAGTTAACCGCATGCCATCCTTGACTCATCCATCCGATTCAGGACCAGCCTTTGTCTTCTTTGAAGGAGAGAATCATGGTGACGTGATGAAGACCACGCCGTGACCTATTCCCATCAGGCTGTGTTGGTTGGGTTGAAAGCAGCGTTGGCTGGCTCTGTTGTGCTGCCCAACTCATTTGCGTGTCTGCTTCGAGTGAATTAATAGCACATGCGACGGGCAATTGAAAACGTCGCACAGGTTTGACATATGGAAGGTAATGGGACACCCAACACTACGTGATTGGCTACCGGTGGATGCCCGGGATACTGCTATATAGGATCGACCTCCTCCTCCCTCTCCTCTGCCTCGAAGAGTACTTATCCGGAGGTGGGATCTCAATCCACTTACGCGATGGCAGGGAAGGTAGGCAATTCTTGTCACTCCACTGTAGCTCTTCTTCTCCTCCACCTCCTCCTCCTCCTTGTATGTTACAGTATGTCTCGTGATTTGTGGTCATCATTTGGTGCTCTCCTTTGGTGGCATATTTCCACAGCAGGGCTGGTCTTTTGTGTACTTCCACATGTATCGATCAATTGGCTTACACAATCTTGTTGCAGATCTCGACATTGATCTTGAAGGTTGACCTTGACTGCCACCTCTGTTACAAAAAGATCAGGAAGACTCTATGCAAGATCCAAGGTTAGAAACATCATGATCATTCCTTGATGTCGCTTACAAGGGAGAAATTTTGACGTAAATGTGGATCTTTATCTCTGTGTTTGTTTTGGTTGCTCAAGATAAGGAGAACATCAAGACCATAGCCTATGATGAGAAGAACGGGACGGTGACCATCTCTGGCCCCTTCGATCCTGAGAAGCTGTCCAAGAAGCTGCGATGCAAGGCCTGCAAGGTGATCAAGGGCATCCAGATAAAGGAGGAGAAGAAAGAGGAGAAAAAAGTGGA
The DNA here is from genome assembly GCA_004837865.1 of Musa balbisiana. NCBI lineage: Eukaryota > Viridiplantae > Streptophyta > Magnoliopsida > Zingiberales > Musaceae > Musa > Musa balbisiana. The sequence continues at coordinate 586,924 of CM017194.1, forward strand.
GAAAAAAGAGGAGAAGAAGGAAGAGAAGAAGGAAGAAAAGAAGGAAGAGAAGAAAGAGGAGAAGAAGGAAGAAAAGAAGGAAGAGAAAAAAGAGGAGAAGAAGGAGGAGAAGAAGAAAGAGGAGAAGAAAGAGGAGAAAAAGGAGGAGAAGAAAGACGAGAAGAAGGAGCAGAAGAAGCAGGAGACAATCAAGATCGAGCCGGTGGTGGTGCCCTGCTTCTGGCCGCCGGGGCCGGTGTGCTGCCAAAGGCCGAGCTACGAGAGCTACTACGGCGGCTGCAGGTGCTGCTCCTGCGGCAGGGTGACGGGCCCCGGGCAGGCGGGTCCACCGATGGTCTACGGCGGGCCCTACTACGGACCACCTTGCAAGAGTTACCAGTTCTTCTGCGAAGAGGATCCATCCACCTGCAGCGTCATGTAATCATCCTAATCTCTCTCTCTCTCTCTCTCTCTCTCTCTCTCTCTCGCTCTGTTTGCAAGGTTATAACGAGCACTCTAAATGTACGGTTTGTGGGATTATTATTATTATTATTATTATTATCATTATCATCATCATCATCATCATCATCATCATTACATCACGATATGGTTGTTAAGTATGGAGGATTTGTATGAATGGAAGAGTAATAACGCATTAATTACACGGAATTGTTCGATATCTTCCACCATTAAAAGGGTCATCACATGGAGGGGACCGAGGAAAGAGGTGATCGAATTCGATTGGTAGCGTTTACGCAACGCCTCGGTTGGTGTCATGGTTAGTGGTGGATTTGGTGGGAGGATGTGCTACTCCGCCGTGTTGGGGCTGATGCTGTCATCCACTTGTAAATTGTATTGGGCATTTCTTTTTGTCACCGCCTTCTATCGCCTCATTCTCCGTGATACAATTTGGGCCCATATGGTTTCTTCGGGTCCGAATTGCCAAGGTCTAATCCATACACACATATTGAATCCGAATCCGATCCATTTGCAGCCAGTCCTGGTAATGGCCCTATAACGGGTCTTCTAGAATCAGTTCCAGAAGAAAGAGGAGAAGAAGGAAGAGAAAAAAGAGGAGAAGAAGGAAGAAAAGAAGGAAGAGAAGAAGGAAGAAAAGAAGGAAGAGAAAAAAGAGGAGAAGAAAGAGGAGAAGAAAGAGGAGAAGAAAGAGGAGAAGAAAGAGGAGAAGAAAGAGGAGAAAAAGGAGGAGAAGAAAGAGGAGAAGAAGGAAGAAAAGAAGGAAGAGAAAAAAGAGGAGAAGAAGGAAGAAAAGAAGGAAGAGAAAAAAGAGGAGAAGAAAGAGGAGAAGAAGGAAGAAAAGAAGGAAGAGAAAAAAGAGGAGAAGAAGGAAGAGAAAAAAGAGGAGAAGAAGAAAGAGGAGAAGAAGGAAGAAAAGAAGGAAGAGAAAAAAGAGGAGAAGAAAGAGGAGAAGAAAGAGGAGAAGAAGGAAGAAAAGAAGGAAGAGAAAAAAGAGGAGAAGAAAGAGGAGAAGAAGGAAGAAAAGAAGGAAGAGAAAAAAGAGGAGAAGAAAGAGGAGAAGAAAGAGGAGAAGAAAGAGGAGAAAAAGGAGGAGAAGAAAGAGGAGAAGAAGGAAGAAAAGAAGGAAGAGAAAAAAGAGGAGAAGAAGGAAGAAAAGAAGGAAGAGAAAAAAGAGGAGAAGAAAGAGGAGAAGAAGGAAGAAAAGAAGGAAGAGAAAAAAGAGGAGAAGAAAGAGGAGAAGAAGGAAGAAAAGAAGGAAGAGAAAAAAGAGGAGAAGAAAGAGGAGAAGAAAGAGGAGAAGAAGGAAGAAAAGAAGGAAGAGAAAAAAGAGGAGAAGAAAGAGGAGAAGAAAGAGGAGAAGAAGGAAGAAAAGAAGGAAGAGAAAAAAGAGGAGAAGAAAGAGGAGAAGAAAGAGGAGAAGAAAGAGGAGAAGAAAGAGGAGAAGAAAGAGGAGAAGAAGAAAGAGGAGAAGAAGGAAGAGAAAAAAGAGGAGAAGAAAGAGGAGAAGAAGGAAGAAAAGAAGGAAGAGAAAAAAGAGGAGAAGAAAGAGGAGAAGAAAGAGGAGAAGAAAGAGGAGAAGAAAGAGGAGAAGAAAGAGGAGAAGAAAGAGGAGAAGAAAGAGGAGAAGAAAGAGGAGAAGAAAGAGGAGAAGAAAGAGGAGAAGAAAGAGGAGAAGAAAGAGGAGAAGAAGGAAGAAAAGAAGGAAGAGAAAAAAGAGGAGAAGAAAGAGGAGAAGAAAGAGGAGAAGAAAGAGGAGAAGAAAGAGGAGAAGAAAGAGGAGAAGAAAGAGGAGAAGAAAGAGGAGAAGAAGGAAGAAAAGAAGGAAGAGAAAAAAGAGGAGAAGAAAGAGGAGAAGAAAGAGGAGAAGAAAGAGGAGAAGAAGGAAGAAAAGAAGGAAGAGAAAAAAGAGGAGAAGAAAGAGGAGAAGAAAGAGGAGAAGAAAGAGGAGAAGAAAGAGGAGAAGAAAGAGGAGAAGAAGAAAGAGGAGAAGAAAGAGGAGAAGAAAGAGGAGAAGAAGGAAGAAAAGAAGGAAGAGAAAAAAGAGGAGAAGAAGGAAGAAAAGAAGGAAGAGAAAAAAGAGGAGAAGAAGAAAGAGGAGAAGAAAGAGGAGAAGAAAGAGGAGAAAAAGGAGGAGAAGAAAGAGGAGAAGAAAGAGGAGAAGAAAGAGGAGAAGAAAGAGGAGAAGAAAGAGGAGAAGAAAGAGGAGAAGAAAGAGGAGAAGAAAGAGGAGAAGAAAGAGGAGAAGAAAGAGGAGAAGAAAGAGGAGAAGAAGGAAGAAAAGAAGGAAGAGAAAAAAGAGGAGAAGAAAGAGGAGAAGAAAGAGGAGAAGAAAGAGGAGAAGAAAGAGGAGAAGAAAGAGGAGAAGAAGGAAGAAAAGAAGGAAGAGAAAAAAGAGGAGAAGAAAGAGGAGAAGAAAGAGGAGAAAAAGGAGGAGAAGAAAGAGGAGAAGAAGGAAGAAAAGAAGGAAGAGAAAAAAGAGGAGAAGAAGGAAGAGAAAAAAGAGGAGAAGAAAGAGGAGAAGAAAGAGGAGAAGAAAGAGGAGAAGAAAGAGGAGAAGAAGGCCCATTATCTAAGCAGATTATGGCCCAACTCAGCCCAGATGGCAGGAGAATCTTATTTTATTTCTTTCAGCATTGATATTTTCGTGTGAGTCTACTATAATATGTTGGCAATAAGTGCCAAGGAGTCGTATGGCATAAGAAATCTCTGCACACAGATAGGCACTGATAAGATCGGGGGGCATCAGATATCTCTCGGCCACCCAAGCCCTCGCTCACCAAGCCCAGAGAGGAACAGTGCGCAGTGATGACATTCCACATCTCCCCTGCGGCTCCTCTTCCTTCCCATGTCCACTCTTCCCCTTCCTCCCCCCATTTCTTCCAGGTCTCCTCCCCTTGCAGCAGGAGGAGGAGCATCTTCCCTTGCCATCCCGTCTCCCTCCCCTTCCTCTCTCCTCCTCACCCACACGTGCCACCCAAAGCCTCCGTCCAAGCCCCCACCACCCCTCAGACATCTCCTCTACCTTCTCCTGATTCGTCCTCCCTCGATGACGGTGATGCCCGCTCGCGTCTTCCTCCTCCGAACCCCAACCCGCCCTTCAAGAACTCTATATGGGTCAACCCAAACAGCCCCCGCGCATCGCGCCTCCGCCAGCGGTCCTCCGACTCCCGCTACGCCCGCCTCGCCCGTCTCGCCGCCTCCCTCGACTCCTCCGACCCCACCGAGCCCGCCGTCTCCGGCGTCCTCGCCTCTCTGGGTGACGCCCCGCCCGAGCAGGACGCTGTCATCATCCTCAACTCCATGGAGAACTCCCAAAACGCCGTCCTCGTGCTCCGGTGGTTTCAGAGCAGGATCAAACTCGAAAAGGAGGTAATTCTCTATAATGTCACCCTTAAGGTGCTGAGGAAGTGTAAGGACTGGAATGGCCTAGAGGCCCTTTGGGAGGAGATGATGGAGAAGGGAATCAAGCCGGATAACGTGACGTTTTCGACCGCAATTAGCTGTGCCAGGCTCTGTAATTTGCCTGCAAAAGCAGTGGAGTGGTTCGAGAAGATGCCTGAGTTTGGATGCCACCCGGATGACATCACGTACTCGGCCATGATCGATGCTTATGGCCGGTCTGGCAATGTGGAGATGGCTCTTGGGTTGTACGATCGCGCCCGTAATGAAAAGTGGAGGCTTGATCCTGTGACTTTTGCGACGGTGATTAGGGTTTATAGCGTGTCTGGTAATTTTGATGGGGCACTCAATGTGTATGAGGAAATGAAGGCTCTTGGTGTGAAGCCTAATGTGGTAATTTACAACACATTGTTGGATTCCATGGGGAGGGCCGGAAGGCCATGGCAAGTTAAGACTATTTATCGGGAGATGAGTAGTCGGGGGTTGGTGCCTAACAGAGCCACATATTCTGCACTTCTACGAGCATATAGCAAGGCTCGATATGCCGAAGATGCACTTGGAGTGTACAAGCAGATGAAGGAAAGGGGAATGGAGCTGAATGTGATCCTTCACAATATGCTTCTATCGATGTGTGCTGATATTGGTTCTGTTGACGAAGCTGTGGAAATATTTAGAAAAATGAAGGAGATGCCAGACGGATGCCGACCTGATATCTGGAGTTACTCATCTTTGATCACGGCATACTGTTGTAGTGGAAAGGTGTCTGAGGCGGAGGGTTTGTTGGATGACATGTTGGAAGCGGGATTTCAGCCTAACATCTTTGTGCTTACATCTCTTATTCAGTGCTACGGGAAGGCTCAAATGACTGATAGTGTAGTTAAATCGCTTGACAAGCTTTTGGAGCTGGGGATAAGACCCGATGATCGGTTTTGTGGCTGTCTTTTGAATGTGGCAACACAGACACCAGCAGAAGAATTGGGGAAGATCATTGGTTGTATCGAAAGAGCTAACCATCAGTTGGGTTCTCTAGTAAAGATGCTGGTGGCTGAGGGAACTGACAATGAGACAGTCAGGCGAGAAGCTGAAGAACTCTTTCAATGCATAAGTAGTGAAGTGAAAAAAGCTTATTGTAACTGTTTGATAGATCTCTGTGTAAACCATGATCAATTGGAAAGAGCTTGTGTGCTTCTGGACCTGGCAATCCGGCTTGAGATATATAGAGATCTTCAATCGAGATCTCCTACACAGTGGTCCTTACATGTGAGGAGCCTCTCGCTTGGAGCAGCTTTGACCGCATTACATGTCTGGATGAATGATCTAGCCAATTCCTTACAGAACGGAGAGGAGTTGCCTCCATTACTTGGTATCCACACAGGGCATGGGAAGCATAAATATTCAGAGAAAGGGTTAGCATCTGTTTTGGAGTCTCACTTGAGGGAAATCAATGCACCATTTCATGAAGCACCAGATAAGGTTGGATGGTTTCTGACCACAAAAGTTGCAGCTCAGTCATGGTTGGCGTCAAGGAGCTCGTCTGATGTAGTTGCTGCGTAGGCTGCACATTTTGGTAAAATGAGAACTGTCCTTAAGGATTATTATTCTGCTCGAATGGGATGCCATTTTTATTTCTAACACATGCAAATATTCTCGATTTACAAATACTAGCGTTAATCTCTACAGATATTTATGCTTGATCGTGTCATCTTAGTTCTGTTATATGTGCCATAGTGCCTTATGGATGTCTGCATATCTGCATTCTAGTACCAGTTTAATGCTTCAGTGAACCCAAAATACTATGTTGCCATTTTTCTGAAGGGCCTTAATGATTTGCAAAGGTGGTAAAATAGCACCTATTGGTTTAATCAATTTGGGAATGTGATTGTAAAAGTTATCAGATCTTATTATATGTTTATCAAGAGTCCAGCTCAATATTATCAGATGTAATCTGTATTAGCAGTCCTGTAGCATCATGACATTGCTCTATGTAGATTATTCAATACATTTTTCTTTTGCTTCTTGTACTTTACTTTCATTACAATGTTAACAACACTCTGCTACACATCTGGTTTTACATTCCACTCAGAGGGGAAAAGAAGAAAAAAGAAACAGAATTGCATATCTTCCACTAAACTTTCTTATGATGACCAGTCTGAAAATGTACATGAGATAGACCCATTATTGGATGCTATGATCAACTTCTAAGCTGTAGAACCTTTTGAAACTTCAAGTTGCCTCACATACCTGCAGATTAAAAAAAAAGGAAAATAGCATGCATAAATTCTGTCAAATCATAGGACATTCTTCTCATGCATAAATTATGCTTTTCTTTTGAATTGATCATAGACTTTTCCTTGAGAACAACTCAATAAGAAAAGGTTTATACACACCATTAGGAGAGCAAGTGCCTACCTTTCTGAGATGTCAGTATTGTTCTTGTTATCCTCTGGCTTAGCCAACATCTTTCTTTCTCGAGCCACAGCATTTCTTCTTGTCTTCTTTAGCTCCATCTCCATAGCCTTCGTTAGAACATCCACCTTCTTTTGGAGCATCTGAAGTCAAAGCAAGTTTATGTAATTAAAAGAAACAAAAACTGAATAATTTCATATGAAATGCTTTTGTATTGACCTTAATTTCATCATCTTTAGCACTCAGTAGACTCTCTTTATCCTTCTGAGATCCTCTCAAGTTCAGTACTTCCTTCTGCAATCTGTCATACAGGAAGCCAGACACCATATCTTCACAGTCAACTCCAAGCCTCTTCATCTCTGACTTGATGTGTCCACACTCCTTGGCATTGACTTCATGCGTGAGCTCTGGTTTACCAGCAACCACATCATCATCCACATGTCCATTGGGCTTGACGTTCGTCTCTGCATTCTCCTTCTCGCTGTCGCTGAATGACCTGCTTCTTGGAGCTGACAAATTCTTCTGAACTGGATTCTTTCCATCAAAGATCTTATCACCATTTCCAGAGATCGAGTGAGGCTGCTGTAGCACTGATGCGTTCTTGGTCGCATGAGAATCCCTTGGCCTCGATGCAGATCGCTTCGTTACTCCATATTTCTTTCCCCCAGGAAGCTCACTTTGCTTCTCTGGAAGACCAGAAGGCTTCAAACACTCTTCTACCGTCTTCAACCTCAAGCTCAGTTTGTCCTGCAATTGTACGTCAACCTCAGTGATGATGGACAGACATAAAGAACAGTAGATTGCACAGAGAGAATCTTACTTTCACTTGGCGCTCTGCCTTGGCAGTTCTTTCTGCTAAAGCTAGTTTATCCCGTAATCGTTGTATCTCCCCCTGGAAATGTAGCATACGCTTAGATAACTCGAGGAATAAACTCTGCGACTACTATTGAACATTTAAGACGACTTGCATGGAATACCTGCAAAAATCTTCTCTCTTCCAGCCACTGCTTGACAGGGATGACTTTGTCGTTGTCATCCTTCCACTCGTTAGCTGCCACTGTGGCCATTCTACTTGCCGAAACTTTAACCCTCGCGAGCTCCCTCTCAACCATCCTCTTCTCCTCCTGGATATTAGTTGATCATGAACAAAGTTTAGCATCAGGAGAAGGAACACAAAGAGCCCGATTTTGATGCTTACGTTCAACTCGGAAATCTGGCGCTGGTAATCGCGTATTGCATTAGCGGTCACACCGCTAGCGAGAATGGATTCCTCGAGCTCGGTAATGGTTTTGGTGAGCCTTTCAACCTCGACCACCTTCTGACGATATGTCTTCTCCAGAGTTCTATTCTCTTCCTGGCAGATCTCCATTTGCCTCTTCAACTCGAGGTTCTTGTTGCGCACCATCTCTACGCTCATCGCCTGTTCCAGAGCGCTCTGCAGAAGAGCTTCTGCTTCGACCAGTGCTGCCTCTTTGGACTTCGTCAGTCGTTCCAAAGCCTTGTTATCCTCTTGAAGCATCAAAATCTGCACGGTGATGGAGAAGACGTGAGAGCTCATTAATCTCGCAGTGGTATCTGAGGTGCTGCAGCTTAGTACCTCGTTCTTGTACTGTCTGATATCAGACTCCAGTGGTGCCGTAAGAACCCCAACCGGGACGATCTCCTCATCCTTGTGGGTTGCGTGTACTCTTCTCAGAGCCGCTTCTGCGGAAAATTGTGCGGCCAACGCCTCCTTCTTCTCGTTGACTAGCTTTTTGATCTCAAGATTCTGCAACGCATCAAATGATGATTTCAATCGCCCAAAAGGTTGATCACGCTAGAAGAAATGTGTTCACAGTATCGGAACCTTGTTCTCGAGTTGTTTCTCGGTCGTCCTGAGCCTCTCATCCAGTTTCTTCACTTCATTGCTTAGCTGGAGAACATGACACACAAAGGGTTAAGGTAAAGCTGACGTGAAAGAGTACTTGCACAAGACCATAGATCAAAACATTCTTCGACACCATCTTTACCTCCATCACAGCTTTATCCTTCGAGAGTTCAGTCGCTTTCAATGTCTTGATCTCGCACTTGGCGAGTCCCAACTCCCTCTCCTTTTCTGCGTATTAAGCTTGCAACTTAGACGAGTTCATTGAAGCGGATCAAAACATGTTGCAACAAGAAAGAGGTCATTTCTGTCGTTTGATCCAATTGGCAGACGACACAGGCAAAAAACTTGGGTGAACCAGATCAAGTCAAAGAACGTTCTCTCTCTGCTTCGAACTAATGATTAGGAACTAGGAAGCTGATGTTGATATCCACAACACCACTTTCTCTGTACAGTATAACCATTACATCATCGAAAAGTGCATCTTGCGGATGAGAATCAACTCATCCGCAATTAACCCAACCTCTCTGATAAGCTACTAAGCAATTCTTGAAGAGGCTACCAGTCTTATTTCAAGAACTCTAATTTAGCAAGCAGAGCTCCAATTGATTTCAGGATATATGCATATATATTCTTCATACAATGGTGATGATGCATGTAAGTACAGCAGCATCTAAAATGTTAAGACCAAGAATTCTGGATCATATCTCTATCATCTACAGACACTACTTTCTTCTTCTTCTTTCTTCTCCCTTTCCTATTCAATTAATAATCAAGTAGAAAAGCAAAATCATGGAGGAAAAGTTTCGAGTACAAGCATACCTAGGAGACCATTCTCCAACCGGTTGAGCTCAATCATTACAGGGTCAGAAGGAGCTGGAAAGAGCTCCATGGTCAAAGCATCTCCCAAGCTACCCATCTCACCTCACAATTCTCCGCTTCAGAATCCTCTGTTTCTTTTCCACCACAGAAGAGAGCACTGCAGCAAAGCCCGGAGGTCAGGGGGAGATTTATGGTAAGAGGTATCGTGAGGAACAGCCCATTTCACCGTAAAGAGAAAGAGAGGTGATGAACATGGATAGGAATGAACTGAAGCCGGCTGTCGCCGGCTCAGTTTGATGGCTACCTATTTGTTGGTGCGACTGCTCAATCACTGGGTTTTCTCATAATATATATATATATATATATATTTCTCATCAAGAATTGACAGTGAGTCCCACGACAAGATGAACATGTCTTCCTCCCCAACGGTTTCACATGATTACATGGATTGTTTCCGATGATTGCAATGTTTCATCTCAGCCATGTTCATCAACGTTGCTTCTATTATACTAAAATATGATGCGAATAAGGACGATGTTTAAGATATTATGACCCATCCAACAACATCTCTCCCCATTTCAGCTTTATGAATATATATATACATATATATAGGAAACGCGGAATCACGAAAATATATTATTCATATTTTGTATATTTTCTTCCAACACACACACACTTCAAATAATTGTATTAACTTATTTATCTGATATTTAGGTTTGGAAATAAACAAGTAATTCCTTAGTTACCATATCTTAGCAATATAACATATGCATCAAGAAATTGTGACGGCAAATTAAATGTCATCAGCCGATAGCCAAACGTTGATCCATTGAATCAAGCAATGATGGAGCAAAGAAATGGGTCTTAGCATCCATTTGTTTGCACATAGCAGACCATAAAGCACAAGACATTTAAGGCTGAAGTGACTCGAAAGATAGGATGAAATCAGGAGAAAGAAGCAAAGGTTGCCTTCTTAGCTTGGAAGAACACCTGACACGAAGAACTTCCCTCGCTGGGACAGAGACTCGATCACCAACCAACACGGCAATCGACAACATCACATGGCATCAGTGTCCAACATATTGTGCAACCTCCACCTCGGTTCACATCAGTTGGGACACCAACGAATGCTTTGACTGGATCAGACATCCATTAATGATGCCATGGTTATCCGGCTTCCGGTGGATCTCCATCACCTGCGGTAGGTGAACGCGGTGTCGATCCAGATATCAAACGCTGGCCAACTTCTTGGGGAAGATTCAAAGGCATGATTGCGTCAATTCAGGCTCAGGCTATGGGATTTGAGCTGCTCTTCTTGCTTTGGACAAGTCAAGGAATGATACTTCGTGGGAGATTGAGATTCACTGGTAGGTGAGGAGATGACAGTTTGAGGAGGAGCAGACTTGCCGACTGTGCGTTTGCCTGCTGAAACACGATGAGTGATGTATGGATACTTTTGTTTGAGGGATGGGAAGAATGCCAATTAAGTTTAGACAATTAGTTTGCATATCACAAATTTCAACAGTAAAGTTTGGTGTATTTTTATAATGATTACTTGATTTTTTTTTTTTAAAAATTATTTTTATTAAATAAACATGTGGTAATATCCAAAACTTTAAGCCTCCAAAGATAAAAGATATTGAGAGTTTGATGGAGATGGTGTGTTATTGGATGGGGCAATGGAATGTGACTCTAAGTCTTGTCCCGTTTGAGATAATATGTTCCATATGCTTTTTGATATGAGAATATTTTTTGCTCATCAAATGGTAAAACATGATCATATATCTATATTTTAAAGTTAACATCTTATATTCATATATTATATTAACTCAGAAGATATTGACACCACTATATCAACTACAATATATGTTTTGATTAAGACATGTCTCAATAAATTCGAACGTGTATTAACCCAATTCAAGCTTTTGTTGTTTAGTGGCTAACTTACAGATGACAAGTAACACTAAAAAAAGATTATTTCATGTCTCTCCAACTATAAACTCACTTTGAAATCACAATTCTATCTAATAAAATTGACACGATATCAATTACGATACCAAAGTCTAACATTTTGATATTATTCTCGTAATACTATAAAGGCTCATCTTCATAGTATATACCTCGGATTCTAAAGTTCTCATTCGTTTTCTCTTAATCTTGTCCAGTACTAGAGCTTATAAGACTCTAATTCTTTTTGTAGAAAATTTTTGAAGACTAATTACAAATTATCCATTGAAATTAGTTACTTTTAATATTTCGATCTTTATATTTTTAAAAATTATATTGGGATCATTATATTTATAAAAGTAAAATATTTAATTTCATTTCTCCTCACGTCATCAACTCTACTAACAAATCCTATAGTATTTTCGTTAGCATAATTGATAGCGTGAAGAGAAACAACATTAAATATTTTATTCTTATAAATATAAAAATCCTAATGTAATTTTTGAAAAATAAAAAATAAAAAATAAAATATTAAATATCATACCCTTATCAGAATTCAGGCTTTAGGACTCGGCCCATTATGAATCCATTACAAAGAGATACATCCATTTTGGATCCTTTGGAATCAAACCCACCAAAGAAACCCATTTAAAAGATACATGAATCCATTTTAAGTGGGTTGGATAGACTCAAATATGTAATGTTTCACTTTAGAAAGATTGGTGCAAAAATGAGGCTGTATAAGACAATAAAAACCTCAATTGTTAATCACACAAGATTATGTCAATTAGTGGAAGATAATAACATTTCATTATGTGGAAACAATATGGATTTGGTCTACAAAATCAAGATAAAGAGAAACAAACCACCAAGGAAAACTTCACACTGTTCTTCCATGCCTCGACTTTTATATTGCCTCATGCAAAGGTAACAACACTTCTTTAATCAACTTCACAAAGTTAATATTATGTTATTTTTCTTTGATTTCTAACATTGATGTTGATTAGGTGGGCACCTTCACCCACCTACTCTCGTTGAACTTGGACCAGTCTCCCACTCTCCTTAAATCATTTCCAATGTAATAATGATAGTAAATGTTTTCAAAGGTATTTTGGACAAGAAAATTATAATATTTTTCATCATGAAATGGGGTGTTTTCATATAATAATAATAATAATAATAATAATAATAATAATAATAATAATAATAATACATAGTATGAATTTTATCTGAAATGAAAATGTGTGTTTCATCCAACCTAACAAATTATGAATTTTTATCTGAAATGAAAATTGTTTTTATATTTTTTCTGTGATTTTTAATATTTCTTTTGAAAATAATTACTTTATATGTTATTTTTAGTATAAATAAATAAATAATAAAATAAAATAATAATGAGAACAATACGGCATACGTACACGTGTACGTATTGCATGCTTAGTATAGTGTGCGTCGGGTGTGGGTGGGTGTTCGCTAAGGTGCGCCGTTTCGGCCATCCGGCCTTTTTAGAGAAGGGAGGAGAGAGAGAGAGAGAGAGAGAGAGAGAGCACTGGTTCCCCTCGTTTGGTAACGACCTCTTCCCGCGACGCGCAGCAGCCGCCAGCATCGCCGCCACTGTGGAGGAAGGAAGAAGGAGAGGAAGGACAAATCATGGGTTCGTCTCCTCCAAGCCTTTTCTCTCTTTCACATCCTCGTTCCATCTCCATTTCTGGTTTCCGTTTTGGTTCTTGACTGCACCTTTGTCTTTTCTTGGTCGGGTTGATTCTTCTGAGTTCGACATGGTCGGCTTTAGTTAGGGTTTGATTCTTCTGCGGGAATCCCTATCTGGTTTGCCTGTTTGTTGGCGGGATCTCTGTTTCCCCGATCGTGTTATTTGTTTTTGTTCCCCTGAATCGCATGCTCTTTTCGTTGGCTGCAAATTCTCTTCTTGGATGGGAAAGAAACAACCTGTTGGCTGTACGAATTTGCTGATCTCCGAGAAATGTCGATCTATTTTTACAGATGGAGATTTGAGTTCCTCGTGGGACAGCGACGATGAATACGAGAAGTTTATCCGAAGGATGAACCCTCCGAGGTATATGATTTCGTTCCGGATTCGCCACATAATTATTCTTGTTTTCCCCTCTATTGATCCTCAAGTTTTCTGATTCCCTCACCTGCTCCTCTCCTCTCCTTAGGGTTGTTGTGGATAACGATTCCTGCGCAAATGCGACCGTCATTAGGGTAAGTTTCGATTATTTCCCTGCTAAGTATCTCTTGGAGTTCGCATCAGGGTTTGTGTTTGACGATGACCATGGTTTTGCTCGTTTGTAATTGTCATAGGTTGATAGCGCAAATAAGTATGGGATCCTTTTGGAAGTTGTTCAGGTCCTTATGGACCTAAATCTCATCATCACTAAAGCTTATATATCCTCCGATGGAGGATGGTTTATGGATGGTATGTCATGGGCTTCATAGCTCTTCTTAGTCTGTGACTCTTGTCTTTTCTGTACTGCTTCAACTTGGGTAGCCTCTACTGATCGGAAATAAACTTCTTGAATCTCCACAGTATTTAATGTGAGGGATCGAGATGGAAATAAAATCGAGAAAGAAAAGGATCTGGATAAAATAAAGAATTTCATTCGCGAGGTAGAGGATTCATGCCATTCTCATGCTTTGTTTTGTTTTGTTTTTATTACCAAGTGCATTTGATAAGTCCAAGCTTTCTTTGTAGTCCCTGGGGGAGGATTCTTCTTTTGTACCGTCCCGGAGGAAATCTGTAGGTTTCACACCTTCCTCCGATCACACATCGATCGAGCTGACCGGGACAGATCGACCTGGCTTGCTCTCTGAAGTGAGTGCAGTGCTCACTGATTTAAGGTGCAATGTGGTGAGCGCTGAGGTGTGGACACACAATAGTAGAGCTGCAGCGGTCATGCAAGTGACTGACGAGGAGACAGGTTCAGCTATTACAGACCCTGAAAAGCTTTCCAGAATTAAGGAACTCCTTTGCAATGTGCTCAAAGGGAACAATAGAAGTAGGGGAGCCAAGACAACGGTTTCTGTGGGTGTGACACAGACAGAACGAAGGCTCCATCAGTTGATGTTTGATGATAGGGATTATGAAAGATCTGATGAAGATAGTAGGAATGAGCATCACCGGCCAAAGGTTACTGTTGTTAATTGGTTTCAAAAGGACTATTCTGTGGTTACAGTATGCTGTAAGGATAGGCCAAAGCTTCTCTTCGATACAGTTTGCACTTTGACGGATATGCAGTATGTGGTTTTCCATGGAAATGTGGATGCAGAGGGCCCAGAAGCTTATCAGGTACTTTATATTTGCTAATTGTTCAGCTTTCGTTTTGGTTTAGCATGTGGAAATAAGCTCTGTTACAAATAGGGTGATCCTTATTTTGATATCGTTTTATCATCCTGAAGGAGTACTATATCAGGCACGTAGATGGGTCCCCGGTAAACTCAGAAGCTGAGAGACAGCGAGTGATCCAGTGTCTTGAAGCAGCCATAGAGAGAAGAGTATCTGAAGTAATTTTTCTAGCGATGTTGGTTCCAATTCTGAAGTTTAATTTTCTTCTTCTAACTGTATATGCATGTTGGTGATCTCAACCTTTGTTTTCTTGCTGTTATGATGGTTTAATTGCTCTAGTCGTTCCCATTAGTTGCTTGTGTATGTTCTTTCTACCTGCAGAGAATAAGAGAAGATGATATCTAATAGTTAAGCCGCTGCTTAACCTAACTTCTCACATTTAAATATTACATAATTTGCATACTAGATGTTTACAATAGGATCCAAACACAACTTTGTCGCTGGTGCACAAAACACCTTAACGGTTAAGATGTTTCATCAGAGATGCTGCTTGGCATAACTTTAGCTTCATGGTCTTTTGCATTTGATCCACTTCATTTTATTTGCATGTCCATTGTCAGTTCCAGGGAGTTATTATGGAACAATATGGAAGACATTAGAACGTTTTCCAAGGGAAGATTTTTTGCATGTTTTTAGAAATATAAGCTTAAATGTTTTCAACCCATTATTTTCAGTGTCTCATTTTCTTCTTTTCAATGTGTCACTATAAATATTCTTATTTTTCTGGGTCTGGCATAAAATTAAGAAAGAGAAAAGGGAATCATATGCATTTTATTTGTTGATTTCCATTGGTGATGGTTCTGTGTGATTAAATGCATTCATTTTTTTTTTTCATGACATCTCATGTTGCCTTTAGTGATTTTTTCACAATGTATTTGACGTATCATTATTGTTCATCTTTCGTACGTGCAATCAATGGCTTTCAGGGTCTGAAATTGGAGTTGTGTACAAGTGATCGAATGGGTTTGTTAACTGATGTCACAAGAATATTCCGTGAGAATGGCCTGTCCGTCACAAGAGCAGAAGTGACCACAAGAAGTGGTAAAGCCATCAACACATTTTATGTCCGTGATGCTGCCGGAAACCCAGTTGACCCAAAGACATTGGATGACATACGGGCAGAGATAGGCCAGACAGTGCTCCAAGTAAAAGGCCATGCGGATCACCTTAAATCTCCACAAGGGTCTCCAACTAGATTTCTGTTTGGTGGTTTATTCAAGTCTAGATCTCTTTACAATCTTGGATTAATCAGGCCTTACACATAGGTTTCTTTGGATCAGCCATGTACATAATTGTTTGCCAGTGTTACATTAATCGACTCCCAGCCGCTTTGACAAAGTTACAGAAGACACTGGAAAGTGAAGCATGCTTGTAAACATTGGAAGAGTATTGGCTCCTACGGGAAGATGGCAGGAAAGTGGATTTGAATCATGTGTTGTAAACATGCTAGTAACCATGAAAAGAGAAAGAACAAAACAAAGCCTAGGAAATCCATATAATGTACATACAAATGTGAATATCATTTCACATTCACAGTTCATTCTTCTCTCTCTTTGTTCTTGTGGTTTTGTGCTGGTGATGCCATGGTATATGTTCTGTGATGGTGATGTAGAGAGCAAGCATTCGTAGTTTGAGAGCTGAGCTTGTCGATATGCCCATGTGATATGTGATATTGTTCCTTAAAAGGAGATTCTATACAATCTGTGCTGAATAAGCTTCACAGAAAGAAGGCACAACCTTGAATGGATGAAGTAATAAGATACCTTGCTAACTGTTTGTATAAATGCCCAGCTGGCGATAAAGGTGTTTTTTTTTTTTGCTCTGAGGATCCGTCCAGTATTGGAATGGTCAAGAATCCACTTAGCTTGAACGATAAGCGACGTCCGTAAATGATGAGTGACACCACTGATGATTTCTGACTGCCTTCATAATGCAAGACTATGATTACGAAAGATCAATCAATATAAACAATAAATTTGTGATTATGAACAAAGAAACAGTTTCCGTGATTCGAGTACCAATTATCTTCAATATGAAGGTGCATTCGGATATGGCGCGTGGGGGGGGTTGGTGGATGATTGATCGAGAGTCGTGGAGGTGGAAGATGAGTATTGACCAGTGGATGCTTCTTCCAACCGAGTGAGCCATCGCACAAAGATCTTGACCGGCACGGGGGTATTGGATGACAAGTGGACTCCATTGACTCACATCACGATGACTGGGTGGTGGCATTGGGATATGGGAAGCTGTAAACAAATGGAAGCCAACCAAGTTGGAACCAATCGACAGACAGAGGGGAAGGTGGTGGGTGGTGCCTTTTGGGACTCGCAAAGAACACTCGACTTGTTTCCGGATACACGATGGGTAGCTTTCACTAAGCTACTGGTCCAAATGTCTCTCGAAAATTCAGCTCAATTCTCATCTTCTCTTCCATATAAAAGATGATGAACAAGGCTTTGTTCGGTTGGAATGAAGCAGGTAGAACAAGAAGTTTCTGTAGGAAACTGGAACTCTCCACGTAGCCATCACACATGGGTGGGATGATTCACGCCAATTAAAGACCAAGTAGAGAGGGAAACCGAGGAAAGCCATGGTGGGTGTGCTTGAGGCTGTTGTTGGCTCTGTGATATCACCAGCTACCTTTCCATTATTCAATCAATAGCTTCAAGTGCAAGGAGAACAAACAAGGACAGCTCCCCGACTGGATTTGGCCCCCTGTGCTGCGGGACATCGGGTTAGTGTAGGCTTCTACTTTTCATGCTTAGGCATCACAGAACAGCACCATGGACTGAGAAAATACTGCTTTTCTTAAGGAAAGGGGATGTAGGTGTTGTTCATTTCATGATTCCCTTCTCAGAAAACATTCTTTTTGGGTGTTTTAGTTCTACACGGATGTCTTTCCTTAATGGCCACCTCAAGAAAGAGCTGAGCTGTTATGAGGAGAGTCAAGACAAGCTCCATGAAGAAGAATTTATGGTGGAAGAGATTCCACCATAGAATATGCTTGAGAGCATGAAAGGATCATGTGATATGATAAAACATTTGTAATGTATATTGATTAAGATAAGACTCACATGATGCCCCAAAGCAGCCTGATGTAGAATATTGAGCCAAAAAAGACACTGACTGTTTGATCTGTATAGAAAGAGAAACTTCATGCACGCATCATTTGGTCCTACAGAAAAAGAAGCAAAAGATTCCTTTCCTCCTTTCTCAGCCAAATTCCTTCCAAAAGCTAAATCCGAGTCAGATAATAATTGAAGAACCTTATGGTGTGCAAGATGTTGATTAGGGAAGAAAAGATGACAATTATGGACTCTCTATCTATCCAAAAAAAGACAAATGACTTAACATCTCATGAATAAATTAATATTTTCTGTACTTTCTGATGGAAATACTTGTCAAGAAACCAATTGCAGGGTAGCATCACTACATCTAAAAGGCTACTTTTTGTGGGTACGTAGACCTACGTTGTTGACTGTGCAACAAAACGTGTCCACATTATTAGACCAAGAAAAGGGCCTCAAACATAAAAGAATAAGATGAGAGTAGACGAAATCTGCCGGCCGTTAACAAGTCTATTACCTATCTTTTCTCTCTCTCTCTCTCTCTCTCTCAAACTTTATGGTATTTGTTTGTGATAATTTTCTTATAAGATATAAAAAAATCTAATAATTAAATCATTAAGGAAGTTTGAGCCAACCCATGGTCCAAACCTAAGCGTGTTGGAGCATCCAAGGTGATGACTGAGGTGGCTCCAATGTGGAAGTGTTGAGTTCGCGAGACACCACCTGACTGATGTCAGGAGAAATTTTATGACCCGATCCATTCGACGTTAAAGTTAGTGATTGATATCTCTTAGTGGTTGTGGGTTTTTTTTTGAAAAATTGAGTCCCCAACATAATATCGGAGATTAACTTTTATACTTAACGGGATAATATGTAACCACTCCAATTTCTCCCTCTTGGCGTTTTGTCCATATGGACAGTAGGGGGAGACAACCTCAAACGGTCTATCTTAAACTTTTGTCCATACAAGTAAATGGATAAAAGATGACCTAGACCTTTTTCATCCGTGATAGCTTTCACATGACGATTATGTGTCAGATGATAGTTGGTCATTAATATATTCCTTATCATTTGCCCCCTTTAAGTGTACTTTAAAGCTTTTGTTAGAGGGGTTCGAAGTGTGATGTTTAATTCATCCAATAGTCTCATTGCCAATCTATCCCTTTGTGGTGTTAAAAGGACACATGTTGGTCGGGCAAAAGTTGAGTTTTCTCGACTTATATATCTCGTATTTCACCATATGTTGTCTTAATGGATTTCTCTTATCTTGGGTTGGGTTTTCTTGATTTACACATCTCGAGTGCATTTCACCCTACACCTTTACTATAGGGGATTTCTCTTTGCTTAGGTTCGGTTTTCTCGACTTTACACGCTAAGCATATTTTGCCTTACACCTTCGCCATATCGAATTTCTTTTGGCTTGGGATGGGTTTCTAAGTCCTCCCCTCGTTGTGATGGGCTTCAAGTTCTCCCTCTATCGTAGTAGATTTTGGATCCTTTTGCTATTAACGTCTCTTAGGAATTATCCTGAAGGGACTCTTATCTTGATCGTAGGAGAGAAATCGATATCCTCATAAATTACCCTTTCTCTTGTAGGGCGGGATTTATTCTTCCATTTGAGCCTTCAAAGACTCCAGTCCTCAAAGCCTTCCTAGAAGCTTTTAGCCTTGCCCCTAGGGCGTCCTTAAGAGCACTCTCCACCTCACCCCAGTTTTCAATATGATTGGTTAGTTTTTGAGTCCCTCGTCTTAACGTTAGTTCTGTAGTAAATCAGTTGTCAGCCATCTTACTCTTTTATCTCAAGTTCGGATGTTTTTTCTTTATTGTACAAGTTCCTTTTGATCTTCTAGTTGCCAATCAGTAGAGGTCTATGCTCCGTCTTTGGACAATCCAAGGGTAGAGAAGGTTGTGTCCTCCCCTTCATTGGAGGAGGCATCTCTTGTGAACTTAAAGGTTTTTTTGAGACTTAAAGTTTATGAGAAGTTTACATAATTATGACTCAATTGTGAGTATGGCTCTCCTACATCGCTTGCAAACTACATATTGTATCTTGGCCAAGTTTGATATGTAAGTCCACAGACTTGATCAACACTCTTTCAACCCCATGCTTGAGTATTTTTGCTTATTTTGCAATATCTTCAAAGTGGGACTCCATCTTTCCCTCTACTCGGTAATAGTATCTTATCTCCAATAGTGGGGGATATAGCCTTCCCAAATAGCAACCACTATCCTTACATAAGACTAATGTCAAGAGAAATTTTTACAATCCTTACATAACATGTGTTACGACACTCACCCATTTGCATAAGACTAATGTCAGAAAAAAAATTTCGACCCAATTCCTATGACATTCAAGTTAGTAATCGAGGTCTCTTAGTGGGTGAGTATTTTTTTTTAAAGAGAGCCCCAAGCATAGCGTCAGGAATTAGCTTTTATACATAGTCTTGGAGAGGATAATTTGTAATCGCCCCAATATCTTTCTCTTGACATTTTATCCACGTGGGCAGTAGAGGGGCGATAGCCCCGAACGACCTGTCTTAAACTTTTGTCTACGTGGGCAAATGAGTGGAGGTGACCTGGACCTTTTTCATCCACCATGATTTTCACGTGACGCTTATATGTTAAATTATGATTGATTTTTAATATATTTTCTTTCAATTAACAAAAGACTCTAGGCACTAAATCAATGTACCATTGAAAGTAAAAAAAAAAAATCCAAAATCTTAAGCAGCTGGTTACTGTGCTTTGCAGTGCCACCAAACAAGAAAGGTCGAATTGCAGAGTACGAGGTAGATTAAAGCCTGAAGCTCTGAGGTGGCAAGCAAACGGCTGATTCGTGTTGTATGACTTTTGGCTAACAAGATCAGGCAGAAGAACCCTAGTTCTTGCTGATCATTGGTGTCCAAGTTTCTGCAATGCAGTATGTTGGATAGCTTCCTCGATGATTGTCTGTGTCGGACCAAAAAATAAAATTCTTTTCGCAATCTTCTTGTTTCAATTTATAACATATTAACATTTATCTTTTAATATGAGATTAGGATTATGAGAGACTTCAGCCAAGAGATTAGTTATGGACAAAGTTGAAGAACACATCAAAAATGTGGAAGTATCATTGGACTAAGCCTCATATATATACTATGACATGATAATTGTGCTGAGTTTTGATAAAGACGTTAAACCCGTAAATGAGAGATATTACAATACACCTTAACAAGGATGTCAGACCCTTAAGTCTGACCAATAAGAGGATATATTACTGTTCACCTAAGCTAAACCATGTTGAACTAATGGCTCGGGCACAATAAAATTAACATATCAATTATCACATGAAAGATCATGACATATAAAATAGACAATTACTTAGCCATGCGAAATCTTATTAACTTTTGTGTATATTTACTCGATTAAGGAGCATTACATGCTGCAAAATACATGGACACTGTTCAGCCAGTCACAGCATTATGTAGTCGCTGCATGAATCCACACTCAGAATAAAGACGCATTTTATTCTTCTTCTATGCGAGAATAAAAAGAAGAAGAAAGATTTGAAATCAAAGACGATAAGTTTTCAAATCCATCTTGAGATGAACCCATAGCCTTCTGTGGCTTCATTGTTCCAAGGAGCTGTGCAGGATAGATTGAATCTGCAGGTCATTGAAGAGAATATTATCATGATAACCTTAATGAGTTCCTTTTATCTTGGGTTGGTTTTCTTGATTTACACATCTCGAGTGCATTTCACCCTACACCTTTACTATAGGGGATTTCTCTTTGCTTAGGTTCGGTTTTCTCGACTTTACACGCTAAGCATATTTTGCCTTACACCTTCGCCATATCGAATTTCTTTTGGCTTGGGATGGGTTTCTAAGTCCTCCCCTCGTTGTGATGGGCTTCAAGTTCTCCCTCTATCGTAGTAGATTTTGGATCCTTTTGCTATTAACGTCTCTTAGGAATTATCCTGAAGGGACTCTTATCTTGATCGTAGGAGAGAAATCGATATCCTCATAAATTACCCTTTCTCTTGTAGGGCGGGATTTATTCTTCCATTTGAGCCTTCAAAGACTCCAGTCCTCAAAGCCTTCCTAGAAGCTTTAGCCTTGCCCCTAGGGCGTCCTTAAGAGCACTCTCCACCTCACCCCAGTTTTCAATATGATTGGTTAGTTTTTGAGTCCCTCGTCTTAACGTTAGTTCTGTAGTAAATCAGTTGTCAGCCATCTTACTCTTTTATCTCAAGTTCGGATGTTTTTTCTTTATTGTACAAGTTCCTTTTGATCTTCTAGTTGCCAATCAGTAGAGGTCTATGCTCCGTCTTTGGACAATCCAAGGGTAGAGAAGGTTGTGTCCTCCCCTTCATTGGAGGAGGCATCTCTTGTGAACTTAAAGGTTTTTTTGAGACTTAAAGTTTATGAGAAGTTTACATAATTATGACTCAATTGTGAGTATGGCTCTCCTACATCGCTTGCAAACTACATATTGTATCTTGGCCAAGTTTGATATGTAAGTCCACAGACTTGATCAACACTCTTTCAACCCCATGCTTGAGTATTTTTGCTTATTTTGCAATATCTTCAAAGTGGGACTCCATCTTTCCCTCTACTCGGTAATAGTATCTTATCTCCAATAGTGGGGGATATAGCCTTCCCAAATAGCAACCACTATCCTTACATAAGACTAATGTCAAGAGAAATTTTTACAATCCTTACATAACATGTGTTACGACACTCACCCATTTGCATAAGACTAATGTCAGAAAAAAATTTCGACCCAATTCCTATGACATTCAAGTTAGTAATCGAGGTCTCTTAGTGGGTGAGTATTTTTTTTTAAAGAGAGCCCCAAGCATAGCGTCAGGAATTAGCTTTTATACATAGTCTTGGAGAGGATAATTTGTAATCGCCCCAATATCTTTCTCTTGACATTTTATCCACGTGGGCAGTAGAGGGGCGATAGCCCCGAACGACCTGTCTTAAACTTTTGTCTACGTGGGCAAATGAGTGGAGGTGACCTGGACCTTTTTCATCCACCATGATTTCACGTGACGCTTATATGTTAAATTATGATTGATTTTTAATATATTTTCTTTCAATTAACAAAAGACTCTAGGCACTAAATCAATGTACCATTGAAAGTAAAAAAAAAAAATCCAAAATCTTAAGCAGCTGGTTACTGTGCTTTGCAGTGCCACCAAACAAGAAAGGTCGAATTGCAGAGTACGAGGTAGATTAAAGCCTGAAGCTCTGAGGTGGCAAGCAAACGGCTGATTCGTGTTGTATGACTTTTGGCTAACAAGATCAGGCAGAAGAACCCTAGTTCTTGCTGATCATTGGTGTCCAAGTTTCTGCAATGCAGTATGTTGGATAGCTTCCTCGATGATTGTCTGTGTCGGACCAAAAAATAAAATTCTTTTCGCAATCTTCTTGTTTCAATTTATAACATATTAACATTTATCTTTTAATATGAGATTAGGATTATGAGAGACTTCAGCCAAGAGATTAGTTATGGACAAAGTTGAAGAACACATCAAAAATGTGGAAGTATCATTGGACTAAGCCTCATATATATACTATGACATGATAATTGTGCTGAGTTTTGATAAAGACGTTAAACCCGTAAATGAGAGATATTACAATACACCTTAACAAGGATGTCAGACCCTTAAGTCTGACCAATAAGAGGATATATTACTGTTCACCTAAGCTAAACCATGTTGAACTAATGGCTCGGGCACAATAAAATTAACATATCAAT
>CM017194.1:615000-652500 GCA_004837865.1 Musa balbisiana
CTTTCTTCCACTTTTTATCTTTGATTTTATCCTCAAAAAGAAATAACTTATTCATTAGTATAAAGATAAATAAGATTGAGTTAGTTTGTCACCTCATATAATTCTTTTATACTCCTTGTTCTTCTTGGTGTTAAACTTTCTTCTAAAGATAAGCTTGATATAGGAGATGATGGAGGTGTAGGCTCTTCGTTTATTATTTTATCTTTGTCTTCATCTTGCACTTCCTCCATATTTATGCTCTAATTTCACACTCCATCTACATAAAAATTTATATCTCTACTTACATGCACTTTATATTCTTTTGAATCAAATAATTTATAGGTTTTAGATAAAGTATTATAGCTAGTAAAAATACATTTAGAGCTTTTGTCATCCAATTTTGTTCTTCTTTGATCCGAAACATGAGCATAGACAATACATCCAAAAATCTTTAAATAAGAGAAGCTAGGTTGCTTACCACTCCAAGCTTCTTACGGTGTTTATCTTTCAAACTCGTTATTGGATATCTATCAAGTAAACTACACATGCAACAGCTTCACCTCAAAATTCATTTGACATTTTTTGCTTTGTAGCATGCTTCTAACCATGTTGATGAAAGTTCAGTTCTTTCCCTCTACCATACTATTTGTTGAGAGGAATAAGGTGTCGTTAGTGGTTTTTGAATATCACATGCTTTATAAAAGTTTTGAAACTCTTTTGATGTGAATTCTTCTTCATGGTCCAATCATAAGGCTTTGATAGTATAGCCATTTTGGTTATCCACTTGTGCTTTGAATTTCTTGAATGATTCAAAATCCTCTAATTTCTTCTTTAGGAAATAGACCTATACTTTTTTACTACAATCATCAATGAATATTAAAAAATAACGATGCTCATCATAAGAAGTTAGAGACATTGATCCTTATCTGTCAGTGTATATTAGCTTAAAAGATCTCTTTATATAGTAGGTTGAGTCATTTGGAAAGTTGCCAAGAATACATGTTTCCTAAAATTAGTTTGGAGAGTTGATATGCAATAGTCCTTCCACCATTCTTTTATTTGATAATAATTTGAGTGCACCAAAGTTGAGATGTGCAAGCCTCAAGTGTCATATCTAAGAGCTATCTTTCAAGCATTTGTTATCAATATGCTTTATATTTAATATAAATAATTAGCTATTTGCACTTGTATAATTATCTTCATGCTTTAATTTATTAATATGAGAGTTCTAATATCCAAGTGCAAATTATTTTTTTTTCTTCAAAAGTTGTCCCAAACTTAAAATGTTTGTTTTCATGTTGGACACATAATAGACATTAAAAATAAAATAATAATTTTTATTTTTAGCTAAAATAAAGATTTTACCTTTTTCTTTCACTTTAAGTCTCTAAATGAAACTTGTTCATTGACTTCTCAAAGATAAAAATCATCATTGCTTATTCCAAGTTTCTTTTACTTGAATAAGGATTTTATCTTTCCCCTTCATCTAGCTCCATGAAATTATGCTTGTGCTCATATGTTTAATTATTTGCTCTACAATCCAAGTACCAAACATCTTCATTGTGAATATCTCGTACCTTTTATGCTAGCAATAAAATATGATCATTCTTTTTTTCATCTTTTTTCATATAGTTAACCTTCTCATCAACTTGGTTAGAATCATTATACTAATATTTCACTGAATAATGATCAATTTTATTGTAAAGTATAGCAATGAATTTTGGAATTGTCATATCTTCTTCCTCTTAAAGAACCACCTCTTTCTCCTTTTTTGGGTTATTCTTCATTATCATTATTATGTTGTGCTTGTCCTTGATCTCTTCCATGACCTCTACTATGGCCTTGACCATGGCCACAACTACGATCATAACTTCTTTGGGTTCTTTCTCCTTTAACTTCTTCATTCTTGTCTATGCAGGAATGCTTACTTTAAAGAGCATGTTTCATTTGATCTTACTTCTTCTTTTATATTCTTTGTTCATAAGCTTGTAATGAGCTCCTCAGCTCGGTCATGGTTTTAAGATCCTTTTGACTCTTTTATGGCTACCATAATATACTTGAGCTTTGTATTTATGGATCTTAGGATTTTCTTTATCACTCAATTATGAACTCTATCTTATTCATCTTTAATACTTTAAACTCACCCCTTAGAGTTTGTAGCCATACATTCTCTACCTTTTCTATTACTTTATAGGAATTTTGAAGGATCTCCCATGCTTGCTTCGATTTGGTGGTAATGACAGCCTTCTCGAATGCTCCTTCATCATGCCCTTGATAAATCAAGAAAAGAACTTTGTTGTATCTCTTTCTTCTGTCCCTTCAAGAGTTATTTCAGGTCACTATCAGTGTAGCTTTATTTTAGGGCTCATTGTACCCTTTCTCTATTATCTTCTACACATTTTGTTATCTAAGCAAGGCATTCATTTAGACACTCTAATTTTCATAGTTACTAGTGAGATAGGGATAGGAAATGATATGTTGGTAATTATCTTGAATAGTTTGGCTCTGATACCACTTTGTTAGAAATGTGGAGTTGTAGAATAAGAATAGTAGAGGAAGAAGATAAGATACTAACTTTGTTAGATTCAAATATTCAAAATTACGTTCACAATGACATCCTCTCATCTATAAAATAGGAGATGAGAGTATAAGATTACATTCGTAAAGGACAAAAACTAAGGATTTTTTTCAACTTTTAAGATGATATTTTTTCTCTTTACAAGATATCTTGACAACTTGCTAGATATATCAACTTTTGAGAGATTACAACATCATCTAAAAGGATTTTATCTTCTTCCAAAATATTCAAGATTTTTTTTAAGGAGATCTGTGTCCTTTTCAAAATGTCCAAAATTTTTCTTCATCCAAGATGATCAAGTAAGATCATCTTCAATTTAACTAAGCTTAATTTCAACGAGCAAGACAAAAAAAAAACAGTGAGCTTGAATCAATTCTATGTTAATTGAACAATAATAATTTATCTTCTAGATTTAATGGTGAACAAAATGCAGCATGACGATGTAAACACATTGTATGACGAAATTCTTATATGAATTTTCAGATGAGATCTTGATTCACTGTTAAACAACAATTTAAGAAAGATTGCAAAGTATAAAAAGACTAATTTGAAAGACCAAATTTCATCGAACGGAGATAAAAGGAATAACGGTAGTCTTGTTATGTCTGAGAAATGTACAGAATTGATATGTTAACCTGTGGCTCATTTGATGATAGTGTATGTTCTGACGCATTATATCTGCAACTTCGATACCTTTCAATTGTCTTGAGTACGCTGAAATCAAGTTGGAAAAGAAAAGGCAAGTGATGAAGACGTTGTGAAGTTTACACAGTATACAATTTGATGTCTGAAGAAAATGGCATATCAATAACTTATATAAAGACACTGGCATAGAATATAAATGGTAAATTTATATCTCATCTATGATGAAACCATACCTAATTTATCAGCTAAATGTTTATGGTGAGTTCCCATTGGCAAAATGTAACAAATGCAAACATCTTTTTTTAATTTATTTAGCGCAATCCACCTTGAAATAATAAATATTGGTCAGTGGTGCATTGTTTTTTCAAGTGTAGATAGCAAAAGTCAACCCAACACAAAAAGAGTCCACTTCTCACTCACAAAAGTCAACCCACAAAACACCATCCTGCATGGCGTTCATTAACATGCCCAACTCTAGGTTAAGAGAAAATATTTGTCACACAAACATAATGGCTATGCACAAAATTGTTCCTCAATTCAATTTGACACTCCAATCAGTCACAAAATTTAGGATCCTCACACAGAAGATGTGAAAGATGATAGAAAACATATCAGCAACACAGTTACACTTCAAGATTTAGGTGTTTTCGCCGGTGTGTTCTCTGTGTATTGTACAATGGATATTGATTAGGTGAGCTAAACTGCCTTTGTAAATGTATATGAATCACCAAACTTATCCATCTTAACTTACAACAAGTCAATGTCCACAAGTACACCATTAATCTTTTATCTTTCCTAGAGATCCCTGATGTTCTGTATGTGTTATACTTCAGTCTCATCCTATGTTGTTATATATTTTCTGCAGTTTATGTTATAAGAATTACCTTAGCACAAAGAGATCTAAAGCAGTAATCTCGGGTGACGTGAGCTTAAACACATCATTGACATTACTCGTTATAGCAGAATGACTACTAATATATAGACAAACCTAAAATTTCACATGAAAATTGAAAAAAAATTGCATGGCTACTAACATGAGATCTCAGGATGGAAAGTTTAACTCTTTTTTCAATGGAATGTAGTTTAAAAACTTTTTTCAATGGAATGTAGTTTTTTCAATGGATCATTTAAATGGAATGTAGTTTAACTTTAACACATGGCTGATTCTAATTCCATTAATGAAACTATTTATGTTAGTTTTAAATTATGAATGACACCTCTTGTATTTTGTAGTATAAATATTTAACAACAACTTTCATTTTATAGCTCGATTATATGGTCTAAGTGTAAAGAATTAAACAAAGAAGATAGAAAGATAGAAATTATAGAAAAAGCTTTATTGAAGAATGTGAAGTAGCTTGATTGTATTCATATGTCCCTCTCCTATTTATAGGATTTCTCTCAACAGATTAGAGGATTTCTCTCAATAGAATAGAGAGATTTCCTCATATAGTTTGAGGAAATTTTATCTACTATTACTAAGTTCATCTTTAATTTTTGTGAATGTTTGTTAGAGACAAAAGGTGAAATATCAAATTTTCTGTTGACCCTCATTGTTCTGTCACTGGAATGGGCATGAATACAAGCAGCATTCTATGATTTAGAGAAAAACCAAAATTAACCATTTCAAAATTCATTAATTTTGCTTTAGTTGATTGATCATTACTAGCATAATCCAACTGCTTTGAATTTTCTTAGTAAGTTACTAGTCTTCTAACTAGGTTATTGTAAATTATCATATAATCTTTATGATCATTGTTAAGCTAGTCGAGAACTAAATGGCTAAGAGTCCTACACAAGTCAATTTAGATTTCGTATTCGTACACATGAACAGATGTCTTTTCGCATGATGCTTCATTTCTTTATGTCCATCTCAATTTGATGCCATGGTGTTGAAAGAACCATCAGCAACACATTGGTTTTGATTGTAGGAGGTGTTCATTTATATCTTCTTTTCTATCTTTTTCCTTCCATGATCAAACTAGGCTGGCCGCTTCGATCAAACCCATGTAAACATATACTCTATTCTGTCAATCTAAGGGTGTAACCACTAGCCACAATGGATTTTGATGAGTGAGCTAGCAAGGTGAAGCAACCACATGGACCTTAAGTTTTCTTTGGGTTGGCATGCTCTATATTGTTGCCTAATTATACTTTGTGGTGTTATAAATACTTGAATAGCATTGTTTCATGAGATCCATGCTTTTTGTTTGATGTTATTGCATACTGTACAAGTGTATTGCCCATGTTATATTAACTTGTTTTTTATTTCATGTTTAGCTAAATGTATATTAATTCTGTTTATCTTCATGCTAACTATCAGCTAGCTCATTTTTGTATCAGGTACTAGCAAATGTGGACACATCCTTTCAGACTTTGGATAAAGATTCCATGTAGAAACCACAATGTAAGAGAGCAAGAAGTATAGCATTATAGAGAAGATACAGGTCAAATCAATTGAATACACGTGTTGACATGTTGAATGAGAACGATGTAGCTCGCATAGCAGACAAGACATGCACAAAAAGGAGCAAGCATGTGTTTCTCCATATGAATAACGATCGCATAAGAGGACGGACGATAAAGAGCACAAAGAAAAGAGGAAAATAGACATGTAACAATAAAAAAGGCAACAAAGAAAGGTTGGAGAACCGATGACAGCCATACGGAGAAAAGAGGACCAGTACTCAAACTGAAAAGGTGGAACGAACAATATAAAGAAAGCCCTAATCTTTTGTAAGCCCTTCTTGTGTTAGGTGACATGTTCCTCTTACCCAACAAAGATCTCTTCACATATAATAAAGAAAGCGAATCTAAACTCTACAGAAACAGACCATAGTACCAGATTAGTATCCAGAGAACCATGGAGCATTGCTATGGCACTTTGGGTGGATGCTCAGATGGAACAGTAAACCCTAAGATCTAAAAGAAATAGCACTAGCAAAGTACTTCCGAAGTAATCGGTGATGCAAAGCCCATACTGATCACCAACGATCGACATCCGTTTTCCACTCTCAAATAAATGCCAAAATAAACCAAAGAAGAAATGAAGTAAATGATGGGAAAGGTACAAATGAAGAGTTGTATTAAACCGAAATCCAACAAAGAAACATTTCTTTGAAGTCTTTCGTTTGACAAAATGACGCCTTTTTTTCGAAGGATCAAAGGAGTTGAAGACGAAAGCAAAGCGGCCAAGAAAAGGACAGAAAGGAGATCGAAGAGCTCACTCGGGAATTAACAGCACGAACTTTGGCGTGGACGTGAACATAATACCTGGAGCTGCTGCAGAACTCGAAGAGGCGGCCGCGGCTGGAGAAGATGATGAGCGCCACCTCCACGTCGCACAGCACCGACAGCTCGTACGCCTTCTTCAGCAGCCCGTTGCGGCGCTTCGCGAAGGTCACCTGCCGGTTGACCTTGTTCTCGATCCTCTTCAGCTCCACCTTCCCCCTCCCCATCTTATCAAAGCAATCGATCTATTTCGTCTCCCTCCTCACCTCCCTTCTCCACGATCCTTGCGCCGCTGAGAAGCTGGGATTTGGGTTTGATTGAGGAGGAGGAGGATGTGCTTCTGCTTCTTTCCCCGTCTTTTGGGGAGGGTGCAAAATTAAATTGGAACTGCGAAGCGTGTCCGAAGGCGAACAACGTCGACAGCGGCCAGAGGCGGAGGAGGTACGTGTCGATGTCGCAGTGGACAGCATGCTCTTGGTGGGTTTGCCGTCGGGTTCTTTGCATGGAGTCGCGACAACCAGTTTATTTAGCAAGGGCTTCTAAAAACATGACACGTAGAATGGCAGACCAACCCAATAGGATCGATCGGACTCGATCTGTTAGTCACATTCGACGATTAGATCCAATCCAATTGTCATAGTAAACGATATATAACACATGATTCCTTGATATATAATTTTATGAGTGATTTTTTTCAGTAAAATCTTTCTTTTTTTCTACATTAGGTTAAGAAAAATAATTGAAACTTATAACTTTATTGTTAGTGTTATTATAAAATATTTTTTTTTAAATAAGATAAAAATCGATACCAATTTTCTCCTTCAATTAAACCGGTTTACTCATCACCCAATTTCAAACCGATTTAATCCATTAATCAAACTAGTTTGAATTAATATTAATATATATATATACTTTTTAAAATATATTTTAAATAAATATAATACTAATAATATATTTTTTTTTAAAAAAAGGATAAATTATCATAATATATAATTATTGTAGTTAAAAATAATCAACTTATGAAATAAACTAAGAAGTTTTAATACTAATGAACCATAATTTGATTATGTTGGCATTTAAATGAATAAAATACTATATTTTTAATCAATACTAAAATAATTATCACTATCAATACAATACCATCATCATCATTACCGTTATAAATACCATTACAAATAATACTACCATTACCGATATTATTATCATTGTTGTACTCATTATTAATATCATTAGCACCACCAATATTAATATCATTAGTATTACCAATACCAATACCAAAATTATTACAATTATTATTATCCTTATCATTACCAATATCATTACTAATATCAATATAATTACCAATAATTTTTTCATTATCAATACCTTTACCATTACCAACAGCATCACCAATGGTAATGGTAATAATATTGCCACCATTAACAATATTAATATCATTATCAATAGCATCACCACTATTAATACTAATATTAATATAATTTTCTCATTTAAGTAAGGAATATTGGAGAGTTACGCATAGACGGCCAAGTCAAGATGGCCGAGTTGGTCTAAGGCGCCAGTTTCAGGTACTGGTCCGAAAGGGCATGGGTTCGAATCCCATTCTTGACAGAAATAGATTCTTTAATTTTAGATTTTTATTGGATAAAATATTATCTTTTGCAATTGGCATTTTTTGATATATTTAATTTTCCAGGATTGTATAGAAATTCTATAATTTGCAATTAAGTTCAAGTAAATTTGTTTTTATTGTTAAAATAAATCTAATTTTTCATTATATATTTTCTTCTATTGTTTTGTAATATTTCTAAAATTTTTTTTTTTTTTTTTTTTTTTTTTTTTTTTTTTTTTTTTTTTTTTTTTTTTTTTTTTTTTTTTTTTTTTTAAATAAATATAATACTAATAATATATTTTTTTTTAAAAAAAAAAAAAAAAAAAAAAAAAAAAAAAAAAAAAAAAAAAAAAAAAAAAAAAAAAAAAAAAAAAAAAAAAAAAAAAAAAAAAAAAAAAAAAAAAAAAAAAAAAAAAAAAAAAAAAAAAAAAAAAAAAAAAAAAAAAAAAAAAAAAAAAAAAAAAAAAAAAAAAAAAAAAAAAAAAAAAAAAAAAAAAAAAAAAAAAAAAAAAAAAAAAAAAAAAAAAAAAAAAAAAAAAAAAAAAAAAAAAAAAAAAAAAAAAAAAAAAAAAAAAAAAAAAAAAAAAAAAAAAAAAAAAAAAAAAAAAAAAAAAAAAAAAAAAAAAAAAAAAAAAAAAAAAAAAAAAAAAAAAAAAAAAAAAAAAAAAAAAAAAAAAAAAAAAAAAAAAAAAAAAAAAAAAAAAAAAAAAAAAAAAAAAAAAAAAAAAAAAAAAAAAAAAAAAAAAAAAAAAAAAAAAAAAAAAAAAAAAAAAAAAAAAAAAAAAAAAAAAAAAAAAAAAAAAAAAAAAAAAAAAAAAAAAAAAAAAAAAAAAAAAAAAAAAAAAAAAAAAAAAAAAAAAAAAAAAAAAAAAAAAAAAAAAAAAAAAAAAAAAAAAAAAAAAAAAAAAAAAAAAAAAAAAAAAAAAAAAAAAAAAAAAAAAAAAAAAAAAAAAAAAAAAAAAAAAAAAAAAAAAAAAAAAAAAAAAAAAAAAAAAAAAAAAAAAAAAAAAAAAAAAAAAAAAAAAAAAAAAAAAAAAAAAAAAAAAAAAAAAAAAAAAAAAAAAAAAAAAAAAAAAAAAAAAAAAAAAAAAAAAAAAAAAAAAAAAAAAAAAAAAAAAAAAAAAAAAAAAAAAAAAAAAAAAAAAAAAAAAAAAAAAAAAAAAAAAAAAAAAAAAAAAAAAAAAAAAAAAAAAAAAAAAAAAAAAAAAAAAAAAAAAAAAAAAAAAAAAAAAAAAAAAAAAAAAAAAAAAAAAAAAAAAAAAAAAAAAAAAAAAAAAAAAAAAAAAAAAAAAAAAAAAAAAAAAAAAAAAAAAAAAAAAAAAAAAAAAAAAAAAAAAAAAAAAAAAAAAAAAAAAAAAAAAAAAAAAAAAAAAAAAAAAAAAAAAAAAAAAAAAAAAAAAAAAAAAAAAAAAAAAAAAAAAAAAAAAAAAAAAAAAAAAAAAAAAAAAAAAAAAAAAAAAAAAAAAAAAAAAAAAAAAAAAAAAAAAAAAAAAAAAAAAAAAAAAAAAAAAAAAAAAAAAAAAAAAAAAAAAAAAAAAAAAAAAAAAAAAAAAAAAAAAAAAAAAAAAAAAAAAAAAAAAAAAAAAAAAAAAAAAAAAAAAAAAAAAAAAAAAAAAAAAAAAAAAAAAAAAAAAAAAAAAAAAAAAAAAAAAAAAAAAAAAAAAAAAAAAAAAAAAAAAAAAAAAAAAAAAAAAAAAAAAAAAAAATTTGTTTTTTATGTTTAAAATAAATCTAATTTTTCATTATATATTTTTCTTCTATTGTTTTGTAATATTTCTAAAATTTTCATTATATATGTATAGAGTTTTGGGGTTACAATTAGATAAATATACATTTTAATTTTAGATTTGTATTGATTAAAATAAGAAGCTTATTATTCACTACCTTTTTTAACAATCTCTTTACTATTGATAATCCTTTAAAAAATTATTTTATATTTATAATCCCAATATTATCCCCTTTTTTTTAACCTTCCCCATTTATCCTCAATGCCGATAAATGCCATCGTTGTTGGCCTCGCTCATTACAAACATCATTTGTCACCTCCTCTAACACCTCTTCGTTTATTGTTGATATGATTGACATTCGCACAACAACCCCCTAATGCTCATTGCTTCTCTGCTTGATATCATTGTCACTTAATGTTATTCAACCCCATTTGTTGCCCAATTGACACTATTATCGGAGAGGAAGAAGAAAAAGAAAAAGAAGAAAGAGGAAGAAAAGGAAAAAAAGTGGAAGTGGAAAAAGAAAAGAGTTTTTCCGTTCGTCTATGTAATAACATAATTAGATATATATTATTTTATAAAAATTATAAAATAGAAAAAATATTAGTTTAGAAATATTTACGTTCATTTACAAATAATGGTTTATAAACCTTAAAAAATTAATATAAATTAAAAATAATAAAAATGAGGTTACAAATAGTAATCTCATAAAATAATCTCTTTTGCAATTGATATATGGTAGATCAAACCGGAGGATCTATCCCATATTGTCAAGTCAAGCCATGCCGCAAAGGATGATACCGGGTGATAGTCCAAACCCTAATTCGATTCGAACCAAAATCAAACTAAAGACATACATTTCAATTCTGATTTCCAGAAATAGAACCAACAAACAATTTTAATTCAATTTCAAACCAATAAAAATAATCAAATACAAATAAGTTTCATAGGGCAGTGGTTAACACTTCAAACTTAAAAGTGTAATGATTTGAGATTGAATCTTAGTAACATAATTTAGTTTTTCCTTTTCATCAATCACAACAGGTTGTTCAAACTGAAACTGGAACTACTTTCCGGAGCCGTGGTCAAGAATGCCTGCTGGAGAAGATAAATATGCTTTCAGTTTTCTCAGATGCTGAGTGGCTTGTTTGAGTGGCTTGTGGATGGAGAAGCATTCAGTAGCTTTGGACAGACTTTGATGCCATAGCAACTTAGATGCAGTATAAATAAGAGGTTTCACAAAGCAGAAGCTAATCGTATCACTGTACAGCTATAGTTATTGCTGCTGAAGTAAACGTGATACAGGGAGGAGACAAAGTTAAACCAATACATAATGATCAAAAACTAAGAAATTACTGTAACATTCACCAAAAAGTTCCACATCAGGTAACAACAGCATATTGACATCGATAAGACGAATTAACCATCCCTCCTCTCCTCCTCAATCTCTACATAGAAAAAACTCACTTTGTATCCTTGAACAAAAACACCAATTTATTATCTTCTGCAAAGAACCCCCTCCCTCATCAGAAACCAAGCAGCAATTAAACTCCCTCTCCACCACAACTATGCTCGTGAGAAACAAAATATTCAAACAACCAAGAGGAAAAGAGAAACATCTATCTTGGAAGTTTTGATCTACACAAGACACATTTCCTGGACCCTACAACCATCACATGGCATCTTTGGAACCACCATTACTGACCTCGAGTGCTGAGGCAGCTGCTGAATCCAAGAACCAGACCAGTTTCCCATCAGTTGGCTGAACCATCCTTGCAGGCAAAGAAGAGGAATCGGAGTTTTCGTTGCTGCCGGCAATAGCAAGGTTTGCCGCCATGGCCTTCTCCTCGCCCGTAGCCACTATTGCGATGTTAGAAGCTGAGTTGATCACGGGAAGCGTGAAGGTAATCCTCTCGGGTGGCGGCTTGGGAGAATCGGTGATGTAGGTAACCCATTCCTCTTTCAGTTCAAGGGCTGGGTGATGAGGGAATAGTGAAGCAACATGTCCATCAGGTCCGATGCCAAGGAGGATAAGGTCGAACCTTGGACAGTCATTTCTTTCAGAAACACCTACAGTCCGGATCTTCACCAGCTGGCGAATGGCAAATTCATACTCTCCTGCTGCATCTTCTACTGTTACATGATCATTTATGGAGAACACATGGCTACTGAGAATTGATACCTAACAATATAATTGAGATACATATGTCAGGGACAGTAAAGAAAAAAATAACAGAAAAAGGACAGGCAGTCAGTGACAGATCCTGTTCGTGTATAAATAAAGCATTTAAACCCAGGTTATCAGATGTAGACTCAGATGTGTGATCTGCCAGACATCAGTATTGGCATATAAGGTGAGGGAACTCAAGATTGACAGGTTTCAGGTTTGTGCATGAAATAAAATCGAAAAGTTAAATCCATCACTATGCGATCTCAAAACTTGCAAGGTGGCCATATTTACAAAGAGGTGATATTTTGGCTGGAAAATAGGTTTTCACAAGTAAAAAGGCAATAATATGCCTTTGAATAAGATATGAAGGATTTATAAGTCAAGCCTCAAGAAAACCATAGTGGAAGAGCAAACGGCATAATGCCCACATTTTCTACAGTCATGCTCAACTAATCCACTGGAAAATGCTAGAAATAAATAAGAGAACAGGAATAAGTAGTATAAAACAATTTTTCTTTCTGAGCTTGTAGATAAGAATTAAGAAACAAGCACCATTTAACATGTAAAGAAGATATACACAGTAGCCTAGAACATATAGTTTTTCTTTCTATGTCCTGATGTGCACGATGACAAGAAAAGAGGATTTAAAAAATAAATGAAGCTATGCATCAAAATGTAGAAGGTTTCCAGCACTTGGTGGGTACATTTTAATATCACAATCATTGTTTGAAAAGTACTATCAACAGTACCCATTCAATGAACAACAACTTCACTAAAGCTTTCAGCAGGCCTTTGTTTAAAGTAGCAAGAAGAGGATCATTTTACAAATGGTAAGTTGAAGCTCAACAATAGGATTACCTTTTATCTTAAATGGGTTTGTACTAGTGCTCTGGGACTACATGAGCAAGCCTAGCGGTGGCAATAAATAAAAAGTATATAGGGAAAAAAATGCATGGGGTGTAATAAAAACTACAAGCAGAAACCTTAAATTGAGCAACTTGTGAAAATACATATATTGGCAAGTTCATGGACACAGATGAGAAAATAAATGCATTTCCATTTCTCTAAAATAACCTTGATGCCTCCAAAGCTAAATTACATGGGATCACCAGCGCTGAAGGAAAGAAAAAAACATTCCTAAAAAGTAGCTATCTTTTTAAACATATTTTTAATACCATGCTTTGTAGACTCTGACAATCACATAAACAAAGACCCTTTAACACATTAAAACAATTAATCGATCTTACTACTGAAAGAACCCCAATTCACATAGCTAAAGTGTAACAATGTCACAATAATGCTTAAATTTCTTCGACACTCCCAACCCAACAGTTCCCCATGATAATGCTTTCATTGTAGTCTAAGCTCATCCAACCAAGGATCTTCCTCAATATTCCTTAGGCCAACAAAAAAATTTAAGAAATGGCTAGGAGGCCTATATTAAGTTACAGTTGCAAAATAAAAGAGACCTCAACAATTTAGATGCACCCTATTACCTGATTAAATAACAGAAAGGCTCCAATGTTCCATCACATAATCTATGCAGTAGTATATGTAACTATCATACATAGCTAATCACAATATATAAGCATAATAATGCAATTATTGGAATATACAACGGAGATTGTGACTGTAGTCTACTTAAAGAGACAGATATATCAAATGCACTTTACAAGGCTTTACTTGTTATAATTTCTATCCCTCATATAGATACATACTTAGAAGATATCAAGTGGAAGAACATGAAAGCCATTGGCAAAAGAAAATCCATTTAAGTCGGCAATTTCAATTGCATGAAGAGGACCTTCAGATAACAGGGCAGCAGAAGACATATCCTCCTCAACCCAAGAAAGGAGCCAACAGAGGCTCAAATGAATAGCTTCAAACACTAAAGAGAAATTAAACATGACTACTATTGCATAGTTAGATTATATTGATTTTCAACCCAAAAAAGCCTCGTCCACCTCAAAAATAAAATTTCAACACCATGTCTGCCCCATTCTAGGTACCTTGAACTAATACCTCTGAGCATCAGTATCAGTCAACAAAGCAAAACAAGTCCGACCAATATAAAAATCCTTGCCTTGTTCTATGGTGATCTCATGAACCATTAAGTCACAACTTAATTCAGAAAAAAACATTTAAATGTTTTTTGACAAATTACTCTAATGTAACTTGCCTTTCTGAAAATAATTGGAAAATATCCTCAAGTTAACATCATAAAATAATGTGATGATGTTCAATGTAGAACATTGATAAGTGATGATGTTCAAGAATTTCGAAAAATAAAATTTTCCCAACTTCATACAAAAAAGTTACCTAAATATTATGCCATGTAAGAATATAAAACCCATAGACATACAAGGATCCATCACTTGTCTAGTCTTCAAGAAACAGAACATCCAAATAAATCACAAACCTTAGAGAGAAAGGCATCCTTCGTGAGTTTATAGTTGCTGTCCACATGATTCTTTGCTACTGCACGCTCATCAGCCCAAAACACATACCACTTCGTCCAATCAACGGTCTTGCTATACGGAGCTTCACAGAGTTTCCTGCATCCAAAGTAAGTTCACCGCTCATCTTCCTTGATGATAACGCTAAAAAAGGCAAATCATATAATCGTTTAGGGAATTCTCCAATAGCAATTACCCCATGAAACTTATAAGGGATCCTCCAGATAAAGCAATAGTAAAACATCCACTCTCCTTCACGGAATTCTCCGACAGCTGCGATATGTACTCGGCCAAATCCGTGGCCAGCTCATCCGTACTCTCAAAAACTCTCAATTCGCTTTTGTTCTTGAATTCGCCAGACGCAGCCATTTCTGCAGCCTGTCGCACCTCGGCGTGGCAATTCCCTGCGCGAGAACACCAGAAAACCAAGCCTGATCAGGAAACTCCGCCAAAGAATCTCTTGGAATAGCAAGGATTTGTCCGGGCAACGACGAATGCGGGAGCAGTTGAGGCCGTTGTCCAAAGATAAGGGTTTAGAGAGTCAGCAGCAGTAAAGCTTGCTTTTTTTCAGATAAATCTAGGCGCGGGGTAGGGCAGGGGAGGGGAGGCGAGCGCCGCGGCCGAGTGGCCCGACAGGAAGAAGCGGTAGTGGCTAGGACGGAGGATGCAGAGAAGGAGGACCGCGCCTGCTTCGGGACACGGAGGAGGAGGAGGAGGAGTGAGGAGAAGGGGGACGAGGAGGACTCACGGGAGGCGCGGACGGTGGGGGAAGCGGTCGGAATCGGAGGAAAGCATCCAACTTTTGGGGGAAAGAGAATAGGAGGGGGAACGGTGTTTGGTTTGGGGAAATGGTGGAGGGCAAAATAGGAAATTGACAATGAAAGGATAAATAAAATGGGTCAGATAATATTATACGCAGTCGAATCCGTTTCCATATTCGAGTGGAATTGGATACGACTGTATAAACATATCTATCCAAAATCTTCCAAATCTAAATGTATCATAACATCGATACGCATATCTAAAAGCCATTTTATCTTTATTAATATATAAAAAATAATCATTTGATTTATTTATAACATATCTTTCCTCCTCACGTTCATTATATATGTTTTTGCCTTTTGTTTTATTCCTTGATGTATTTGTTTCATGGTATTTTTAGAGGACAATTAATACTTACAATGCATCATTCACTGGTATCTCTATAGACTGCAACAACATATTATAGTTAAATAGTATATTTTATTACCACTAGACTGTATGTTTATTTCTTGATCTATCACTTTCCTTCCAGCTTAAAGGTCACATGATTTGTAAACCTTTTTTTAACATGATATGTAAACCTGACATCTCAAGAAAAGTGGTGGTCACATTAAATAGGACACTAAATTTTTTTTTTTTTATGATTCTGATAATTGATTATATGAAATAAATACTAAATATATACATTTTTGCTGAAACTATGTGGTATGTGGTGTTGTTCTACCATTACCCCAATCAGATTATTTGGTACCACTCCTTATCAGTGAGTGGGGATAGAATATTTTCAGCAAATATATATATATATATATATATATATATATATATATATTCGAGTAAATCTGAGTCTACGAAGAGATCAGTCAAAAATATCTGAAACTTCAATATTTTTTGTTACATTACAGGAAATAAAATGCAATATTTTCCTAAGGATTCATACATCATATATGACCATTATGCTCATAAAATAATTGAAACAAAAGAACAAGGGGACACCTTCATATGGCTCAGAAGAAGCGGGAAAAGAATGGTGGCAGAGATACTGGCACATACATCCACAGGCTTCTTCAGGGAGATAGGGATGAGCTGAGAAGACACAGTGGGAGATGTGTTGCAAAGCTTGTCCCTTCTCAGAATAGTACCGCACAATTATATATATCTGATGCATATAACACATACACCACTCTTGGTCTCCTCATTGCAGACAATGTTATAGCAGGCAAGCATCTTCAGAATAAAAGCCTGCTCTTAAATCCCACCCCTCCCCCTTCTTTTTTTTTTTTTGCGGTGTGCATGGACTCGACAACCATTTGTTAGGTGAACAGTTTGACATGCATAAGAAAGTTTAGTCTGATGACAAATCTGGCAGCCTTCATAGAACAACCCCACCTCTTCTTTCATTGGATTCTGGATACCAGCATGGCCCACATTTCAAGATTCATTGGGCTAATGATTGACAAAGCTGAAATGATTTAGTGATAAGTCATAACTTCTTAGTTGAGGTTCTGCACATCAAATGGAGTTGGTCAGATGTTGTTTCGCCGGTGGTTGCACCAGTATTAGGTATTGGATGAGCTGCATAAACTTGTCTGCTCAGGATTCCATCTTTATATCCATTCCTTCAGCAAAGATTCCCAGTTCTTCATAGAGATGTAAGCTGAGAGCATTTCACTTGCGGTAGTCCATAGAAATATTGCCTGACGAAAGGGTGGGCTTTTGTGCTGGGAATCAGAAGACAGCAATGCAGTCTGGTGGTACAAAATGGTCCAAAACAATTGTCTGCATCTTTGTAGTATATCAAAGTCAGGCATGCTGAAGATTTGTTGCACATGTCTATCATCAGCAAAACAACAATGACTCGATTGTTTTTATCACAATAGGTGCATGAGCCTGCATACTAGGGGCAATTAGATGTCATACATACTTCACATTAGATGTCAAGTATCACTCAGAAGAGCAAGTCATGCATGATGGTGGCATGAATTATTTTCATCTTTCTTTTGACATTGTTACAAAGTAAATATTAGCTTTGGGCAACCAATTCTATAAAAAGAGATCGACTGTGAAGCCAGGTTGTCCTTCAGCCAAGAACAGGATTAGGATGCTGTAAAAAAGTGGTCCAAAAACTGTTCATACAGTCTGTCCACTGTGATAATTGTTATTAGGTGCACATTCATATCAAGTGAAATGGGGTTCAATAATTGTGCCCATCAGCTTGTATACCACAGTTCTTCCATCCATAGATACGTATTCCATCCTTCCACCACTGGTTCATTTCATCTCTATGCACCTTTTACTCTCAACAAAAACACCTTTTTATCTGCTAACTCATATCTTTCTTGTCTTTTCTATTCCTCCAACACTTGGCCCACTTGGTTTGTCCAAAGAATGCAGCTGAGATGCTGTCACATCACTTCCATTTTCCAGCTTCTCCTCCCTCCACCAGTGAATTGGAATCACGGCTTCATCAAGGAAGCGTTGGAATATTATCCTCTTACATGATCACTTGAGGTGTCAGAGGGGGTCAGGTGCAGCGGCAAGCAGACTAATTAATCAAAAGCTACATCATGAGAGGAACACCAGCATTGTATGTGAATGATGGACTCCAGTGCCAATGCTTTTTGTGGTGAAAGTTGCATGAACCATTCTTAATAAAGAGATTGCTCTGAGCACTGGGACAGAGGCTTCTTTTGCGCCAGTTTCAATATAGCAGATTGCTTTGCTCATTCTGAGCACACTTGCTGCATGCATGCAAAATATTTACTAGGAAGAAACAGCACAAAGTTCTTGAGATTTGGAAGATCAAACATATAGACTGTGGACACAACAGCCTAAGCAAAATCATTGGTCTTCTAAGGAAAAGCGCACTCAAGTTGGTCATAGTTTCTGATTCCCATCATTGTGATATCAACAGAAACCTTATCGGGTGCCACCGTCATCAGTTGGAATAAGGTAGTGGGCATCGGTGGAACATTTTCCATAACCAATAAGATCAAATTAGAAGAACTCCATTAAGATTGAGGCACTGCTCATTACTCTGCAAGCTAGCCTTGGATAGATGACAGGAAAAGTAGATGAGCATCCACTAACACAAGAAAAGTTATTGATGAGAATGGAAATGGAGAGGGTTGAAGTTAGGTAGGTGGTCCATTGTTCCAATCAACAAGAAAAGATTCATGAGGAAAGCTCACATAGAAGCTGAAGGCTTGTGGTCTGATAATTGCCATTGACAAATGATTGGTCTACTTGAGACCTTTCTTTCTTTGTCACACATTTAGCTCACGAAAGGAGATGTCAAATGAGCTGACTGCTGAGAGTTTATCTTGTAATCTTTTTGCATGAATTCTTGTAGCGTACGTAACTTCAGCCTTACGGCAATTCAATAGGATAAAGCACTAACCCGTACAACAAGCTAACATGTCAATCATTAGAGCATTACATGGTTTGACTGATCATACTAAAGCAGTCTGGAAATCCTTTCTATGTGATAGAAAATTATGCTCAATGAAATAGAGTGCACAACAAGGGATTGTCAGATAATTCAACTGCTACCAGAAAGATCGAATCTTTGGATGAATCGAGGTTATGGAGTGGAGCGAATACCTTAATGGTGCGCGCTTGCTCGGAAGGAAGCCTTGGCGACGGTCTCTTCGTCCACGAAGACGGCCTT
Organism: Musa balbisiana; assembly: GCA_004837865.1. NCBI lineage: Eukaryota > Viridiplantae > Streptophyta > Magnoliopsida > Zingiberales > Musaceae > Musa > Musa balbisiana. Next base: position 633,825 of record CM017194.1, read on the forward strand.
CTCGGCGAGGAACTTTCTGCAGTGGGTTCAGCGCCCCCATCCCCCGGCCATCGCCGATCTCGCCCTCTTTCACAAGCGCGCCGCACGTGCACCATCGGACACCCCCAATCTACCTTAGTTATGGGCTCAAATTGGGCTGTTAGTCAACCCTTTGACCCATATGAGCTTGCACGCAAAGTGCATGGGCTAAGTCCAAATTTGATGCCTGATTGGTTCAATAAGAGAATAATAATAAGTATTTATTATCTGTTTGATAATCAATTTTTAGCACGTATTCTATCTATTATTATTATTATTATATGCAGAACATTATTTTCCATGCTCAACTTGTCATGATGTGACCCAGTGAAAAGATGCATGCAAATTCAAATGATAGATCGATGATTTGGCCCCATTATCCGTGTGGTTTGTCCGCCCCGACCATCCTACTTGAATCAAGAACACCATCAGAGTACTTTACTTAGCTATCTATATTATAGGATTAATCAAGTGTTCAACCAAATGCCTGGTTGCCAATTCTCCCTCCCTCGTTCGCTAATTCTTCACAAGCTTGTTAGGGGACCGTTAGTTCTTTCGTTCTATTGTAATATCTCAAAGGTAACATAGACGGTAGGGAGACATGACATGTTGATAGTCCAATATCGAGTCCTCTCGCACATTAGAGGTGTCTGAAGCAAAAGAGAAAAAAATTCAAAATCAAAAGAATACTCTGACATCAATAAGCTAAAATGTATATCAAAAAGTCGATATAAGATTATCCAAAGTGTCTTATTTTTCTTGAGACTTAATGTATATTTATGAGAATAAATTTTAATTTATTAAAAAAAATTAATTTAATTAAGACTCTATCAATTAATTTAAACAAAATTAGAACTCCTAAAAATACTTATAAATCTAACAAAGGATGATGGCATTTTTGTTGAGAGAACCATAGGCAAGTCGGTTGTCTAAAAATAAATAAAAAAAAGTTATTTTGTTAATGACACAAGATACATGAACTCGAATATGAGAATTATCACTTGTATAATAAATTATTAACTAATTAAATGTCTCAACAGAATCACAATTCTGATGTTAATGCATTCCTCTGTAAGCAAGAAAAACATGTCATGTGTGATTGGATTCTTCATCTTACTTCAACCATGTCAGATATGAGCATGATTGTGATTTTAATCTTCTTGACAAATGGAATGATTATAACTTTAATCTTCCTGACATATATTATAATAGCTAAGACCAAGTACCCAATTGTTAAGATAAATTTTGATCATAATTCCAACACGCTCAAATTGATCTGATTTAACTTATTCTTGGGTGTTATTACATTTGGAAGAGGAAGAATTTTAGTTGAGAACCAAAAAAAATATTTGTGTCTTGTATCTCCCATATAAATCTTGGTAGAAAATGCTTATATTTTTAATCACTTAAAAAATATTACTTGAAAATTTATTCGATAAAGTTTATTTGATGGTCAAGTTAATATTTATTCATTGGTCGACTCTCTAACGATTAAATTAATATTTATTTATTTATTTATTTATTATGAAAATTTTTTGAAGTATTGGTATCGTAATAATTGATATAACGAAGGAATATTATGTCAGGTGCTATGCTGATATAGATACTAACATGGAATATCTAGTACATGTTGATTGGATTCTATTCTAAATGATAAAAAATGATAATAATATAAGATTTGGGATATCATTTTGGCATTTCTTTTTTTGGCAAAGGCCCTAATTTCTGCATAGGAATTTGCCATGGATTATTGGACTTGTTGCTGCTGCTGCTGCTGCTGCTGCTGCCTTGTGAAGCAGGAGCTCCCCTAGCTATAGCCCCATGTGATGTTTTCACTTTATTCATGTGCCCTTGCTTCCCTTGTTCTTATCCAGCATGTCCTCTATCACATAAAGTTCTAAGGTAACTGATGGCCCTTCTCATGTAGTTCAATTATGTCTCCATATGAATGAATCCGCAGCAATGTTCAATGAACACACAATGATGAATGGTGGTCATCGAGGAAGGCTTCACAGATCTCAGTTGAGCATCAGTTTCTTGCCACAAGACATGAGCTTATCTTCCATCAAGACATGACTAAGATCACCAGCCCAGAGATCCTTGACAAAACTAGGACAATGGTGTCAGCGGTAACATGCAACCAAGAATAGAGCATCTCACAGTTTCTTTACTGTACAACCAGCCATTCCACTGTTTTTGACTCGACAGTTTCTCTCGAGATGCAGAGTGCAGTCTGCAATGGCAGACAACCCAGATGGCTTCTTTGATTGCAGGCTGCATTCCACTCTTTGCTGTCTTCCCTAACTTAACTGTTTGTAGTACCAGCTAAACCAATTGATTGCTGGGCACTGTTCTTGACCGGACTTTGGTTCATAACATGATATAAGATGGAGAGAACAGGGAAAGGAAATTTAAAGTGAATAGGAAGATAATTAATCGGTATGATCTATTTAAAGAACATGTGTTGATGTAATATAAAGAAGAGGGTATAGGTTTTACCACCAGATCATATGAAATCCAAAGAACATCTCATGCTTGAGCAATGCACAGTGGAAGAACAATTACAAGTTTCGCAGAGTAAAGAACAACTAGAGGATCTCTCCACTGCAGAAGACCAACTCTTTTCTCTCTCACAAGCATCACAAGCCCATGCAAACTGGTTGAGACCCCTTTCCCTGGATTAGTAATCTACATCACAGTGTGACAAGGGACCAAAGCCCTCTTCTCCCACTCATCCATGTTCGACAGTCTCTCAGCTCTTCCCGACTAGAATCTTCCGCCATGGGAGTAGCCAGCGTAAGCCTCATAATTCCATCTCCTCCTCAAACAATTAATTTCTCGGATCCAAATTCCACTCACACATTTGTGTTCTCTTAACAAAATTCAACCAAGACAAAACAAAGAGAGAGCTTTTGTCGTGTTAATGGAGGTTCCAAGTATTTATATGACGTTTCGAGTGTTGGGTCTGCGACTGTATTGAAATGCAAGAGTTAATGTACTATTTCCTGCTCGTAAAGGATACTAGCTTGCTCTTCATGGCTGCACATAGTTGAAAGTTCTTTCGAGGGTGATGATTGAAGACGAGAAAGAAGTAGTTCGATCCTTCTTCCTGATGTTCAAATGATCACAAGCGAGGTTCTCTGAGCAAATGCAGAATCTGATCGGTCCAGGACTTTGCAACTCCAGAGCTCCAAGTAGGTGCAAAGTCTCTGTCCAGGTCTTCAGAGTTTTCGGCAAGGACATTTTGCTCGATCCTTTTTCCTGGAGTGGAGCAAGAGGAGATTGGAGAAGCTTAAGCTGCCTGCAAAGCTGCTGAACATGTTCGCCGAAGAAAACCCAGACTTGCAGAAGCAAATTGGATGCGCAACGGGGATCCTTCAGATGTTTGACCGCCACCATTTCCTCACGGGGAGGCGCCTCAATGATCACAACCACAAGAAGCTTCTTTCAGGTACCAATCCTATATGCGACTCCGTTCATTCTGGTTAACCAGTCCTCTTTCCTTGCTCCCATGCCACTGTTTGCTTGCTCCTCATTGCTGCCAAGATTAAGAGATACATAAATGAAGCATCATTACTCTTTCAATCTGTATTATTCATTCTGATAGCTTGGCATCCGTCAAAGGACGGAGATCATCTTTTTCGAACTCTAATACTTCATGTTTAGTCTTTTGTGATTCTGATTTTTATGATACCATTGGATTTTGGCATTGCAAAGGAATCATATTGTTTCCTTGGCTGAAAATTTATAGGAATAATATTGCAAAGGAATCATTATGTTGCCATGAAATCCCACGATGAATGTTCTATGATGTACTTCTTCTGCATTCACTAGGTTTTGATCTCTTTCTTTGTTAGGCTATGGTCTCCAAAGCAGCAGAGAGTCAGAGCAAACTGCATGCTTCTCACAGATTCTTCAGGTACTTTTCCAGTCTCGAAACAGTCACTACAATGTTTTGTTCCGTCTCGACATCACTGATGGATACGAGTTCACCATGCAGGAGAAGAAACTAAGCAAGAACTTGAAGGGGAACCGGAGAGTTCCCATGGAATCCACATTGGCTTCTTTTTCCTCTTCATCCAGCTCATCCTTCTCTTCCCATGAATACAAGAAATCATCTCAACGAGATGCCTTCGATAAAACGTTCTTCCCAGAGAGGTCACTAGAGAATTCACCGATGTTTAGGAATTCCCAGAGACGTCTGTCGATGGACTCCCAAGATTACTGTAAGTCTGCTGCCAGACTTAGAGAGATCCCGAGACTGTCACTGGAAAGCAGGGAAAGTTTACTGAGGAGTTCTAACTTTGGTACAGAAACCAGTTTGTTCTTGGGGGACTTGGACAGAACTAAGACGACTCCAAGAATCTCCAAGGCTTCCGATCTGCTTCAGGATCGAAGTCGACAAGTACGACACCCCAGTGTTGTGGCAAAGCTCATGGGATTGGATAAGATGCCCGAGTTGAATCCAGCAGCTGCAAGAAAAGACTGTGTTCCTTTCCATGAACCAAGACCCAAAGGAACTCGGGATGCGAGAAGCGATCAATCTCCCCGCTCAGTTCAAAGCAGAGATTTGACTCTCGATAGATTGCTAAAACTCAATTCAAGTATCATGACTGATCAGATGCAGCAGCAGACTGAACCCATCTACAAAAGAGCGGAGGGCAGGATCAAAGATAAGGACCTCAGGGCTCTAAAACAAATGGTACACGCCATGCGTGAGAAAAGGCTTGCACAGACCAAGAAAAGGAATAGCCACACTTGCAAGACTTCACCACCGGAAGATGATGCAGATCGTACCCCGACACGAAGCAATCAGAATCCGAGGTCGCCCAAGGCCCGGAAACAACCAGCGAAAGCAGGTGGTGCTCCAAAATCCTTGGAGCCGCCAATTGCAATCATGAAGTCCGAAATGTCACCTGGTGCTCGTGACTCGGTTCTGCTTGAAGGTCTACTGACTCCTGCGAAGCTGCGTACAAATAGCACAGACGATAGAAGAAGAGCTTCTGCAAACAACCACGGCGACAGAGACCACACTCCCAGAGTCAGACTCTGGGAAACAGAAAAGCCATTCAATAGAAGGGCTACGCTTCGTTCAAATCAAACACAGGGTCTATCGAAGTCCCAGCAATCTCTTGGAACCACTCTGAACCCGAAACTACAGCAGAGAAGAAAGGACGCAGAGAAGAAATCATGCCCACCTGCTCCATACTTGAGCAAGGCCCAAGCTCAGTCCACCAACAGGCAAACACTCGAGTCAGTTTCTCCAAGAAGCAAACCAAGGCTGAAACAATCTCAAGTACGAAAACACAAAGACCAGATTGATGACAGTATCCGTGAGACGAGGGGTCTTCGGTGCAGGGATGATGAAGTTTCTCCATGTTCTTACAAAAGTAGGAGCTCGGCATTGCAGTCAGCTGTCTTGCAGCAACATATAGAGATCCCATCAAGCAGGGCTGCCCACAACCCAGCGTTGGTCTTGAACCAGAAGGAGCTCACAAATATTGATGCCATGCATAACCCAGATCACAAATATGTGACTGAGATGCTACTGGCAACAGGATTTCTGAACAAAGACTTCCGATTTGGACAGGCGAGCTCTGTTCCATTTCAGCGACTGTCATCAGACCAAGCCATCAACCCTGACTTGTTCTCTGTTCTTGAGCAACCAAAGCATGGCTGTCCCTCCAACCATAACCGGAGAAACCACAGGAAGCTTGTTTTTGATGTGGTAAATGAGATTCTAGCTCACAAGATGGAATCGTTCTCCAACGGATTGCTTCAGACAAGGAAACCAAGTGGGCAACATTTACTAGCAGAACTGTGCTCCGAGATCGAACGGCTTCAAGCTGAGAGCACAAGGTCTACGAGCTCGGAGGATGATGTCAATTACATTTCCGGGAAGGAGGTTCTTCATCGATCCGAGTGGGTTGACTTCGACATGGAGCAACCAAGAGTGGCTTTGGAGATCGAGAAGCTGATATCTGAAGATTTGATCCATGAAACTGTAAGCGATGCAACTGAGGCTGTTCTCCGGGTCAAGACAGGTAAGCTAAGAAGACAGCAATCTGCCAAATGACTCCATCTCCTCTTGACTGTTGCCAGAAGTATATAAGCAGATAGTGACTAGTAATAAATAGCTTTATCCATTTACAAATCTCGTGCAACCATTGGATTTGCTCTCTTACCATGGAAGGTTGATATGTCACAGGTTTGATCCTCCCAAGGCTTGGATTATGGTCATGTAGCAGACATATCATGGGCGGGGTTTTGGGAATTGTAAGGCTATGATTCAACTCCGGCATTTTGGTGGTGGACATTAGTGTTCCATCTTTCACATAGTGGAGGGCAGCTGAACCCACTCACATTGCCAAAATGCAGTGGTGGGAGTGATGCTCTCCGCCCCCTCTCCTTATCACTTCCCGTAGTAAGAGACCATCGATCGTCCGTTTGTTTGATCACTTCTTGAAGAGGGAGTAGGAGTTGCTTAGACACATCCAACATATCTTAAATACAACTAAAAAGAAATTGAAAAATCCTATCGATTGAAAACTCATTCTTCATATCTCATGATCGACTCGTGTCAACTAGCTCATTCTTCATATCTTCACCCAACTCTTCCACTTTGATCGGTGGAGGAGGTTAACACTGGACCTACCTATCTCGGGTAGAAAGGAGGGTCGGCACCCAACCCCTTCTTTATGATTAATGGAGGAGGTCAATACCTTGTTGTTATATCATTTAGGATGTGTGACCCTAGTTGTTGGTAACATTGAACACGTCAAGCAAGTTGTTGTTGCCAACGAGCAGATTATAAGTATAAACAAGCAATTAGCCACCCTGAATGAGTAGATTTAGAGTTTGAACAATGAGCTGGAGGCTCTTGAAAAAGACATTAGAGGTTGAGAGAGTCATGATACTGAGACATCAGGAGAATGCAGTCAGCAACTTCAAAGCCTTTGACAGGTTCAGGAAAGGTCTAAAGAGGTCAGGGGTAGCCTCGTATTAGTATGAATACAATGTCTTCTTAGCCCATTTTAAGGTGAGGTGCCTTAAGATAGAGATTGAGGAAGACTCATTCATTGAGCATCTCAAAGACCAAAATATTTTGATGGCTGCCTAGGTCCCCTTTAACATCAGTCCTGACTCGTCATCTCACCCTAATGCTTAGTCCGCTATCTTATCATATTGTATTAGCCTTCACTAAGTTGTTGGGTTTGTCTATCAGATAGTTCTTATGTCTTTACTTTGTCATATCATCAAGCTTATCCACTCAACTAATCTTCTACTTTGGTAGGTCAAGATCTCATTTTAGATATAGAGGCTTGACTAAGTTCGTGGTCTTTTTAAAGTAATGAAACCCTTTCCCCAACTTTCAACATCTACACTTTTAATTTTTTTTTATAATTAATGCCAAAGACATGGAGATTAAGACTTGACGCTTAGGAGATAGTTACCTCAATTTGACCTCGAGGGATGCCTTATAGGTAGAATTTCCTTAAATTTGCAATGTGTCAAGTCTTTGGTAGCACCACCCTCATTATTGTTTCGAGGTGAAATGTTTCATTTCGGATAACCTCGATAACATGATAGATATCTCTCCTAATCTAGTATTAGATATCATTTGAGAGTCTTAGAAAATACTTATAATTCCTCTATCCAAAATATCTCTTACTTTAATAATTTTTATTAAATTTTCAATAATAATTTTATTAATAAACTCGACGAGATCATTAGTACGAGGATAAACTATCGAATTGTACCTTTGCTAAACTCATTAAAATTAATAAAACTTTATATTAATATTTAATATTAACAAATCATATTAAGTTATTATATCTGCTGCTTCGGACGTGGTGTAGACGATGGGTTGGTGTCAAACCGGTGAAGGCCGTCCTCCCGTTATCTGGCTCGGCCGGCAGGCCGATCGTCGTGCGGGTGGGACGTAATCCGTCTCAAGAATTGGACCGAAGCGCAGGTGGGGTTTACCGTTCCGGCCAACCGTGCGCGAAGTCCGCGCCTGGGTTGGTTGCCCACCAGACGCTGCTCCATCTCGCTGTCGTCGTCCCGCCGTGGCGTCAGCTACGGTGACGTGTCCCGGCAGGCCGAATCCCAGGGAGAGATCGCGTCCTGTCGCACGACGGCGACGTCACCCCCGCCCTCGTCCTTCCCCGCCCCTCGCGCTTCGAAACGTGTCCACGAGCGGCGCCACTTTACCTGCTCACCCGCGTGAGCTGTCGCGCCCTGACCTCGAGTCGCACGTGGCCCGAGGTCGCCCCTTCTCCACGTGGCGACGCGTGCTGTCCCGCTCCGTCTTCCGATGTCAAGTTGGGCCGGCTGGTGGCCTTTCTTGTGGACCCCACACTCCAGGGAATGGCACGTGGCTGGCTGGCTCAGCCATCGGCGATTCTGTTGACCGCAAGTCAAAGTTCGGCGCCACGCCGCGCCGCAACTGGATCACCGTTGTGGTTGCCTCGGACGGCCATTGATCGTTTATATAATTTGAACTCGGGTCGCATATTAATCTTATGGGGAGGGGGCGTCTTCGAAGCGAGAAACGTCGTGAACTCACGGGGCCCATATGAGGTCACGCGAACACGTGTCCAGTACGGCGAGTCCTGGTCCGCTCGACACGCGTCTCACGAAGCCGCCCCCTCGTCTCGTCGGACCCCCCCGCGCGGCCGAAGAGTCGCGCCGATTGTTTCCAGACAACGCAGTCTCTTCCGGACCTCGCCACGTGTGTGATGCGGGGCGGTCCGAGCTGGACGCGTGTCATGTCGCGGGGGACGAGGGGGGCATATTGGGTAGCCCGAAAGCTTCGGGAAACACTAAAGGCGATTAGTTCTCTTCCTCCTCCGTTACCCCATACCCCATGGCTTCCTCCATGGTCGCTCTTGCAACTTCACATTCCAAAACGCTCTCTTATCATCAACCTGGGAACCCTTGCTAGCCCTTGCCAAAGTTCTTCCTATCGTATGCTTTCTTCTCACACTTTGGTTTTTGTGCTCTTTTTTTCGTGTTTTCGCGAGATCTCGAATCAAACGCGACCTCACATCTGGTTCTCGAAAGTATGTCAACAAAAAGATCGAAACTGTGAGAAAAAGTTGACTTTTTGATGGAAATTTGGAGGTTTTCTTTCTCGAGTCTTCGGTTTCTTTAGTTTTGGTTCGGATCTTGCGATGGATCACGAAGCAGGGGTGGAGAGGGAGAGGAAGCGATTGTTATCAGGAAAGGATAGGCTACCGAGAGATCTGTTGTTGAGGTTTGTTGGAAATGGTTGCGGCGACGAGACCATGGAGTCGACGGAAGGGGACTCCGAGGAGATTGAGCTCACCCTCGGCCTCTCCCTCGGCGGGTGCTTCGGCGCGGACCCCAAGGAAAAGAAGCTATTCCGCTCTTCATCGACCGCATCATTTTCGTCGCTGTCCTGTGAGCCTGAGTTCCAGGTCGTGGCCGCGGCCGTCCTGACGAGGACGAGCTCACTGCCGGTGGAGACGGAGGAGGATCGGCGGAAGCGGAAACAGATGCAGAGCTTGAAGAGGCTGGAGGCGAAGAGGAAGAGATTGGTGAGGAAGAACTCGATCAGGTCAGGGGCTGCAAAGCCTGGAGAGAAAATGGAGGAGGATGCCGACGGAGGGAAGGGATCGACGGCGGCGGAGCAGACGATGGTTGATAACGTAGAGCTCACATCACTAGGGGGCAGCCATTCCGGAGGCGCAAGAAATGGCTTCCCCCCACCCGGATTACCAGCGCGTGCTGCTGTATCGAAGAGGGCGGCTGCCGCGCCGGTGGACGTGCCGGGGTGCTTTCCGCTGGCCTCGCAGGGGTCTACTGGGTCACAGGGGAGCATCTCCTCCAGCAAGCGCGACGACACTCGGGCAGCACGAGGTATTGATCGGTATACTTTTCTTATACTTGGATTCAGATATTTGCAATGACATTTACAGGAGTTTTCATCCTCCTAATGATCAAATTTAACCGAGTAATTGAAGTAGATAGATTTTAATTTCATGACATATACTTGATGGATAAAGAACTATGCTTCTCTTATTATTCTTGTTATTATTTGTTCTTCCAATAATTGAGGAAGCATGTTCAATTGGATATTATTGTTGGTAGTCTTTTGCCAGTGGATAGCTCTTCAGCTGATACTGACTACTTGTTTGCTGAGTGCTAAGTTTTTTTGGCTTGTGGATAGCATATTATCTGGTAATTACTGTTCTTGCCTGTTAAGTACCAGTCGATTAAAGACACTGATGTTGATGAACCCTTGTGGATGTGTGAGTCCACAGTGATGCATAATTTCCCACTTGACTTCATGGCCTCTGATTCCAGCTACTAATTAGCCGTCATCTAGTGTTGGGAGAGAACACATTTCCATGTTTTGGCTTGGCAGGAACTCTTGAGCAATTGATGTCTTTTGTTTCTCAACTAAGGTGCTATAATCTAAGAAAAGCATGTCTGCAAATTCGCCTAAATTAGCCACCTTAAATTGTTGCAGGCTTCGGCATGGCTGGCTATAGCAATCATGCAGAGACGAAGAGCGGGAAGGCTACAGTTGGAGGAGATGAAGGCATTGCGAAGAAGGTGGCGGCGCAAGCCAACTGGATGAAGGAGACGGAGAGGAGAATTATGGAGGAAATGCCATTTGTGTCCACCAGAGGCGATGGGCCCAACGGAAGGAGAGTCGAAGGCTTCCTGTACAAGTACAGGAAGGGGGAGGAGGTGAGAATAGTGTGCGTGTGCCATGGCAGCTTCCTCACACCTGCTGAGTTCGTCAAACACGCAGGCGGTGGCGACGTCGCAAACCCGCTCCGCCACATCGTGGTCAACTCTTTCCCCTTCTCGTAGTGATCATGAACTTTGATCTCACGCAAAAAGAATTCAAATTTGGTTTGCTTTCGGATCAAACACTCTTTCATCAGTCGTATGGTTTTGACTTCCCTTCATCTTTGTTGGTCTCAAGCTTACAGGGGGTGGTGTGTGTTCCACCATGACACTTTTGATCCATGTTAGCAAACCAAAACCAAATACTATGACAAATTGTCGTCAAATGTAGAACAATTCAGCTAAATGTTTGAGGAAAGAAGAAAAAGAATGATGCGAAGAACCAGCATTAACCTTCATTTCTTCCTGTAGATTACTCATTTTAAGTTAAAATGAACATTTAGCTGAATTTTGATAGCCAGCATAAACTATGATGAATTATGTAAACGGAGACAGGACCATAAGGAATCAAAACGTTCCTAGATGAAGTTCCCATTGAAAACCTGTGATCCCAACGCTTATCTTTCGTGGATCCGATTACCAAAAGTGTAGCTTTGAGATCATAGAAGACAAGACCTCTCCTGCCATTGGAAGCAGGCCTGCGTTACTACCATCCCTGCTGCTGCTGCTTGTTCCTGAAGGATTGATGCCTCCGATTATTTGGGGGAGAAGGGGCGCCTGCTCACAAAGGGGGTCCTAAGATAGCGAAATCTGTTTGTCATGTAAGTTCTCACCCGCACGAAAGGCGTAACGGTCCATCTTGCCTGTTGTTGAGCTGAAAGTGTTGGGAGTTGCTGTGCTTGATGTGGTGCTCGTCCTTGTTGGTGTGCTTGAGGTTCCTGCAGCACTGATGAAAGAACCAAGAATGTGGTTTAGAAACACCATATTGGCAGCTAATGAACTGAATGCAGTTCATCAGCTTGGCGTGGATCAAAGGAACATGTCTTAATTCAAGCGATTTAATCTCTTCTCAAGCAAAAGCCCAACGTTCTCTACACAGATTAAACAGAGAAAATAGGTACCTGGGAGTTGCAGGACGGACACAGCCATTTGCACCTGCAAGAACACACAAAAAGGAGAGAGGATCATCTTGTTTGAGCATTCTAGTAATTTGATTTGATGGAGCAGGCTTTGCCACTTGGATCTGTGGAGGCAAGCATGGCTGTTGCAGAGAAGTCACGAGCTGTTTGAGCCTGGCCATTCCTCTGGTGGAAGCTATTGGCACCATAAGAGCAATGGGACAGCACTGTGTTGGGGTTATAGCATGCCCCATCTTGCAGAATAGGGTTGCAGTCAGCTCCAGCTCCACAAGCATAGTCCAGTGTCTTTTGCAGTGCAGTGGTGCCTCACATCAGGCTGGGCAAACACACCAAGCAGCATCTGCCAACATAAAATGGAAACAGAGATGAATACTTTTGGTTCATATGTCTACTGGTGCACGAATGAGCAAAGAGCATATATATACAACCTTTGCCAAAAACATAAAGAGATCTTAAAGAGAATGTATCAAAAAATAAAGCAAGGCTATATTAGTCTCATGCTGGCCTCTTAAGGACATTATATGTCGATACTTGTGAACAGGAAGCATCACAGGATGTGAAGGAGAAAAATATTTTAGACATTGCAGATCGATTGTTATTGAGGCCAACAAAGGAATTGCATAATGCAAAAGCAAAACAAGGTGGAAAGGGAAAGAAAAAGCAAAGGAAAAGAGATCATTTTCCACCAATTTGTATATAGTTCAGGAAGAACAGCAAAAAAAACCTATGGCAAGGTTGCCCAAAACCTCACCTGAACCACCAAATATTGACACAGTAAGCATAAGGAGCAGTAAACCAGCCATGATCATTGAAAAAGAAGGGGGTGGGGGGGAAATAGGCAGAAAAGCAATGAGCTTAGCAGCTCTGAGAATGGCTGTATTGTTTCAGCAGGAGGAAGAAGAGATATCTCGGTTGCGTTGGGAGTCTCCTCGCGCACCGACTTCAGATTAATGATGCAGATATGCTCATTAGTTTCCTTGTCCAGTTTGTTTGCCTCGGTGAGTGTGTCCTTTAGAGGTGAGCCATGCGTTCTTGAACCCACACAGCAAAATGGTAGGGTGGGTGGAGTGTGGGTCCTCCTGGTTGTGTTCTCAGCCCTAAATCCTGGCAGAACACAGTGCTTGTGCAGAACACTCACCTTCCATTTATGCCTCATGGATTCATCATCCTTCTTCGTTTTAGATCTTCTCATAATACTGGGTTGTAGATAACCCATGTGGTCTTTGATCTTTACTCCATTCAACGCAATCCAGTGAAGTAGCCAACATCGTGTGTGGGTGAATCCAAGTTTAAGCTACCGAAGTAGAAGAACTTTTGGGTGTACAAACAAGATGATAGTGCAAAGGCTATTATGAGAGGTTACAACAAAGAGACATGAAGTGCTCTGTACTCACCAAGCAAGAGACAAGAAATGGACCGCCTTGACCTTATCGAATCATTTCCTCTAAAAATCGATGCTCCTTGTAACACAGATTAGAATGACAGCCAGAGAGAAGGATTTGGAACCATGACTGGGATGTTCTTGATCTATATATATGCAGTAGTTGCGAAGTCTTTGGTGTATCAGTTGTAGTCCCCAAAGCTTGTCGTTTCCACAGCTCACCGACTTCAACATCTTCCCTCGTACGCTGCAGGGACGAGCCTTGGGACGGGGTACGCCAGGAGAGCTGCAGTGTGAGCCCGTAAGCCTCCTCCATGGCGAGATTCTCCGGCCTCATTCCCGCCGGCAATCTCCAGTCGAAGGCGCGCACCAGCGTCGCCGCCATCGGCTGCACCATCCTTATCCCCAGGCTCATCCCTGCGCAGACCCTCCGGCCGGCCCCGATGGGGATGAGCTCGAAGTCCTTCCCCTTGACATCGCCGCTGGGGAGGAACCTGGCCGGGCGGAACTCCAGCGGCTCCGGCCACGACGCCGGGTCGTGGGCGATCGCCCAGATGTTGACCAGCAACGTGGCGCCCTTGGGAATGGAGTAGCCGGAGACCTCGCACGCCTCGGACGCCATGCCGGGGAGGGAGAGCGGCGTGGGCGGGTGGAGGCGGAAGGTCTCCTTAACGACGGCTTGCATGAGGGGAAGGCTGCGGAGGTCGGGCTGGGAGACGAGGCGGGATCGGCCGACCACCGAGTCGAACTCGAGCTGGGCTCGCTTGAGCACGTCCGGGTGGCGGATGAGCTCAGCTAGGGCCCACTCCACCGTGCTAGATGACGTGTCTGTCCCCGCCGTGAACAAGTTCTGCCACACCAATGTCGATACATAACACACTACTACTGAGGAGAGAGGGATTAATCGACTATTCATCTGAAATAGTATTATCAGGAAAATGATGGAAGTCTTCTTGTAATTAAAAGCGTTACAATGACAGCATTTGAAATTAGCATTTTGAGAGGTAGTCGTTTGACACAAATTGAATAAGGTCCTAAAATTTTATCATAAAAAAAGAAAGATAAAAAAAGAATGATCGTTTCGAGAGAATCTATCTCATACGATTTGTTCACATATTATAATAATATTTTATTCATGAATTAAAAAAGAATAAATTATATTATTATTTATAAAATTTCACCTAAAGTTCATCAGTACTTAAACACTTAATAATAAATAAATATTAAATAAATTTTTATTCGATTCTAATTGAATTAAATAACTCAATAAATATTATTTAAAAATTTATAAAATAAAAAGGTTCTAACAGTCCACTTCCAATAAAAGTTAATCTATTAACATATGATTTTTAAATGAACACATCATTTGTCCCGGCTATGTGTCACCACCACCCATAAAAAGTTGACATAGACGAGCCATCCGTTTCCCAATGCCGATCGATGTCAATGGAAGCAACATCTTATGTCATCCAACCATGTGATATAATTAATGACGTCCTTTAAACTTAAATTAATAACAATAGTAATAAACCAATTTAATTCAGTATCTTAAGCTATTATTTTTTATAAAAAATAAATGATAAAAATAAAATTTAAATCCACAACTATACCATATCTTTATTAAATAAATTAATTGACATTTTCAAGTTTATCATCATCTTCAAAATATGTCAGATAATATTTTAAAAGATTTCAAACTTCAATCTTTTGATAAATAAATCTATTATATCATGATCATTATATATATATATATATATCACTAAACTAAAATCCAAACAAACAAATACAAAAAAATAAAATCCTATGTACATATATATCTGACTTTATCAATGATAAGGACATCACTTATATATCATTTTATAAAATATTGGCAAAATCTTCTTTTTTCCATGTGAGTCCGTTTAGTGATATTTATTCTTGAAACGGGTTATATTGACTTGGAACACACATTAGTAGTAAAAAAATCTATTTTTTCATAAATAATAAATATAAATTAATTAATAAATTTTGAAATATATTCAAGTAATGAAGATTGTGATTAGTTTTGGTAATCAAGAATGACTTATATAATCAAGTAATGAGGAAGGAGGAGAAATAGTAATATATATGTGTATATATATATACATATATATGTGTATATATGTATATATATACACATATATATGTGTGTGTATATATATATATATATATATATATATATATATATATATATATATATATATATATATATATATTTATGATAAAACGAGAGAAGTTTAGCTTATATGTTGGATAAGAAAAATTATAATGCTTTTATAATTTTTATTTTACTTGTGCATTATATCATAATAATGATTGAATATTATTTTTAAAATGTAAAACTTAATTGAATATTTGAACTTGAAATGATGATATCAACAAAATTGAATTTATTTTAACTTGATTTCAAGACTAGTGTTGAAAAGATATATATTTTTATTTTTTAGTTTAAGTTCATCGTAATCAATTTAGATGACGTATATATAGGGAGAGTCTTATTAACACATCATCATCAATTGATTGTCATCATAAAAAAAAATAACATTATTAAATTTTAAAATTTGATAATAAATTAATTAAAAAATTATTAGATTAAGATTTTTTTTTAAATAAGTGATATAGAAAATATTTTGATCATTCACTTGGATTGTAATCAAATCAAATAGTTAAGTTAGGAATTAAAATTTTTTCTTACTTGTAATTGTAATTTAGGAAATCTTAATCTATTTCCTTATTTGTTATTATGAATTAGGAAATAATTATTAATCATTCCAAATAGGGTGATATTATATTTGTTAGTATATTAAATAAAAATAATTTATATTAAATAAATATAAAAATTAAAATATATTTCCTTTAATGGAGGCTCACCTCCTCCTATTTAAGAGAAGGGATTTCTCTCATCCATTTCTCACTTAGCCATACGCAGTAGCGAGAGGAACGAGTTACACCTTACTGACGAGAGGTATATTTCTCTATCTTTCTTGAAAATAAAAGTTTTAGTTTTTATTTTGATTATTTAAATATTAAAAGTTTTATAGTTTAAAAATATTTATTAATTCTTTAAATGTCAAAATTTGTATAGTTATATTAAAATATATCAATTGAAGTTTTTATAATATTTTTTTACCCTTGCTTAAGGTTTTTATTTTTAGATTTAGACATGTTAAAAATTTATATATTTTATATATTAAATATATGATATTTCCTAGCATTACAACTTATCTTTAATCTTATCTGGATTAAAATTTTTGTTTGATTAAAATATGTTACCTAAAATTTTTGATATTCTTTGATTTGAAATTTAAAATATGCTATTCTGAATGATTTAAATTATACACATGATTTCTATTTGAATTTGGAAGGTTATTTTCTTGTATTAAAGCTTATCTCCCGACCTATCTTTTAATATGTTATTATATTTTTATTTATATAATTGTCAATGAATATATATTGTGGTATGAAATTGGATATGAATTGGATTGAATTACGCACAAGCTAGACCACATTCTATTGGTCAAGCCCTAGCCCATAGCTAACCCAGCTAATCATCATGGGCGGTGCACATTGACGATACATATGACCAGTCCAGGGCCAAGTCGGGCTAGCTTAGTGTGATGTATCACCAGTCATGTGTAATGCACATGACCAGTATAGGGGCTGGCCTAGCTTAGTCATTTATTGTTGGATGTTGAGCCCAAATATTGATTCAATTAAACATAGGGCTTAATTAGTCTAGTTAGGTTCCAGTAAATTGAGTTCAATTGGATCGATTGAACTATGGTTTCAAGTCAATGAGGGCTAATTTATATTATTAATATTAATAATATTTGAAAGAGATATTTTAAATGTGTTATTTCATCACGATATAGGACATGACCAGTATATGGGCTGGCCTAGCTTAGTCCAATATTATTGTTGGATTTGAGCCCAAATATTGATTCAATTAAACTAGGCTTAATTAGTCTAGATCGATTTAGGTGATTCTAAATTGATTGATTTATTCAAGTCAGTTTAACTTAAATTGAATTTAATCTAGTCCAAATTATACTAGTTTAGGATAGTTCCAAACTAGTTAAATAAGGATTAGAGATCGGTTCAGTTAGGTTCCAGTAAATTGAGTTCAATTGGATCGATTGAACTATGGTTCAAGTCAATTGAGGGCTAATTTATATTATTTAATATTAATAATATTTGAAAGAGATATTTTAAATGTGTTATTTCATCACGATATAGACATGACCAGTATGAGATTATGTTATTTTCCTACTAAGGGTAGGTAGGGTGATTCCCTTCGAAGATTAGTGAGCCATTGACGTGACGTTTGGACGGTTCCTCTATCCGCTGTTGAGAGGAACGTGTCCTTACTTTGGCGGGTGAGGGACACCACTCCATCTGCTATTGAGAGTGCGATATGAGTTTACCTCCATCTGATGTTGGGAGTGCAATATGAGTTTACCTCCATCTACTATTGGGAGAACACAAACTCATCCCGTAGAATAAAGCCTCTTCATCCGCTATTAGGGGAGTGCTCCTTTGGGTATTTGATATACGCTAATAAAATGATTGATTTTTGATCATGCATTCATTTTAAGTTGACTTTTGGGATTTCTACTTAGCGTTGTTGAATTTTTTTATTTTTGATTTTCAGAACAGCCTCCCTCTAGTACTAAATTAGATTCCAATAGAGAGCAGATCTTCCTCTACCATTAGGTAGAGCTACTTGAATGATTTTTGAAGTTAACATCACTATGTTTACTTTTCTACTTGTGATTTGATGAATAAATGAATTGTAATAAATATTTATAAATGATGAATAAAATGATGTTTATCTACTTGGCTCTAATATGTGAAAAGATATAAAAAAAAAATCCAGGATGTGACATGGACCATCAAAAGGATAAATATCAAGTCGAAATATTGATGGATATGTTGAAGAATGGACATTGTACTATATGTTTAGACATATGCAAGAAGGAATTAATATCGCATTAAAAGATTAGATGTCATGGTGAAGATGACGTGTGTTCGAGGAGTCAGCAATATTTTGAAGATAAGATAGATATGCCGAGGGTTCGGATAGAAGGTCATAAGATTAAAAGATATGTCAAAAGCTTTAATGTTATGCCAGATGAAATTGTTGAGTTAAGATCAAGGTGTTCTATGGTTATTTTTTATCAATATTGGGTAAAAATAGAGCTCACTTGTTATGAAAGTCATTGAGCTTAAACCTTGATTGAATTGGGCCCGTAATAAGGCTAAACCAACATCCTAATTTAGGCATGGATATTAGTATTGCTAGGCCTAGGTGGTCATGGTATTGTTTTAGACGGTTGACAAACACTTTCTAGATTTGTTAACCCTATCGACGGTAGTATCACCCAAATATCGATAAAATTACTACTAAAATCCAATACTATACTAAATTCTAATCACTTTCAATGGTCATACCACC
>CM017194.1:1255000-1545000 GCA_004837865.1 Musa balbisiana
GAGCCAGCAGAAAGAAAACACCACTAAGAACCGGAGACTGGTTTAAATAACAGAAGAGAGATGTGACATGAACAGAAGCATGTGACCCACCTTGACCAAAAACATTGTCCGAATGGAAGTCCTGAGCTTTACTCTTGATGTTGAACCATCTCCTGACCAGGGACTTAGACCATGAAAGCTTCTCAAAAGAGGAAAGAAGAAACAAGAGACCAAATCAGCACAAAGCAGTCGAAAGAAATCAGTCGAAACTTGCATAGTGTGTGCTAGACACCTTGTTTTTCTTTGAACCCAAATCTCTCATTGCTTCAGAAGTTCGACATACATCTGATGAATTGTTACGCCCTCCCTGCTACAACTTCTGGCGATTTGCTCTTCTTGGTTCCCCCTCGAGAATAATAGGACCAAAGAGAGACCGAGGCACTCTTCTTTCTCACATCACTTCATTTATTCTCTACAGGATAAGATAGCTAACCAGAGAGTTTGATGGTAATCAAAGAGATGAGCTCTTCTCTTCTCTGCCAAACAAGATACAAATTAAATGCCAAGGAACTAGGCTGGATCACTGTCAGTTTCTATATGGTAAAAAGGGAAAAGGGGGAAAAGAACTATTTTTGCACCTTTCCCCATGTAGTTGTTGATGTTAAGGCTACAACGCGACCAAAGCGAAAAACCAGTAGTAATTTAGATTGGAAGCAGTAAGAGCTATAGATTTTGGAGAAGAAGATTGCAATCTATTCAATTAGAAGAAGGAAATCGAGAGATGGAGGAGGGAGTACTCTCTCACCTTCAAATCCCTGTTGATCAGAATCGACTAAGATATCCAATTGCGAAGAGAAATAAACACGAACAACCCATTAGAAGAGCACAGATACCCTCAATCAAGCCCAAAACTTAAACAGCGCAATGTGAAGCAAAAATCTGTGTGGAAGACAACAGAATCCATATTAGATAGACACAATAAGTAAACAGTAGGGATAAGAAATGAGCTGTCGAAGCTCTTGTCCGGCCCCAGAATCTTCACCTACATGCTACAACAACCGCCCGTGCGCAGCTTTCTCCGCCCTCCATTGGCCTCTTCATGCGCGGCGGAAGAGAAGTCTCTTCTTCACGAAAAGTTAACTGCCGTTGGTACGCGTATTTATTGATGCGTAGATGGGGAGAGTTATATGCTCGTCATTTTTCTTTCTTTTATTATTTTATTTATCCTTTTTATGAGATAGTAGTACTTGATGACTTAAAAACAGGCATGAATTAATTTAAATTTTATAAAGCTTACAGAAGATTTTTTTTTGACAAATCCTCAAAAAACACTTTCAATTTTTTATTTTTTTATTTTTTTAGCCTAAAATACTCTTTTTTAATATAATAATATTATTAACTTCCATCTCACTATTCATTTTTGATTATCTATTAATAATCTTTCGTTGTCGTCTTTTCCTTATCTATTCAGACTTTTATCGTCATTATCGTATAACTATCAATTTTTTTTCTTTGTATATGACTTTAATATTATGATAGTAATAGTAAAATCTCTTTTTCCTAAAAAAATTAACTATAGGTATGATTGAGAGAGTTATGAGAGAAATATATCTTTAGATTTTTTTAATTTTTATTTATCCTTATTTTTGATATAATAATTGATGAATTTAAAAAAGGCATGAATTAATTTAAATTTCATAAACCTTACAGAAATCATAATGTTTTTTTTTTCTAGCTTTAGTCATAGTACATTTTTTTTATATTTGGGAATAGCATGTATTTATTTTAAAAATATTATAATACATCAAAGACATAAAATATAATATTTTTGAGAAGGACATATGACACGTATAGAAACGTTGCAGCCCAGCTGGAAAGATCAACGTGACAAAATTTTGATATAGTATAGATGTATAAGTGGAAAATATTTTAAGGACTTTATTTATATTATATTATATTATATTTTTTTTACTTGTTGACAGAAGTCTATTTGCATTGATGTAATCTCGCAAGTGATTATTATATAGAGGTAAGAATGTTCAAAAAGTGATGATGGATTCATCCTTTTATTATATATTATATTTGACATGTCAAGTTCTTAACACACCCCTTTGGCAAGATGTTTATTTTTTAAGAATATTTTGTTTTAATTAAAGGCTAAGAAATCAATAAAAAAATAGAGCTATTTTTGATATTTGTATTTTTAAATAAGTTTAATATTTTAAATTATTATGTCAAAAAATAGAATGTCAGATACGCTTGAAAAGTAAAAGAATGAAACCTAATAAATACTAATTATTGAGAATATTAAATATGTAAATACACGAAAAAAAGAAGAAGAAAAGAACAGAATAAGAGTGATTAAGAGAAACACGATTTGGTTGGAATTGTTTGTACGATTGATTGCGGTATTCTTTCACTTTTTGTTGTTTTGTTATTGTCTTTTCTTTTCTTTTATTTTATGACTGTCACAAAGGCATGTCCTTTGTACCGACGGAATTAAAAGCCCAACATCCTTTAGGGGAAGCGCCGTCCCTACCAAGTTGGCAACACTAATATTTGGATGGACTGAGGTTAAGCACTGGTCCAGCAGACTATGCTTTTGCAAACTATTTCAAGCAATATAAACGGATAATATAAAATGAGAAAGTGAGTGATTTAATCGGAAGACTTTAAATTATATAAGCTAATAATTCAATTTCTCTCTCTCTCTCTCTCTCTCTCTCTCTCACTCTCATTGAGGAGAATGACACTGAAAAGAACACGGACAATTACGTCTACATGTCCAATCCAACTCACTTTCAATGAGTTGGCATTCGCCATGTGATCTTCTCCATCAACCTATCTAATCAAATCCAAAACCACATGAGCCATCGAGAAAGAAATTGTGTACGGTGGTCTTAGCATGCATTTGGCGACCAGATTTATGGTCTCTTTCTTTATATGCTATTTTTTTTTTGGATTTTTCGGATTCTGGGTGGTGAATCGTGTGACGACGTGAAGCATTCCTCATGCTGAATCCTTCGTCTTAGAGGAAGTGAAGACGTTGCTGTGTGTGTGTGTGTGTAAGTTCCTCAGACTGAGACTTTGATGAGACAACAACCAAGGTTTAGATTCACTGTGGAAGCATTGGTGCTACAAAGATGAGTCAAATGGAAAGGCAAGCAGATGCTCCGTTGCAGGCCGACCCTTTCTTGCAAATACTGATGAGGTATCAGCATCAACAACTGTCTCAGACGAGCATGTCTGTAAGAACTGATAAGATACTGAGAACTTAGACCTGATGTTGTCCTGTAATGGCCCAACTGGTGACATTACGAACCAGTGGCTCCCATGAGATCCACATACACGTTTGATGAAATGCTACAGTAAGCAAGCTGCTGATGACCACGCTGCCAAGGGGTTTACAAAGACGGATAGCTTCACTTTTGGATGTATGTCTATTCAACTGGACTGGTCTCGGACATGCTGGACCACAGATTGATATCGCTATCTTGTTGAAAAGCCTCAATGCACCATCCCTTGGATTTATTCTATAGCAGATCATGGATGGCCCCCTACTCCAGGTAAAGTATCACTGCCTCAGGGCTTTTCAGAGTTCAGCTCTGAGACCTCTACCATATTACTTGCTTTCACTATCTGTCCCATATCAACCTTCCAGTTTTCTACTCATGGACTAGGCTTTTCTTTCCCCCCATTGTCATTGTCCTGTTTACTGTTCACGTATCTTTCCAAGTAGGAAGTCACTGTGGCTCTGAGTGTTAACCTGACGGGATGACACAGATGCATGGTTTGTATCTTCTTTCCTGTCGTTCTCCTTCACATAATGAGCTAAAACATACAGGAAGGTTTTCTCCATGGACCACCAAAACAGGAACTAATTGCGGGCAGTGCTGCGACCCTTTTGGATGAGCGGTGATGACCCCAACCTTTTCCTCATCGATCAAGGCAATCGCATTGAATGGCTGGATGCTTTCTCTGATACTGTTCAACTCCTTTTTTATATCGTTTTCTTGCTTTTGCTATCAGTGTGTTAGTTTACATTTCAGCCATTTTTCTTTTGTTAAAGGCATTAAAATTAGTCCATTTAGATTATTACACGTTGGCACTTATTTTTTACATAAGTTTCTGATAAACCATTATTTGTTTTGATCGGCGCAAACACGAGAATTTAGTGAATGATTTTATTTACATTTATTTGTGCGAATAAGAAAATTGTCGATTCTAGATGGGTCCCACATGATGTTGCATATTTTAGATTGACCCCAAATGTAAGGAAAAAAAAGTGATCTTGACTTTCAAGTAATTTCTGAAATTAGCATATTTGACAGCCTTTAAACACTAAATCGTTTTGCATATACCATTTACATTAACATCCGTCTTAGATTATTGACGTTAATCAATTTAGTACTGCGACGAACACTAGTTTGTTTATTGGGCAGTGGCTAATGGAAATTAAATGCATTAGAACAGCTAATTGAGTTTGCTCGGATATATAATATAATCTTGCCTTAATTATATTCTCACGTGTACTGCACGTGCAAAAGAGCCGGTTTATCTGAAAGAACAAATCTGCTGCGGGTTACTTCGTGTGTATGGACACGTGTTATGCACGTGCAGAAGAACTAGTTTGTGTACGATGGGCCAGGAGATTGCAATTGGCGGCCCAAATAGGCCTTTCTAGGTCAATAGGCCTTTCTCGACGTCGCTCCTTTCACTGGCACGGCGACAGAAGATTCGAAGTTCCTACCCGTGGAGTTACGGCCGCGACTCTCTCCCCTTCCTTCCTACCAGCCTTCCTCTCTTCAATTCACATCCCTCCTTGGACCTCTCCTGGCCCACTACCGTTGCCGCCTTATTCGTGGCCATGTCTTCTTGACCTCGATTGGATCGCAGATCAAAGCGAACTTGCAGATGTCTTGCTCCTTTCTTCGCTGACGACTCTCCTCTTCAACTCCGCCCAAATTACGAGGTTTTGTCTCGAAGAGATAAGCTTTCTTCTTCTGAATCGCAGAGTTCTTCCTTTAGGGCGTTCTAGACACTGCCCGTGGACCTTTTTTGGTTTTTTTTTTCTTTCATTTTTTGTGATTTGAGTTATTAAGTCTTATTGATACAATGTAAATTAAGCGTTAAAGAAAAAAAAACTTTTGATTTCGCTTTTTTTATAAACGAAAAGAATGATACCGTAATTGGATATCTTGATGCTTTGTAGATTGTAGTTTCTCTCTGTCCTCTGTGTGTGTGTGTGTGTGTGTGTGGCGTTACGAGAGTTTATTTGTCTGCGAGTTTTCGTTTTTCGATGAGTGAAATATTCATGCAACATTTAAAAATCATAGCGCACTTCTACGCAACGAACTATGGATTATGAATCTTCATAAAAAAATGGAATATGTATTGCCATTCAATTGATTAGATATTTTTTTAAAAAGGAAACTAAGTATTCTTATTAATCAAAAGAGTTGGGTATAATGGTAACAGGCAAGGAGGGAGTTACAACTAGGGGGTTGCTGCTAGAAGAACAGAAACCCCTTGTAGCTAGGAGATGTGCTTTCCTGTTGTTCTCCCTAGGGGATATGAACAACCTCAATGACATTAACTGAACTGGACAGTCTATGGATGTCCAGGAACAAAGAGTGGAGGTACTAGGATACCGAGCTAACATTATTGACAAATTTTACACAGCTTAGCGAGTCTGGGCGGAGCAAAATTTGTTGAAGTCCCAGGTCATGTGCCTTTTGTAAGCCATTGAGGATGGCATAGCATTCAACTTGAAGGGGAGAAGCAGCATTGCAGGTAAAAGCGCCTTCAGCTAGGCGGGTTCCAAGGTTTTCCTCGATGATAAAGCTGAAACCTGCATGATCCGAAGCAGGGTTGAATGAGCCATCACAAGTGATAGAGTAGTTATAGTTGACATATGGGTCAGTTGTGAGGGAATGGGGCACTGGGATATTGAGGTGTGGGATTGGAAGAGAAGATCCCTCGGGTTTTGATCCATATCGGATGAGATCATCGATGGATGAGACCACCTTTCTCCAAAGGGTGGGAGCTCTGGCCTGGTGGTTGCGAAAGCAGGAATCATTTCGATTGAGCCAAAGCTGCCATAAGGTTATGGTGATAATATCTCATAGGAGAGAAGAATCAATAGAAGTAGAGGAGGATGTTTCAAAAACCAATCGATTGGATAGTTGATATGATCAAATAACCACATGAGAATTTTATTGATAGAAATAAATTATACACTAGGTTCAAATGCTCCAATTAGTTCCACTGGACAATGTAATAGATAATGAACTCGATGAGTACTGACTTGTATGGGACAACGTTTCTTAACACACACGTTAGTAGCTTTGCCTGATTTCCCATATTTATAAGAAAGCACATCTGGGAATGATACCGAGCTTTCTTTTGAGGAAGGAGGTGAATGACGGCCACCAACAGATCCTGTTGCCCTTACAATGTAGTAATAAAAGCTCCACTGGAATCTTCACCGCAGGTAGGGTAAACAAAAACTTCTACTAAATTTGTTTCCCTGAATTAGGTAATAAGGGAAACTATTTAAAAGGTTCAGTTTCCAACAGAATTTTAGATGAAAAGAATATGTTGACACATTTATCAAAAGGCAAACCTTCCCAACATATGATGAGTACGGAACCATTGACAAGGAAGACTATGGCAATCAATCCAATTCTAAGGAAAAAGGATTTGGTGGACCATCCCAATTTGAAACTGATGAAGACTCAACATCTTTGTGATGACCTACAACATAAGATTGTTCATTATCATATATTCATTAGTTGGCAAGCTATTACAGCCAAATCAGATTCATGTCATGTTTCTACAGTCAGCTGCCCCAGACGTTTCTATGATACATGCATCCAGCACGGTAGGCTATGTGTAGTTTGATGTCAATTGGAAGGACTCTCTTTGGTCCAAGTAATGAAGTCTTCATGTTTTTTTTTTTTTGTCTATGCACTGTGTTTTGCCAAACATTCTGCTTTTGTCAACAGAACACATGTTCCAAATACCAATATAACTTTTCCATTTAAACTAATTAAGTTCGTATGATAAATTTGATATATAAAAACTGAGTAAGAATATTCTTCGAATTTTGTATAGGTTATTCTGTATCTAGAGGTGTAAATTTTCTTATTTTGGCTGTTGAAGATGCTTGGAACATTTTAGAATATTTTTATAGTCAATTTTTTACCCTAAAAAATGATTTTGTTCTTGTTAGTTCTGGAACAGTTCCACACTGGCTGGCCTAATGAAATCTGACCATTTTTCATCCAGCCTTGGGTTTGGCATTGGCGTTTTTGTTGCTGTTGTTGTAGATATAATGATCTCCTTATTTTCTTGAGAATGGAAGTATCTTAGGCTTTAGTTTGTAGCTAAATTGCAAGGTTATGAATTATTTTAGTTGAATATGGTATGTATTTTGCAGATAGCATGTCTTGCTCTATTTTCCTGAAGTTGGATTTCCAATTACGTTTACATGCTTTTTCTGGTTTGAGGTGTTTGAGCAGTTTCCAGAGCTCAGGGAATTTTGACTTGACTGACTTGACGTAAGAATTTTCTGCATGTTTAGCATTATTGGAAAATTTTCAGCAAGTTTTTTATGTGAATTTCAGTTTTATTTTGTTATTTAGTGAGGCACAATCTCATGATCCTACTGCGCCTATTGTCTAGTTCACTTCAGTTGCCTTTTGTACTTGTTTATTCTCCATGACTAGCCTTGTGGACTTGCAGCCATAAGTAGGTTCAGTTTTACAAGATTTTTAGCTAATTGTTCCTACTGAATACAGCTTGTTGCAATTTGGATGCTTTCTAGATTTTCCTTGTAGCTTCTAATGTTGCTAAATTTTCTTTGTTCTCCAGATGACTGTAGATTCCTTGTTCCCCAGTTCTCTGTTTATTAGTTTCCCACTGATATACTTGAACAAATTTTCATTTTGTCATCTTTTGTCTACTTGATTATTGTACTTCTCAATGTTAGTGTCCTTGCTAGAATTTATTCTGAAGGTTGTTAGCTGTTATAGGTGTGTGTTTAAATTCCCAAAGAACATATTCTATTCTTGATGTAGAATCTATTTTATAGAAATAATTTGGCCTGGTTTACAACTTACTGGATAGGCGTGAGACTTTGGATTTTAGATAATTTAAAGAATCTTAGGTCCTTTTATTATCTAAACATATTTTAACTTTGTATATGATAGAGTTTGTTCCATCTTGTGCTCTTAATTTTTGGTTTCTCCTCATGAAGGTCAAGAATTTTTGAACTACATTCAGTCTTTGTGTTGTTTAGAAGCTAAAAGTTAGCCAAAAAGACCAACAAAAATTGGGTATCTGTTGTTAAGCTTCTGAGTTTTATTTTTCCATTCTGCTATTCTCTATGTTCTTTGTTCACTTCATTGTGCTGCATTCAGTAACATTCTCCTATTTTCTTCCAACATTCATTGTACTTGTAGCATAGCACTTTGTTTGTGTCTATGCAATTATACATAGTTTGTTTACCTTTTGTGGCATAGCTACCATGTTTTAAGAAAGAAATTGTACAAGATGTAGACCACTTCATTACCCATTTTATTTTTCTCAGGATGCAGTGCTTGACCTTTTGATTTTGAACATAAAACATCAGGATGCGTCAGTATAGCATATAGCTCATGAGTTTCAGTACCTACATTCTAAACATATAGTAAGGTTGTGTGTTTAGGATGCTCGCTCATGGTTCCATACAACTTTTAGTTGTTGTCCTTTCTGCTATTTCTTTCTTTCTGCTTCGACACATCTGCATAGCTAGGAAATTCCTGGTCTAGGTTTGGTATCAGTTGACATAATAGGGCTATTTATGGCACTTTATCTAGCATATATTGTGGAGGTAAAACAGCTTTGCACAGAATCAATGAATGAAACATTTTGGATGCATCTGAACCAAGAAATGGTGGCATGGTACATGAAAATTCTTTCTGCTAATATAGGTCTTGGGGAGGGTTAAATGTACAGAGTTTCATTGATGCATTTAGCAAGGCTGTTCTATCTCTACCCCTTGCCACCCATGTTCTAGTGGAACAAACTTAACGTGGTTACTTACTGGAACTAATTCAACATAATGGGCCAGCATTGATATGTTTCTTTCATGTTTATGTGACTTAATACCTATATTATTAAGCATTCTTAGGCAGGAAGTATCATTCCTGAATTTGTACTTGATTGCAGTCATCCTCATACATGGTATCCGCTTGCTCGGAGAAAGAAACGGAATATATTTTTGCACGTTGGACCTACAAATAGTGGGAAAACTCATAATGCTCTCAAGCGTTTAGAATCAAGCTCCTCAGGTGCTATAATCTTATTTTCTGTTTAAATTATATGTTCGTGTGCACTGAAACTAAATTTATATAGAATTGTAATTTGTTGAAGGAGTATATTGTGGACCTCTAAGGTTATTGGCATGGGAGGTGGCACAAAGGTTAAACAAAGCAAATGTTCCTTGTAATCTGATTACTGGACAAGAAAGAGAGGACATTGATGGTGCTAGGCACAGTTCAGTAACTGTTGAAATGGCTGATGTAACCAGTGAATATCAGTGTGCTGTTGTTGATGAAATCCAGGTGTGCGTTGCAATTTCTAGTTATTTTTAACTTAAAAGCATGAGGACACTCTTTTGCATCAAATTTCTGGATTTATATACTATCTTTACCATTACTATCATCTTAGGCGAGGTTCACCATATCATGGCGTACTGCTCAGTATGAGTGGTACGTGTGGTCTGATAGGGAATCGGGACAGGCAGTATATTGGTATGCCCCCATGTACCATATATCGGTATCCCGGTACGGACTGATAAGGCGAACCTTGATCTTGGCTAATATTTTTATTGCTTATTATAGGCTTCTAGTTTAGATTCCAGAATAACTATCATTATCTGAGGGCTATATACTAAGATGTGTAATCGATTGGTTTGTCATCAAGGGCTACATATTGTGAACAGGATCGAGACTTATCATTAATAATATCCACATTGGCCAGTTTAAGTGATCCAGAGGTCCAATCAGAACAGCTAACGATTAGTAAATATTAAAATTTAATCAGCTGATCTTTTTTTGAAATATTTGACAAAAATTTACAAATATAAAAGTTAATTACAAAATTGTGGATCTATTTGATGCCCATAATAATATATTTCTGTTTTTAAACAATAAACATATGTAAGATGCTTTCCTATGATGGCCCCTGATATATAAATTGCTAAATCTTGGTTTAACCCACCTTGGATGGTCAAATTTGGTCTCAAATTGATGAGGTTAAAAAAATGGACAAATTAGGATAAGATTTTATGTATCCCAATTCAGATTAGTTAATCCAAATCATGATTAGCCATATTTTTTAAAATTTCTTATGTTCGTGCTTATCAAAGGTCTGAATAATGTGTGTGGAGTCATGCCATGCTATGTTAGACTAACATGCACCTTGTCATCTTCCAGGATCTATTGATAAGCTTAGTTGGGTCCATGTTAGTGTATATAACACTGAGCCATGCAAGCCAATGGAGCTTGCAATTGGCACATAAAACTCCTACAGAAAGTCAGCATGATGTAGAGTTTGATGCTTTGGTATTTTCTCTTACAGCTTAAACATAGCTTATTAGTGAAAGTTCATTTATTTTTCTGTTTGATCTCTTCAGCCTTTGTTAATATGAAAGAAACTATTGTGTTTGTTATTGTCGATGAAATATCATTTTGATGTAAATGAAATCAGGATCAGTAGAAAATTTTTAGTTGTTTTATAAGATTCCTAGTATTTTTTTGTTGGTTGGGTTTTACAACCATAAGAAGAAATTACTTGTTCTTATATGCTATATTTGACTTTTGTTTAATTTAACCTTTTACTTTGGTATTTTAGATGGTCGGGTGTAGAACAAGGGGATTTTCATTTACGCGTGCACTATTAGGGATTTCTGCTGATGAACTTCATCTCTGTGGAGATCCTGCAGCAGTTCCTCTTGTTCAAAGAATAATTGAAGTGACTGGCGATGTGATAAAGGTTATTTAGTTGTTTAATATAATTAGATACTTAGCTATTAGATACCTTATACCACAGAAAAATGGTATGCTTAGTATTATAGTTGATGATCTCATTTCACCTAACGAATTTCATATGCTTTATGGTCATAGCATTGAAGGTTTTAACTTTTAACTGCATGTTTAATCCTTCTAGTTTGTGTGTGTTGCAGATGTCCTCCCAAGATTAATTTTGACTCTAAATCGGTATATTCTATTTATATAAAATAGATGTAGATGTAACATTTTCACTTTATTGATTGTTGTGGAAAAATTGGTCTTTTAAGATTTATCAAGTGAATTGTTATGACTGGGAATCCAGGTTCACTTTGGAATTGAAACAACCATAATATTTCTTGCTACTTCTTCAGAAAGAGTTGATAGTAATCAAATCTAAGATCTAGTTCATGGGTGTTATTAGATTATTTACCATCTCTTTGTTTTCAGTTGAAATTTCTTGATATACAAGATCTCATCCTTTTAACCGTCTTAACTGTTCACCATGTTTGATGTTTACTAATTATGCTACTCATGCCATACCACTAGGCATTATTTGGAATTGTTTACTTAATCAGTATTCTCATTGAAGTGAACTAAGGATGTAGCATACGAGGCTCTGCCTTGCATGTGCTCTGCCAATGGAAGGTATTGAGAAGACCAATATATGTAGCCTTACCCCCTGCAAGCAAAGAGGTTGTTACTAGATATGAATCCTGGGTACTATGGTCATTGAGGAACAACTTCTGAAGTTGAACTTCATTGAGGCACCAAGGTTTGTCCACTGAAGAGAAATTACCTATTCAAATTATTAAACAATTTACGTAATCAGGAAATTTCAGCAATGAAAAGAAATGCACCCAATCCTTCATGTTCTCCATTTCTGCTTGACTTCTTGAGTATGGATGCTGCTAGTCTATGGGGTGCTTGAGAAGTCCGTTCATTATTTGTTGTTTGTGCTGTGTGCCCTTATAACCACTGTATCAGTTGTATTATTTGCTCAAACTATTTCTCCTTTTTCTTCCTCACTGTAATGAATCACAATGCAGTTGACATTCTAGTCCTTTGTCAATATTATATCAATTAAACCAAAATAGTGTGCTTAAATATACCTTTACCAGCATCATTTAAATATTTACTGATTTTGCAGATTTCTTAGGATGTATGTAACTTCTTTGATAGATTACAATTTTTTTCCTCATCTATGCTCAGGTTCAATATTATGAGAGGTTGTCTCCACTGACTCCTTTGAAATTTCCGCTTGGTTCTTTCTCCAACATCAGAAATGGTGATTGTATTGTGACTTTCTCACGACGCGAGATATATAAGCTAAAGGTCACCTTTAAATTTTTAATAACTATTTAATTTTTGTGCAATAGAAGGTAACTATATCAACCATAATATTACAAGTTCAGCACAATTAGGTTGTTTTCTTTTACTTGTGCCTTGCATTCAAGTTGATAAACTAGGATGTTTAGAGCATTTTTTATGCATATTTTTCTGTACTATCCAAATAATTAAATTATCTAAGCACTTGGGTGGTTTTGCACACCTTGATATATGGTCTTATTTACATCATTCGCCAAATTTAATTTTTAATCCAAAAGCATGGTATATGTTGTTTAACTAAATTGATTCATCATAAAATATTGCAACTTATTCATCATATAACAATGAGTGTAAGATCCTACGTATTTATCTTTTTACTGTGATTGAACTCTGTTGAATGCAACATCAGAAGCATTCTGGTTAATCATAAGATATTGCAACTTATGCATTATACTACCACAAGGTCCACAAGCATAACATTTAATTGTTTGGGATAAGCTACATGCATCTGTTTACTGTCATTTGAATTTTAGTGGGATAAGAACCACCAAATTGTTTATTTATTGCTCTAATAGTCTTTTTAGGTGTTCCTCTTTTAATACCTGATGTATATGCTTATTATTAATGTACGGGAAGATGACTTTTGCAAGTTCATATTAAGTGTTTACATTTTCTAATCAACTTATTAACTACAGAAATGTTCTGCAATATTATTCACTTCTCTTTTTTTCATATATTTTTCGGGAAGACAACACTATATGTATAATGAAAGTACAATGCAGTATCACATTTATCTATATGTGTTCTATTACACTCTCTCTCATTCTCCATCTTTTTTATTGATATGTAGAAGAAAGTAGAGTCTGGAGGGAAACATCTCTGTTCTGTAGTCTATGGCTCACTGCCACCAGAGACTAGAACAAAACAGGTGGGCTGTCCTTACTTTTAATGCTTGCCATATGACCTGAGCAACATGTCTTTGTTTAATTAGCAAAAAAGTGTCATGGTAAACACAGTGCCATATTCTAGTTAACTTGTTAAAAAGAATATACACTTGAAACTAGTGCTTCTTTTGACATGTTTGTTTATTTTTGTATGGTTTCTTGAAAATTAGCACAAGCCTCTCGAACTTTTTCTGCTTAGCTTGAGCTTCTTTTTTCCCAAAATTCCATAACTAAGGCCATTGGCATGAAACAAGGATGCATGCTTACATTTGGTGCTCATAGAGCTAACTTTCCTTATGGGTTCTTCACATGTATATTGTTGCTAACATGCCTTTGCTCATAGCTTGGCATGCTATCAGATAACATGATGCGGCAAACCAGAACTCAGTGGCCTGATTCTAGTTCACTGCCTTTAGCTCAAGGAGTGTATTATCTACTTGATCTAAGAGCTGACTGGTGTCCTCTTAGGCATTCTACTAAACAAAAGTTTTAGCAAATAATTAAAATATCCAATTCCATATTAAACACTATCCTTCAAACAGAAATAGGTCATCTAGCTGTGAGGAATTTTAACAAAACAAAAATAAAAATTGTTATTCTTCAAGTGAACCTAAAGAATGTGATATACATTATTTCATTCACTCTAGTTTTGCTAATCCTGCTTTTCTTTGACCTTCCTCCTTTATGTTAAAAAATCATGTCATGGTAAGATATGCTAAATTCTTGCTTATATCAGGACTTGACTTATACCTAAAAGATTTATACCATGAAAGTTATGAATTTTTCGATACTGATATTCATAAGACAATCTTGATGGCAGACATAAGTGTCATTTGAACAACATTTTACCACATCACATAATGTTTCTACATATTGTGTTTAGTTGCTGGTGCTATTTGTTTTCAGCCATCTGAAATGCTTGAACCTTGCAGGCAAAGATGTTCATCGCATAGTGTATCTATTATTGTGTTTAGTTGTTGGTTCTATTTGTTACCAACTAATTGAAATGCTTGAAGCTTGCAGGCAAAGATGTTCAATGATGAAAGCAGTAAGTTTGACATTCTTGTAGCGAGTGATGCCATTGGAATGGGTCTCAATCTCAACATATCTAGGATCATCTTTTCAACTCTGAAGAAGTTTGATGGTCAATATACCCGAGAACTCACAGTCCCAGAAATCAAGCAGATTGCAGGTATCACTTATTATCTAGTTTTTCATATTCATTTTAGTTCTGAGATAATAATGACTGTATTTTCATCCAAGCATAACATGGCAAATTGAAAGGAAATAGTTTGGTTATGCTAGTATTTTAGTATAATACACAGAATTGTTTCCAGCATTTATTGAAGTGATTACATAAAATATGCTTTAGCTGAATAGCATTAGGTTGCTGATAATGCCTGGAATATTGGAAGCCTAATATTCATCAGTTCTCTAATCAAGTAAATGCACCATGTAAGAGTTATTGGAAGTCACACCCTCCCATGCTAGTGGCTGTGGAATCAGGATAATGGACGAAAGAACCTTTAGAGATTGGAGGGACTTATGTTTGCAGATTAATGGACACTGTCCCATTTGATCCAATATCTCAAGAGAATGTATGAAGCTGTAGATTCTCTTCCGAAGAAATAGAGGTAGAAGAGAGGAGTATAATTGGAGAGAAAGGTCATACTTGGCAGACAGTGTAGATAAGAGAGGGAGCTTAGGAATATGACATTATTATGGTGGGTGGTCCTTTGTCTGAAGGAACAACCTCAGTGATTTGGTATTAGTACATTTTGCTATGGAGGTGGATTCTTTTGTTGATGATGTTTAATTCTTTGATACACTAGCATGTGGCGGCTAGTTCCGACCACAATGTCTAACCATTTTGATCTTCTTGATTATTCACATGGAGATAGGGGGTGAATTGAGCTTGCAGGATGTATTAGCATAGATTCATTTAATAAAGTGTCACTGGTAGAGGTGGTTGCTGTCTCAGTGGTGCTTCTGCAAAGTTAGCAGGTGGCTGTCCAAGGCCAGGTAGTCAGTGAAAGAATCTCCTCCATGTTTAACTTATAGAAATGGCTCACATGCCTATGTTAATTTTAAGGAAGAAGCAAAGTTCCAGTAAATCTTGCTGATGGGGTATAACCAACAGGTCTCCGATAATCAATGATAAACACACCTGGACGATGGCCAGGTCAGCCAACAACCATTGAGTGGCTCCACTACACTACTTTTGGACCATCTTCCATGTGAGCTGGGTGGAAATAATCTTGGCAGAAGGAAATATGTCAATAGAGGCTGCTCCGACTCACACATAGGGGAGGTCAATAGAGGAGCCCTGCTTTAAATTGGTGCATATGTGTGGCATTCTAGTTGTCTTGATCATTCTTCGGCTTCCTTCTCTCTCTCGTCATCATCTTTTTTTCTTTACTTCCCACATATACTGTTATTACTTGTAAATATTGACTTAGTTGTTAGAGGTAGTGATTTAAAAAGTACTAAGCACTCGCTTGAGTGAAACAAGACACTCTAAAATATAAAAATATAAAAAATATATAATATAATTAAAAATATAATTATTTAAATAAAAATATGATATTAAATTAAAAATATACTATTAACATTATATTACTTAAGTTAGAGGGAGAGAAAAAAATATCCATTAAAATATAAAAATATATAATATAATTTAAAATGTAATTATTTAAATAAAAATATGATATTAAATTAAACATATATTGTTAACAATATATTACTTAAAGTTAGAGGGGAGAGAAAAAAATGTTAACAGTAATAGAGGGAGATAGTAGCAGTGGTGGAGGATTAGTTTAAGATAGTTGTGACAGCGCTGCGAACGATAGCAACAATAGTGGCGGAAGCCGTGGATAGTAGCAGCGACAGCGAGAGAAGTTGCGGACAACAGCAGTCACAGTGATGAAAGCTGCGAACAGTAGTGGTGGCAATGACGGAAGCTGCGGACAATGGCAACAACAGTGATGAAAGCTGCAGATAGCAGCAGCAGCAACGACGGAAGCTCCAAAGGGCATCCGTCGGTGGCGGAGGAACCTGCGGTCCTCTCCCTCAATAATGGAAGGAAGCTACCGGGGCCGTCGAACTTATCCGTCTACAACAGAGGAAGGCTCAGTCTGCTATGTTTGTGACGAAGGCAATGGTAGAAAGTGTCAGCGGCAAAGGCAGAAGCAACGCTAGGGTTTGTCGGGGTCGTGCAAGTGTGAAGCATGGCTTTTGAGGTAAGAAACTACAAACCAAACCAGACTTAAACCGGTTCGGTTCGCTTAATTGAACCGGGCGCTTGACCGAAGCTCTTAGTGCCCGGGTTCGAGCAAGCGCCTAGGCAACGCCTCATTGAAGCGCACCGCCTGGTCGACACATGAGGCACTCAGGCCTTGCCTCGCCTCACCCGAGCGCTTAGGCGAGTGCCCGAGCATCTATTTAAATCATTGGTTAGAGGGGTGTCACACTAGGCATATTCTTGGTGCTTTCCTACTGTGGTTGCAGAAAAAAGTTCTCACGTCAGTTCACACTCCATGCTTCTCATCTCTGAGTGGTAGTTTCAGGCAGAGTGTGAAGGTGAGATCAGCTCCTTTCATGCAACTCAATAGGTTGACAAAAAAGACCATCATCATATAGCAAATGAGAAGAGGTGTCACTAAAGTAAAGAAAATTGTTAAAAGATGATATTCTAGGAATATGATTGGCATCCATCTTGTACAAATCAGATTATTTGGATTTTGAATATGATATCCTCAGATGTGTTTGGAGAATTCAATTGCTAGTATATGTGTCATCATCTCATGTACACCTGATCTTTGATCACAGCCTCCAGTAGGGTTACTTGCTTGCCATGTGATCCACACACTTCTTAATGGCTCATCTGAACCAGTCAATTATTTTATGTAATTGTTGCAGCTTCCCTTATTACTGCCTACATGTGAATGTATTGACTTGTTGATTTCAAAACATGTCTGTTTGCAACTTGATGAATCTGTTGGCAACATCCATCATTAATGGCTTAATTTCCTAAAAGACTATATCTCAAAATATGTGTAGCTCTTTTGTTTAATGTGCCTAATGCATTTCATGACATATTGAGTTACTTGTTTTAGGGAGGGCTGGAAGGTATGGTTCAAATTTTTCTAGTGGTGAAGTGACCTGCATCGATGCTGAAGATTTACCTTTGCTCCATTCATCTTTGGAATCTTCTTCTCCTCTTTTAGAGGTAATTCTTTTCGCCATAGTTTTTTAAATCAGCCTAAAATGTTGGGACTTTAAACTGCCATGGAAACTTTTAGGAGTGTTCTTTCTGATATCTTATGTGTATGTGCATGCATTCTAATGTTGTCAATTTCTGATTGCATCTTAATTTCATTTATTCTTGGAAAAGTTTATGTAGTGTATCATTTCTGATTAGAAAAATGCGGCTTCCTCATGTAAGCTGAAACCTCATGCTAGAGGTGTCATATTGGAATAGATGTCTTTTTTTTGGTATTGGGATAATTTACATACATGTTCTTTGTCTGGTATCGGCATTTGTTTATTCAATGAGTTTTAGACTTTAAAATTCAAAGCTAATTTTTCGGAAAAGATTAATGCATATGACAGTCATTTAAATGATTTTTCTTTCTCGTGTGTGTGTTCTTAGGAATTGCATCAAGAGCATGTGGGTTATGATGTGTTCCATAATAAGATACTAGAATCATGTGCATGAGTGTCAACCAGCTGGGTTAATGAATCGGATTAGTACGGGTACTTAAGGCTGAAATGAAGCTGACATGCCCATGGTCAAGATTTCTTGAAATGGACCTAACTTATATTGTTAATATGTCTGCTTGTATTGATTGGTTAGAACCTAGAACCACAAGTTTTGCTTCCTTCATAGGGAAAAAAATCTGAGCCTTGATGGTTGAACTTAAATTAGTAACTATTAAAACTATCTTTTACAAAAGCATATTTTGCAAAAATTTTGCCATTCTGAATTAGGTCTTTTATTTAGAATCCTAATGCCTTGCTTTTACTAACTGAAATGGACAGTAAGCAAACGACCCCATAGGTGTTGGGCACAATGGGATTTAAACTAACATGTGGAAGGAAAATGGGCAAAGTCAGGACAAACTAAGGGGAAAAACCCAATAAGGTTGATCCATTAGAAAATGGTGTGGAATAACTTTGACTTGGTGATTTTATACATCACCTATTGAGTAGTATTTAGTAATATCACTGATATCTTGTATGGTTGTTAATGTAATTAGAGGTTGTCTTTTGTTCTGCAGCGTGCTGGACTGTTTCCAACATTTGATCTTTTGTCTTTATACTCACGATTACATTCAAGAATGGGCTTCCATGGCATACTGGTATGTAAAGTTCTTAAGTCTCAGCATTTTTTGTCTCTTAGTACCTTTTAGGGTTTGGATGAGGGGTTCAGGAAATTGGTTTATGGTAGATTCTCTGAATCCATATGCATTACAGCAGGGCACATAGCTGCATTTCAAGTATGGATTATTTTGCAGCATGGTCTAGTTGAAATAAATGCTTCAGAAATTTTGTTGTTTTATTTTTTATCAGTATTGTTGTTTGGGAAATTTAAGAATTAGTGTGAATAAATTCATGTAGTTATGATGGTTTGTGAAGCTGTGAGCAACAATATAAGTTTCAGTCAAAACATAATAAGTTTCCCTGTGCAGTTATAAGACTTCCTCTAAGATATATTTATTTATTTTCTTTCTTGTTTGCTTTTACTTGTTGAGAGTAGTTATACATGTTTCTTTGCATCTTCCAAGTGACACTTCCTGTAATGATTTGATCTCAGTAGTTGTTGCTTTGTAAAATAAATTATGATGTTTGGATCAAGGTTCGTCATATCGTACCATACCGACGTTTCGACCCGGGCTCGGTACAGTACGGTACCGGCATACTGAGCGGTACACTTTGGTGTACCGAACAATTTTATATTTTTTCATACTGTAGCACTGCTACAGTATAGTACTGTAGCACTGTAGCAATACGGGGCGGTCTGTGTACCGATAACCTGTCGGATCAGTACATACAGTGCTACAGTATAATACTGTAGCACTGTAGCAATACGGGGCGGTCTGTGTACCGATAACCTGTCGGATCAGTACATACAGTGCTACAGTATAATACTGTAGCACTGTAGCAATACGGGGCGGTCTGTGTACCGATAACCTGTCGGATCAGTACATACAGTGCTACAGTATAATACTGTAGCACTGTAGCAATACGGGGCGGTCTGTGTACCGATAACCTGTCGGATCAGTACATACAGTGCTACAGTATAATACTGTAGCACTGTAGCAATACGGGGCGGTCTGTGTACCGATAACCTGTCGGATCAGTACATACAGTGCTACAGTATAATACTGTAGCACTGTAGCAATACGGGGCGGTCTGTGTACCGATAACCTGTCGGATCAGTACATACAGTGCTACAGTATAATACTGTAGCACTGTAGCAATACGGGGCGGTCTGTGTACCGATAACCTGTCGGATCAGTACATACAGTGCTACAGTATAATACTGTAGCACTGTAGCAATACGGGGCGGTCTGTGTACCGATAACCTGTCGGATCAGTACATACAGTGCTACAGTATAATACTGTAGCACTGTAGCAATACGGGGCGGTCTGTGTACCGATAACCTGTCGGATCAGTACATACAGTGCTACAGTATAATACTGTAGCACTGTAGCAATACGGGGCGGTCTGTGTACCGATAACCTGTCGGATCAGTACATACAGTGCTACAGTATAATACTGTAGCACTGTAGCAATACGGGGCGGTCTGTGTACCGATAACCTGTCGGATCAGTACATACAGTGCTACAGTATAATACTGTAGCACTGTAGCAATACGGGGCGGTCTGTGTACCGATAACCTGTCGGATCAGTACATACAGTGCTACAGTATAATACTGTAGCACTGTAGCAATACGGGGCGGTCTGTGTACCGATAACCTGTCGGATCAGTACATACAGTGCTACAGTATAATACTGTAGCACTGTAGCAATACGGGGCGGTCTGTGTACCGATAACCTGTCGGATCAGTACATACAGTGCTACAGTATAATACTGTAGCACTGTAGCAATACGGGGCGGTCTGTGTACCGATAACCTGTCGGATCAGTACATACAGTGCTACAGTATAATACTGTAGCACTGTAGCAATACGGGGCGGTCTGTGTACCGATAACCTGTCGGATCAGTACATACAGTGCTACAGTATAATACTGTAGCACTGTAGCAATACGGGGCGGTCTGTGTACCGATAACCTGTCGGATCAGTACATACAGTGCTACAGTATAATACTGTAGCACTGTAGCAATACGGGGCGGTCTGTGTACCGATAACCTGTCGGATCAGTACATACAGTGCTACAGTATAATACTGTAGCACTGTAGCAATACGGGGCGGTATGCTTCGGTATGATAGATCTTGGTTTGGATGTCATGTTATCTAGCTCAAAGAATGATGAAGTTTTCGTTTGTTCAACCAGCTCAATTTCTAGCTAAAGCCATCTCCTTTTAGTTTTCACTGTTAATTAGTTGTGAAATGTCATGCTCCCTAATTCATGTAATAATTTGTAACTCTGGTACAATAAGAGAAACGTTTTTTTTTTCTTATCGGGGATTTATCCATAACTGTGATTGATATATTCTTATTAACTTCCTTTGTTAATATGTTGTTCAAGTATATTTGATTTAATTACTTAAACAACCAGCACTGATCGCAGATATGGTTATAAACAATGTTAGTTTTTAATTTTACAACTATCAAGTGCAGGAACAATTCTTAGAGAAGGCAAAACTTTCTCCAGATTACTTCATTGCTGACTGCGAGGAAATGCTAGTAAGTAGTCTTCTATGAGAGCTCTGCAAACACTTATCATATTTGTGTTTTATAGTTATATAGTATAATGTAGCGTTTCAAGATAATGAAAAGAATTAATTAGATCATAATTTTAGAAGTTACAGCATCAACCAGCAACAGCACTAACAACAAAGCCATAATTCCCAACAATTTGGGGTCGGCTATATGAATCTTTTCCCATCATTGGGATATGTAAAAAGTCATGTATTTAGTTAAGAATATTTAAGTCTATTTATAGTTTCTATTAAGAACTGTTTAGGTCTTGCTTCACCTTTTCTTATACTACTAACAATAATTATTTTATCTTTTCTAATTTCATGATGACATAAAAAAGAAAAAACTTCATGATGAGATTGTTACATTAACTTTAATCTCTAGATGTCACATTGTTATAACTTGTCTAAATATCTAGCAGCAAGATATGACGTTAGCTCCATTAGGAAATGTCTGGTGTGTAGTTTGTTTAAGTTAATTCTGATTCTCAACATCAATGTGATGTTGATGCTGCCTTGAGCTCAAAGGTTCAGCCACTGGAATGCTGCTTTCCATCTATTTGAACCCAGTGATCTGTCATATCCAATTGACTGCAAGAGAGTACATATCGGCCCTTCTTTTCTTGGAAAATCTTATCTATTTATTGTAAGTTAATTTGTAGGTCTTTGGGAAAAACTCAAATGATTATGAATTATGGCATATGACTGAATTAGAGCATCTGACCATAGGAAGCCAATCTTTAATCACAATGACAAGAGCAACCAATTCTTCCTCAGCCCATGTTTGGCCTCATTTGCTGTAAACAAGCACGGGATAATAACCATTGGAATTTATCTGTTCACCTAATTCTTTACATCATTATTAGGTACTGGTGATCAAGGATTTTAATTTTGATGGCACTACTCATGCTGATTTCAAGTCATTTGTCGGCATTTATCAACTTCTCTTTACAAGCAGGAGTGATATGAAATCCTTCCATGATAATTAGATGAAGCTTTTATGGAAAATTAAGTTGTTGATGCCATGTCTTATGTCAACTGGATGAGTACGCACCATCCACATGTCACCATTTTGACACTGGCTTTACAATTGAAAGAGAAAAGGAAGAAAGAGGGAGAACAAACTTCCATCCGCACATTGTTCTCTCTCCTACAAACTTGTCTCCTCATGGCTCATTGCATGGTTGAGCATTCTAAAAAACAAAGTCCTTTGTCATGATTTAAGAGCATCATATGTAAGATGGGCCAAATTGCTTTATTAGTTATTAGGCCAAAGTGGCCTATGTATCTGTTTCACCTGGCCTTTACTATGTTCATAAGGACAAGTCCATCTATTTCCACTGGAGAAGCTTGATCTATGATTTGATTTTCAGCAGGTTATTTTCTGAATTTTTTACTGAAGCAAGACTATTTGGAGAACTATTAATAAAGTTCTCATCTGCAATAATGCTTATTGTGGTTAGTTACTTATGGTGAAAGTTTTCAAGATTATGTATATACCCGAGTCTATGCAGAAAATTGTCATTCGACACTGGACATTCAACCCTTTTGCTCATAGTCTACACCTTTAAACTCAAATCTTATTCTAGCCACAGATACTTCTGACTTCTGATAGCTATTCACTGGGTAAATTTATCATATACTTTGTTGTGCTGCCATATGATGGAACTGACAGGATGATAAGATCACTATCCAATGTACTTGCTGGGTAAGAATTACCATCAAAGATGCTTTATTAGTAACGTCGGTGAAGAGGCATGTCAAAAGGCATGCACGCTGGTAGTCTCCCTAGATGGGCCAATTTTGCTAGGAGAAGAAAATTGGATTTGGTAAGGATTAGTGAATTTCACTATTGATATTTATTGTG
Organism: Musa balbisiana; assembly: GCA_004837865.1. Taxonomy (NCBI): domain Eukaryota; kingdom Viridiplantae; phylum Streptophyta; class Magnoliopsida; order Zingiberales; family Musaceae; genus Musa; species Musa balbisiana. The sequence continues at coordinate 1,278,063 of CM017194.1, forward strand.
GATTCCTTATATTGAGATTGCTTAAGTATAATATTTAGCCACAAATGGTATATGAGGGGGTTTTAGTGGACCCTTTAATCATCGAGTGGAACAGTGCTATATGGTATCCATGTTGACAAGTTCCCTTGTTTGTCAGACCTGAGCACGGGGGCCAATGAGGTGTTATCCACTTTGGACTATGGCCTACACGGTTTTGTCTTTTGCCCAAAGAGCATTCCAAGGAGAAGGTATATTGAACTTTACCACTTGGTATCAGTGAATAAAATAATAAAAGCAAATTATATATGTTTCAAACTTTCAATATAGGTACTTAATCAGATTATCAGACCAATAAATATTGGTCAGTACATACTGGTCTGATCAATTATTTAAAGAATCATGGGGTTTTTGTATCCTTCATATTCCTTAAGCCAATAAGGCACACATTTGTCACCTTTTGGATTCACGAGGTATTGTCAACCATGGGTTATGACACTGTTTTGCATTGAGATGGACCTCAAAAGACGTCCTGCATACAGAAGCTTGCAAGCTCTTGTGTGGCTGTGACACTCCAACTTTTAAACAATGGTGTAGCATGTAGCAATATCAATTTGTTACTGTCTAATGAGCTATTTAATAACTCATTGCAGCGGAGGAATGTCTATCTTTCACTTGATTTAGATTTTCTTTTAGCTTTATATAACATTACTTGATCCATCATTTGACAACAGAAAGTTGCAGCTGTTGTTGATGAGTTGCCCCTTGGACTTTATGACAAGTATCTATTCTGCATCAGGTAATAGTATCAGAAATTCTCTCTTAACTTCCTGCAATGTAACTTTTGATCTTTAAATAATTAATATTCTTGATACTGAATGATAAAACTGCAACATCTTGTTTCGCAGTCCTGTTGACATGAATGATGATATTGCAGCCCAGGGTTTAACGCAGGTAATGATGATTATCTTCCTCATCTCATAAATACTGACTCAATTTGAGATTGGAAAACTGACACCCCAGACATGTTTGGAAAAATTAGTTTGCAGAAAATTATGCAAAGAAGGGTGTTGTTCGCCTCAGAGAGATATTTACACCTGGAACGCTCGAGGTACCAAAATCACACAATGCTCTGAAGGAACTTGAATCCGTTCACAAGGTAAGTGTCGTCCATATTTTCTTTGTAAACCATTTAATTTTTCTTGTTTCTTTAATTTGTACTGCATAATATGGTAGAGTGGTTATTTATTTAACTGAACTTTTGGGGTAAAACAATAATAGTGCGATGAGAAAGCATTTGATTTTGAAAGTCATGATACTTCAATCTCTTCCTAGACTAAAATTGTGTTCCTTTTTGAAGTTTGAACAGTTAGTCATTATACAAAATGATTATAGTCAATAGCCGGTCATAGATATCAAACATCTAAAGCCCAGAAAGAATTAGCATGCTTCCATGCAGAATCATCTTTTTTGGGTACAACTTATGTTATATCAATCCCATCTTTCGATTAGGTGCTGGATTTGTATGTTTGGTTGAGTTTCCGAATGGAAGATTCATTTCCAGACCGCGAAGTGGCTTCCTCCCAGAAGGCAATCTGTAGCTTGTGAGTGCAAGACAAGCCTTCAACTCTGTTGACATTGTTTTTTTGCCAACATTTGTATGATAGAAATAGAATTTATTGTATAAAATACTTTCAGGTTAATTGAAGAGTTTCTGGAGAGACTTGGATGGCAGCGGCAAGCAAAGGGAAATTATCAGCATAACTCACTTCTTCTGCAACAAAGGATCCAGTCTACCATGCTGTAAGATCTTTACCACTAGGAATTGTGTTTATGTGATTATACTTGTTACCTGCTTTTGCTTTTGTTTCTCTCTATTTTCTCAAACTAAGCTGTGAACCTTTCATCATAGATATGGAATTTTCAGCTTTCTATCACTGACCATCTTCAACATCCTGCCATGTCATATTTTGGTTGAAATGGCTTTAAATGTATGTTATGTTGTTTCCTTTTGTTAGCAATATTTTTTTGGAACTTTCCAATGCTGCTGCCAAAAGAAACCTGTTTCATCACTACATTTATATGACAGATGCAGATTTTTCGACTTCCTATCACTTATCATCTGAACATCCTGCCATGACATATTTTTATTAAAATGGCTTTAGATGCATGTTCTCTTGTTCCGGTTGTAAGCAGTGTTTTGAAACTTTCCAATGCTGCTGCAAAATTTTATCTTATGCATTCCTCAAGAAACCTGTTTCATCACCAAATTTAGCTTTATGATATTCTAAACACAGAAGCATGTTGTCAGACTCTTCTTCTTTGTTAGAGCCATTTTTACCTGTATTACAATTGCAATGAAAATGCAGCATAATTTAAAACTGATTTTGAGGATATTGATCAGGCATAAGTACTTCCCACAAATCAAAGTGGAGTCTACATGAGGGTCAGTGGAAGATTGAACCTTTTTATGACTACAGTGCATTGCCTTGTGACATCTCCTGCATCTCCAGCCAGAGATGATGCTTCACAATCATATAATCAGTGATATAGCAGGCCGAATCTACCAATAGATGGTGTATAGCAGGGAAATCATTCCGTGAAGATGCAGTTACGGACACTCAAATGTAAATCCAACTAGCTGGTATTGAATGTCTGTTTTTCAGGTTATGAGATGACTTGAACGAGGAAACAGGCAAGATACCAACAGTTCTTCTAAATGTAAAATTATGCAATAAATAGTCGGGTAAATTTAAGAGCTCGATCATGATGCAAGGCAAGTGGATGAGGGAAATGGATCCTGTATTGGTTGTGCACATCTACTCTACGGAATGCTGGAAATTCTATGTAACTGTTGTTTTGATTTAAGTTAATTTATTGAAACAAATGCCTTTCTTGTGATTCAAATCATATTTTTGTAGGCAATTCAGTTATTATTCTGTATCAAATAGATATAGATGATGCTTATATCCCATTGTGCCCATGCACCTCTATTAGAGGTGCATATTCATCAACAAGCAAAGGAACACAAGCATATTAGAGGTGCATATTCATCAACAAGCAAAGGAACACAAGCATAAGATTGAACGTTGCCTGTGACGCAAGTTAAGAAAACTCGATCTACTCCAAAATAAATCTCTTATGATAGAGACATAAGGTCGAATGTAATCGAAACACATAAGTCAAAAAAACTTAATTGGCATCAAAATAAATTTACTATGATGAAGATACAAGGTCGAATGTCTTCGGCATAAATCAAGAAAATCAAATCTGTATTGAAATAAATCAGTTATGACGGAGGTGTATGGCTTAATACGCTCGAGACATGTAAGCTGAGAAAATCTAATAATATTAAAATAAATTCGTTACAACAGAAATCGAATACGTCTAAGACGTGTGAGTCAAAAAAACTCGATCAGTACCGAAATAAATTCACTACGATGGAATTGTAAGACCAAATATACTCAAGATGTGTGAGTCAGAAAAACTCAATCGATGCTAAAATAAATTCATTATGATGGAAGCATAAAGTCGAATGCACCCAAAACACATAAATTGAAAAAACTCGATTGATATCGAAATAAATCCACTACAACAGAGACACAATGTCAAATGCACCTAAGACATAAATGGAGAAACTTAACTAATTTGTCGTGACAAAAGCACAAGCTAAATGTGTCCAAAATGTATGAGTCAAAAAACTCGACTGTTGCTAAGGAAAAAATCATTACAACAAAAGTACGAGCTCAATAATCTCGAGACACCAAAATCAATAAAACCCAACCCGCAAAATGAGATTCCTAAATATTCCCACAATGAAAAAAAAAGTCAAATGCCCCGTCATGAGATAACATCTTACATCACTCATAAAGTTATTCATGCTCGAAACTAGCTTCTTCAGCAACTCTGTCATTGCACTTTTAGATACTAAAAGTATTGCTCGAACTTATCTAGGTTTCACCATGATGCCTTTGGCATCATACACGCTCGTTTTACATCGCTCACAAAGGCTTTAATCAAAAACCAATCAGCATACACAAAAAAGGTAAAAAAAACTATCAATGAAATAAAATGAGACTGATAGTACTGGTTGATGTCCCGTACAAACTGTCCAAAACCATTAAAAACAACAAAAATCAACATCCAAAAAGATCATGAATGTCCATCAAACACCTTTTCTACATTGCTTCGTGAGAACAAGTCCACTAAATCAACGTTTAAGTATGGATAGAAGCTGGGCTGGCTGCAAACATATATTTTTTAATGACAAATCCAAAATAAGGAAAGGTGTAACATCTGACGATGCATGCTTCTCCGGTCACCAGCATGAAAAATGACATCTCCATTTTGGATACGCCTACAACACACCATACCAACATATGCTATAACAGCATGATAGTTTGACATGCCTAGATTGCATGGAAATCCTTGAGCTGACCGTTCATCCTACCATCGTACGCTTTCGACCTCGCTGTCTCACTGTCGAGATAGCAGAATGGAGACAAATCACCTTTGTGTGCATAGAAGTGTGCGTATATATACAGAGAGGAAGGGCAAGAGAAAGTACCTTGTGCTAGCTTGTTCATTGTGGATGACCATTGTTTAGAAGACTTCCTATATGCTGAGAGTATTTTATCCATCTGCCAGACAAAGAACTGACGTCTAGTCATCTGAGCAAATTGAGAGCAACATGCATCTAGAATAAAATGAATGGTGTTTGCAATTTTGAAATTACCATTGGCCAGAGACAAAAAACAACTGGAAGAGAAAGTATAAAAGTAGAGATTTTTCCAATGTACTAAAGAAATGAAAATAGTAGTTGTTCTGAAGTTGCTTTAAGAAGGATCTTAATTGAGCCACTTAGACGATCATTGGATGTGGAGATACACCAGTGATTATGGATACCAAAAGATCCAACAGAACATTCCCATGAACATCTGAATAGCACATCTTTGCAATAACTTGAAGCACATTTTTTGGTTCAGCTCCATAGTAAATCTCTCTGTTCTGATACTTCTAAGGTGTAGGAAATGCTATTTTCTGATGACATTCTATAAAGGGTACAATGAGGGGGAGGGATATTGGAATATTGGACAGACCAGATAAACCATTGTGACCAAGGAATTATGGATACACAACACATAATAGCTATAACTTTTGACCCTTCTTAAACCCTGTAGTGGCAGAAACTTTGCCTAGTAGATTGTCCTTTCCTGAAGGGAAGGATGGATCTAGCATAGTGATAAGATTCCTCTTCAACTGAGCATCATCGAACAATGTACACCAAGCAGGGGTAGGAGTACTTACAGTGATCCTCTCTGTACCATGCAAGGGTAGGTGTACTTACAGACGATCCTCCCTCTACCCAGAATATGGAGGAGCCTTGCGCATTTGACCTTTCCCTTAGATGAAAGGTACGGCCAAGGTCCACTCAGCAAGAAACATCATTAGGTGCAGTAGAGTGAGAATATGAAAAGAACCAAAGGGCACTTTGCTTTCCCATAGCTATCCTCTCTCTCTCTCTCTCTCTCTCTCTCTCTCTCTCTCACACACACACACACACACACAAAATTTAGACATTAGCAATTTTTACCGAAAAACCACACCTATGGCCAAAAATATAAGTTAAAATACACAAGGAAGGTCAATAATTTTTAGGAAAACATAGCAGAAAAGACTAGGGATTACGGAGACTTGACCATCATGCACTGTTGATATGGATACCGGTGAGATTGGAGTTGATATAGATATTTGTTTTATGAACATAAAGACAATTTTAATTAGACAAGTGAACTCAATTGCATCATAGTAAAGTGGAATGCAATTTACTCACCACATTCCCACATGATGAATGCATGGATAACAAAGCTCTCTCTAGCACGTATAGGTCAACTGCTTTATCCTCAGGAAGAGTTGATGTGAAGCTCAAACCAAAATCAATAAGGACCTGAGAAATGAAAACATCATTGAAAAGCCTGGTCAACATTAGAGACTGCAAAATAGACAACTGTAGAACAAGCAAAATTAAATGACTCGAGTCAACTTTGTATTATGTTTGTGCATGTAATTCACTTGATACATTGATATATAAAAAGAATCAGCTTGTATTATGTCAATCACTTAATGAAGAAGCAACTTAGAAGTTTTTTTATATTACCAATTGGTTGTTATCTCTCTTAATAATGATGTTTGAAGTAGTCAAGTCACCATGGATAAGACCCCCATCATGCAGTTTGCCCACTGCATTGCCTATCTGTGTGGCCATATCATCCAATCTTTCTTCATTAATACCATTTGAACCAAAATCTAAGAGTATCTCTTTCACAGAGAGCCCATCCACGTATTCAAATGTCAGAGTATGCAACAACAGGTCGACACCATAGAGTGCTGGTGTGGGAACACCAAGTCGTCTAGCTTTTGTCATGCAGCGAGCTTCCTGGAACAAATGTTGAAACAAAGATATAAACAACCTATTATGGCCTCACAAAAAGCAATATGAAAAGAAACAAAAAGAAGCAAATTGGTCAGCGAACAATAGCTGTATTCCATACTGAAAGCGAAAAAAGAGAAATGAAATGAATTTTTTGGCACTTTAAAGACTTGATAAGAGCATAAATGTAAGAAATTAGCTGCATTCAAGCGTTTAAGTGTCAGTTTGGAGTCCAGTAGTGGATGCCGATATTTCTTGGAGAAACGTTCCTTGATGATTGACCTACGCCCCACAAAATTCGACTCGAACACCCTCTGCAAAGGTTTAATCAGCATCAGAAAACATGACAAATCACAAGAACACGATGTTCAAAAGCATTATATCACTTACAGCTTCAGCTCCCTGTTTCAGCAATACACCAAAACCCTCTTTTTCTTCTCTATCGACCTCCATGGTGATGATATAGAAAAACAGAAGCACCTGAAAAGTGCGAATGAAAGAATCAGATGGAAGAAATGCAATTCTGCAGTGGTTTCATCCTAGGTACACCTGAGCCATACAAATGTCTTGGTTTCATCCTCATCACTACTTGAACTTCAAGTATAATACCCATCAAAGCAAAATTATAGCTTGATGAAATTTAGTTCTATCCAATTTGTCCCCTATACCGGTCCTTGGTCGGAGCACTACATACCACCGGCACCGGTGTACCAACACTCCTTACACCGGTACGTACCGATATCTGAAAGAAGGCTTAAAAATCAGCCGAAAATAAATAGAAGAGAGGCGGAGGAGGAGAGTACTGATTGTTAGGGCTGGCGGCGGCAGGGTGAGGGGCGAAACGGGCGACGGAGGACGCGAGCGGCGATTACAGGGGAACTCGCGAAAGACGACTGATTTAGGAAAGATTAGGGTTTTATTTTTATTGTTAAAAAAGAAAAATAAAAATAAAAAAGGGACTGGGCTTGCCGCCCGGTCCTTTGGTACAGCGCCATAAAGAGCTACCGGCCCATTTGTGATTGGACCTTGGGCCTCACTCGAGATCCAAAAGCCCTTTCTTATCAGGTTCTCAGGTGTCCAAATGCATCGTAACCTTCCGTCGATTTGTCACTTTGTGATGACCAAAACGTGATGATGATGCTGATGAGATTGCTGTCTTGATCAACAGTTCAAGAATCACTCGTTGTCAAGTTCATATATATATATATATATATATATTCTTCTGTGAGAAATATTAGATTGGGAGGAGGACAAAATTTGGTACAAATCCCTCTCATCTCTCTCCTGGATTGGATTGCATGATGGCCTGAGATTAACATCAGGCTTTTTTAGCTCTCGTCTAACTTCAATGGGTTGTGATGGCTGCGGTGAGAAAGATGATGCAAATCAACTACATGGAAAAGGAGAAGTTCTGATCATCATGGTAAGCAAAATGTTATTGTGGACCACATGATCAAGAAAGGGTAGATAGGCATGTGAAACTCTCGTAGGTGCACATGTGAGGCCACACAGCATGTGTCTCTTCTGGGGGCAAAAAATAAATAGATAAGTAAAAAAGCAAAAGCAGCTCTTTTTATGATCACCAACCATTATTTTCTGCTACCAGTCCAACAACATACTCATGAATGCTGTACAGGCACTTGGATTTGAGACATGGATGGTTCTCCCTCCTCCATTAACGACAGTGTTGTGACCTCACGGATGACCCAAACAATGCTTTTTCACTAGTGAAAGATGTCGATGTATAGGCAATCAAAAGACTAACGAAGCCATACAAATTCTATTTTCCTGCATCGATGGGATGAAACACTTGAACAGAGACCGTAGGGACTCGTTCCTTCTTGCTCCAGTGTCGTCGGAGGTACGCAGCAGGTGGTGGTTCTGTCAGTCTATAATGCATGTGTCAGGCCTTGGATGAGCATCAAACGCTTATCTACAGCTGGAAAACCTGAGATCCAGCCACGAGTTGCACCAGGTGGGACTTCTGCTGTGTATCTTGATGTGCTTGACACCATCCTGCTGGTTCTTCAATTGAAATCAGACCCATGCATGCACTAATGTCTTTCCTGAGACATGTCATAACCTCAAATTATTCAAGATGAAGCAAGGTATGCCAGCTTTGATGTTTTCTGGCCGCTTCAGTAATAAGAATGTCAAATCATTTCTCTTGTGAAGATTTCATGTTGCTGTAAGTTTCAGGCAAGAAGAATCATGGTGCGGGAACTCCTTCACTCGCATCTTTTCGTCCGACAAAGTCAGCAGCATCCAAGCCACGCCTGCACATTACCATCAAGCTGAATAGACCAAAGCCTTCCTGGCTTGCGTGTCACTTCTTCTTAGTAGATTCTCCAAACCCGACGTAAGTGATTAGTACTCCTTGTTTGCTTACAAACTAATCGCAAGTCTCAAATATTCCTACACAGAGTCGATGTCCAGAGGTAGACTGGTCAAGTGACTGTCCAGATGTATCTTTTTGTGCTACATGTACATATGCAAATTATTATCGTCATGTTCCGACCAACGAATCATTCATCGCTTCTTTAATACGCTTATAAGTCAAGATTCATGCAATAAATTATTATCCCATCCCATCCTCTCTCTCTCTCTCTCTCTCTCGATGAACATGAGGTCTACAAGGTTACTATCGGAGGACAGTCTAAAGCATATCATAATATGTATGGGCACGTCAGATTTTGGCGCGATCAATGTTTTCACTGCCGGCCACCGTCCACCTCTATAATTCCGCCACTTTTGTCTCTCGTCGTCTTGTAAAAGATGTCCACAACGTTCCTTTCAAAAACGAAACCACCATCAAATATCGTTGGCTAGAGACTGTCATCTATATAAGATCACCTCAGTAACCAGTATAAAATTACATCATCAATCCAGGAACACTGAGTATAATCCGACTCGATTAGCTTTCAAAGAGATCATATTAGCTCGATGTGAGGATTTTCGACGTGATTTTTCTCTAATGTAATTGACATCAATGATACAAGGTTTCTAGAGATTTAGTTCGATTAGCAACACTCGTCATTATGTATAAGAGATTAAATATCTCATCGATATTTAATGTTGAGAAGAGAGATTTGGTCCATTCGAGATTCACATATCATTATACGATTGATCTGAAATATTCTCCCTATCAAATAGTTTTCTTTTTAATTAACCACAGGAATAAAGAAAATGTATGTTTTCAATATTCACCCCACTCAATTATTTGGCACTAGATAGCTATATCCACTACCAAAAGCCTAAGAACACCAAATAGTCAAATGTTTTGGCAGCTATGAGTCTATGCATGGCGAAGAAAAAGAAAATATTGTTTGGCAATATATGCCCCATTTGTCCCTCTCTTACAATCACATTTGACTGTGTCGATTCAATGCTGTGTCTTTTAGAATTGTCATGCTGCAAGTTTAACATTCCTAAGAAATTTATCTCAATTTTTACTAGTGTGTTCAAGCTTTAAATAGTATACGCTAAAGGATGTGACCAATCACACCCACCGTCTGCATCTCGGATGAGAGGTAAATGTTGGAATTTGACGAAGGAGGTAAAAACAAACTTGATTACTTTCCCTAATTTCAACTCATTATAGTGCATCACTTGTCTATTTCTTTATCCGAGTTAGAAGATGTATCTCATATTCATTGTTCATATAAATATGTTCTTTCATTTTTAAAGGTAATAATGCAATTGCCTACCTATTCTTCACAAGTCCAATTGAAAAGAGAGTAGATGATCATATAATATATATAATTTAATTTAGAGCAGTAAAAGCTGTATTTCATAGAGCAGAACCCATTTTAATCAAGTAATTTGCAGCCTATTTTTGATCAAGAATAACCAAATTATGAAATAAAATGGAAAATTCTTCTGAGAACTTAATTGGAACCTAGTTATAAAATAATTGAGTTCATTAAGTCAAAGCTATGTTTGACCCTCGATTATGATACATTAGTTGTGGACTTTGGTCAAAGCCAGCTTCCATAATTACATTGGCATATTAAATCTTCGAAATTTTTGTCAGGTCGGACTCAGTGTCGGATGGACATCAGTCGTAGACCGTGCCAACCAGATGTTGCCACGACTTCTGGAGCATGTGATTCGGCTGACCAGCGAGCCCAATCGAGTCTGACCCCCCACCGCTGCAGATATCATTAATCTGCTCGAGCATGTGATTCGGCTGACCTGACCAGCGAGCCCAATCGAGTCTGACTCCCCACCGCTGCAGATACGATTAATCTGCTCGAGCATGTGATTCGGCTGACCACCGAGCCCGATCGAGTCTGGCTCCCCACCGCTGCACACACGATTAATAGGATTCCGTCAGCGACAGTGCTTCCACAGTGCACCACCTCGTCATTCTCCGGTCCAAACCGAGGCATTTAGCTCGACCGCCGCGAACACGAGAACCCACGACGCGACAAGAACAAGACCCGAGAAGGGAGTCCAAATTAGATGGCAATCCTGTAAATCGCCGGCACATCTAAGTCACGTGAGGTGGGCGACTTGCTGTCTCAGATCCGACAGGAACGCTGTCTGCCTCGCGAGCTGGCACCATCCTTGAGTCGAATGGCGAGAGGGACCCACCAGTTTGCTCTTGAAGAATCCTGTTTCCTGCTTGCGATCAGACAGGTGAGTACAATACACACAGCAGAGAAAGCCCCCGGGAGAGAGTGACACGGGGAAATATTGTGTGTATATGGAGAGAGGCTTAAGAAGGACGAAGAACGCTTCTCGCCAAATCGAAGAGACTAACAGCTTCCACAGGATCCGCTGCTCTCAGTCTAAGCCCTACACTTCGCTGTTTACTTTCCGTAACCCGTCGGCTCTACTCGCCAATCAACTCGGAATTACACCGAGATTTGAACACCAGACCTCTCCCACAAGACGCCTCTTTCGCTGTTCCACGTCGTTTGTGCTCGAGTTTTTTCTCCTTTTCTAGTGTGCACTGCAGCCTTTGCTTTTTGTCTTGCCAGTACCGAAAAGATGGGAACAGTAGAGAGTGAGAGAGGGGAAAGAGGCGATGGGTTGAGGGTGGATGAGAAAGGCAGCTGGGCTGTTGCTCGTTGGTGATCGCTTCAGATTTGCTCCTTGGTATGGCGTTTCCTCCCCCCAAGATTAGATCTTTCTTTCGTGTTCTCATGGTTTTCTTGTGATCTGCATGCTGAACTTGGTCTCTAGTTCTTGGAGTGTCGGATTCTTGGTGCCAAACATCAATGCCCGCGACGATCTGTTGTCCAGGATCCGAAGTGATTCGTTTTCGAACCTTTAGTGTCTTGATCTTATGCAAAATCGGTGTTATTTCCTTTGTTGTCGATTATTTATTTTTTCTGTCCTGTGGATTTTTTTTGCGAAATTTTGTTCTCTCGCATAAGAGTAGTGCCATGAGAATCAATGTGGAAAAAAAAAATCTTCTTTATTCTCCACAGCAACTGTATCGCCTTCTCAGCAGCCATTTAGGAAAAGAACTTGTTCTTGTTTCATACCTCAAATCCTTCCATTTGTATTCCGACTTTATTAATTTTGCATGGTAGGCTTCATGTGTCCTCTCCCATAAGTGGATTCTACAAGTAAAATTTCCTTTTAATCTGTTTTTAGTGGAAAAGCCGATAGAACCAACGCCATTTGTTTCTTCTGTTCCTGGTGTTAGTTCTTGTGCTGCAGGTTGTTTGGGCTTGGGAACGTTCCGTTTTCTTAGCGGCTTCCATCTCTTTTTAACATTTTAGTCGATGTTTTACCCACTTCTGATTGAACGAAAGCCGAAAAAAAAACATAGATTAATTGTTCTAAATGGTGGATTTGAGCAAGGTTGACAATTTTCGTATTATAATTCCTTTTTTTTGTGATCAGGAAACCCTCGTGTTTTTCATGACCTTTGATAAGGCTAAGGAGTTTTTCTTCTCAAAAATATATTGACGCATTGTATATTGCATTATCTCTGTTTCGCTTGGAGATTTCTCACACTCATCCCTGTTGTATATTGATGCAACTGATGTCTAACAAGCACCAGAGTGAGGGCATCAGGCATGTTCTGATTGTCTTATAGCTTGATTTTGGATACTGGGTGGCCTTTCAATCATCTTTAAGTCAAGATTTAATTCCACTTTCACAAAATCTTTCTATTTTCTGACGCATACCTTTGTGCAATGCCTAGGTAAATTGCAAGATACCGAATTGCTTCTCAAGCTATCAAATGTAGTGTTAACTTCAGAGTAGTTTTCACTGGTTTTATTTCTCAGCCGTGCCATAGATCTATCACTGAAGATTTTTTAATCGAGCTTTTTCAATATAAAAGAATAATATTTATCGTTCCTGAGTCCATGGCGGCCAAGCTGCAAGCTGAATCCAGGCGACTTTATTCATGGTGGTGGGATAGTCATATTAGTCCAAAGAATTCCAAATGGCTTCAGGAGAATCTTGCAGGTACTTGACAATTTTCTTCTTGATCAGTGTCTCCCTTGGAACTACAGTTTCATGGAGCTCCACACTTAACAAAAAGAAAATTTGTGAAAGATCTTTTTTTTTTTTTTGCTAATTGTTTACTATTCTCACGCAGCTCGGATTTTTTTTTTTTCATATATACTCAATTTCATGGTACTTTTTTGTTCAAACATTACATTTATTGGCTGGAAAGCAAGTTATGCTTCATCTTCATGATTTATCAGTTGTCATTTCTACACTTAGTCAAAGAATAGTCATTCCTTTAGTCTTGCTTGACCAAGATTGCCTTTTATAAAAGATTTATTCTCCTCTTGTTTATTTATGTATGGTGCAGCTAAATTTGAATTTAAATTATAGGAAAATAAGCTTCAAAGTTATCTAAATTACATCGTTTTTCATGTTTAGCTGAATTTGATGTTCCAGAAATTCCACATTTTATTTTAGCGAAAGTTGACTTGTCATGCACCATAACACATGCCTTCTTTCTAGCACATGGTACAATCCCATTCTGTTTTTGTGATGCCATGTTATCTCTGTGAGTGCTGATGGACTCCTGATGAATCTTGACTGATTTTTCTGCATAGATCCCTAATTTTGTAACCTTTGATGCTTTATTGTGTTCTCAAGATATTCTTTCTTCCTTTCTTAATTCAGGATTGGGTTTAGTTGGATCCACAACTCAAGCGCAATCACTATACCTGCTAAATTTTAGAATATAATGTATTAAATGCACTATGAATCATCAATACATTCATCATTCAATTTCACCCATTACTTTCTAATACCCTACTCTCTAACACAAAATTTGACTCTTAAGCAGCAATGGTGAAAATTTTCTTGTCATTAGCTGCATTTCCACATATTCACATTATTAGTAGAGTAGAGCAAATTCAGCATAGCTTAATGCCTTTGTTAGTCTTTTACGGACCATTGCCCTTTACTTTCTTGTTAGGATCATACTAGCTTCATAAGGCACATTTAGCATTATTGTGATCGACTACCCATTTGTTATCCATCATGGGTAATATAACCTTACTGTTCTTCTATTTTCTTTCCTTAAATAAACTTTGTCATTCTTTCATATCTTTAGTCCATTTTTGGTCTGAGTGCTCCATTATCCAACTAGAACAATTAAACAGGTATGTAGACATTGGCAATTTAACAAAAATTAACTACCCCTGAAAATGGCAAAAAGATCGTTTTCAGTCTTCTAATCCTTGCCAAATATCTAGAAGACCAAATTAAGAAAATATATATCAAGAAATACCAATTGTTTGTTTAGTCACACCTCCGAAGTTTTTCCAGAGGTCTGAGTGGGCCTATCCAATGAAGAAGCTTGCAGTTTCTACATAACAGTCCATGAAATCAGTCAAATAGTAATGTTTGATAGGTACATATTTTTCATTACTTGAGATATGAGTGATTCTTAAAGTAGCCAAAATATCTTATAAGAGAGATGTGCCAATGATATCTGTTAGGTTCTTTTATCCTTTAGGTACGAGTGATAGATGTGCCAAGCAAAAAGTTCTTCGTGCATATTGACTTCTGATACAGAAAAGATGAGCACAATGAGGACCAAAAATTTCTTTCTAAGACATACTTAATGATCTGTAATCAATTTGCTTGTCCTCTCCAAGGACACCCCATCCATCACAATGTGCGTTTGTGTTGTTGAAGTTGATGAGGTTTTGGACGATCATTTGAATCTGTAATTGATGCAGGCTTAATTATACTGTAAAGACCATTACTGGAAATTAGGTAAGCACTGAGAGAAACAGACCACCTTGATCAAAGATAATTGGTTGAATTAGATTGAAGAAAACCCTTTGTTTTTCTTTTTGCAGATAAAAGCTATTTAAATTTTCTTCCATGTCTGGGTTAAGTGTATTTCAAAGAGCAAGCATCTGAAACATGTTAGGGTTTCGAGCTATTGGGAATTAGGTAAGCAGACAAACCAGTAAGTGTATATGTCAATTCATCTTTGGATGGCTTAAAGCTTTTGCCTACTGAGATCTTTTTAGGCATAGTTATCATAATGGACTAATGAATTTAAACCCTTAGCTTTCCATGCTTTTACTGGGCCGATAGAAGGAATGATCTCCAATCTTCTGTTTGTATTGTGTGAGCTCATAGATAAGAACGCTTGCATTGGGAAAGCTGATCCAAATCCTAAAACATACTTAGGCTACTTTGATGTTTCTTTATCAGTTGTGGGAATTCTCCAGTATATAACCAGTCAACAAAGACCATGTAATCTACCTTGAATTTAGCCCATAAAATTGTCTGTCAAGAATTTTTCACATTGCTGGAAATGTTTGTATGCGTCATAGGGAGGCAGAAGTGGGGAGCCACATGCTTCCCATTCTCCATAAACATCCCACATATGCATGAGAATCCCTCTTCTACTAACATTTTCTTGATTAGAAGTTCTATGCTTTGCAATTTTACTCTTTAAGCATCTAGCTTAGTGTGAATTTATACATTGTATAAGAATGGGAGAATCATAAACTTATTTAAATAAGCAAAACCTCTCCATTTAGGGATAGTATCGTCGATAATATATTGCATTAATTTCTTTTTCTCTCTGACTTTATCATTGTTTGACTACTAAGTTCTGTATTTCTACGATAATTAATATGTGACCACTTTTTATTATCTTGGAAATCATTTTAACTAAAAGGGGCACTGCTTGAACAGATACGGACATGAAGGTCAACACAATAATCAAGCTGTTGGAAGAAGATGCTGATTCCTTTGCAAGGAGAGCTGAGATGTATTATAAGAAGCGCCCTGAGCTCATGAAATTGGTTGAGGAGCTCTACCGAGCATACCGTGCATTAGCAGAAAAATATGATCATGCAACTGGAGCACTTCGCCAGGCCCATCGGACAATGGCAGAGGCATTCCCTAACCAAATTCCATTATTACTGTCAGATGAGTCACCTTATGGTTATTCTGGCAATGAGGCAGAGCCTCACACTCCTGAAGGGCCACCACCCCTTCGTGCGTTATTTGACCTCGATGAATTACAGAAGGACGCATTGAGCTTGTCATCCGAATTACATGTAATTAAAAGAAATGGGGGATATTCTGAACCAAGTGATTCATTATCAAGCAAAAAAGGGTTGAAGCAATTGAATGAGATGTTTGCAATTGGGGAAGGGACAGCGTTTACAACACCTGAAGGGAGAGTAAGAAAAGGACTACATTTTCAAGAGGAAGAGGGAGAAGATCTTGAGAATAGAACACATAAGTGTTCCAGAGAACAAAATCAAGTTAAGGAGAAACAGGATGCGAGCTATGTGACAACAGGTCTGCAACAAGACATTTCCCAGTTATCATCTGAAAGCCAAAATATGAAGAACCAGATAACAACAGAATCTGATTGTAATAATAAAACAGAGAATGAGCTTCAAGGACTAAAGGACAGAATCTCTGAATTAATTTCTGAAAAAGAAGCAAGTAATATACAGTACCAAATATCTCTGGAAAGAATCTCTGTTCTCGAATCTCAAATCTCAACAACACAGAACGAAATGAGGAAACTCAATGATGAGATGGTAAACAAAGTCAAGAAGCTACAGAGTTCTGAAGAACTTAACCAATCTCTTTTGTTGGAGCTAGAGATGCTAACAAAGCAAGCAAACATGCAAGAGAATGAACTTCACCAGAAGCGAGAGGAATTGGAGAAACTCCAAATTACCATTGAAGAAAAACACCAGCAGTGCTTGCAGACTGAGATGGCTCTCTGCCTAAAGGAAAAGCTGCACACTCAATCTCAGGAAGAGATAGATCATTTGAGCCGAGAAATTCAAATATGGATCCAGAAATTGAGGGATATAGAATTGTGTAATGTGGATCTACAGGAAGAGATATGTAAGCTTAAGGAGGAAAATGGCACCTTACATGAACAAAATCTTCACTCTAGCTTGATAATAAAAGAACTTCAAGGTAAAATAATTTTGATTGAGGAGAAGAATAAGACCCTTGAAGGTGAAGTTCGGCTCTATTTATGTGAAAAGGAAGGTCTCACTGAAGAGCTTAACCATATTAAAGAAGATACAAATGATCTAGAAGGCAAACACCGAGATCTGATGGAGCAAAAGGAAGCGGCAAGCATATGTGCAGAGTCCCTTAAGGCAGCTGTAAAAGATTTACAGAATAAAAATTCTGAGTTAAAAGATATATGCAAGAAACATGAAGCTGAAAAAGAGTTTCTTGTGGACAAGCTGAAAGATATGGACAATGTATTAGAAAAGAACATGGTCTTGGAAGATTCACTCGCTGATGCAAGCATTGAGTTAGAAGTTCTAAGAGGAAAGATTTTAGCACTAGAAAATTTGCATGAATCTCTCAATGGTGAAATTTCCAACTATATTGCTGAGAAAAATGCACTTGTTCCTCAGGTAGAGATTCTTACTCAGGATGTGTGTACCCTTTCAGAGAAAAATATATTCTTGGAGAACTCTGTATCTGATTTAGGCACTGAAGTCGATTGTTTGAAATCAAAGTTAAAGGACTTTGAACAATCCTGTCAGTTGCTCAGCAATCATAACTCTGGTCTTCTTGCTGAAAGGAAGAGTTTTCTCTCTCAGATAGAGATCCTTACTCAGAATGTGGAGAAGCATTCCAAGAAAAGTTCCTTCTTAGAGAACTCCTTATCTGATGTAAGCAATGAAGTTGGCTGTTTGAGGTCAAAGTTGAAAGAGTTCGAGGAATCCTCTCAGTCGCTCAGGATCAGAACTCTAATCTTCTCTCAGAAGAATGCTTTCCAATGCTCCTTCTTTTGCAGGTCGAGATCCTTACTCAAATCTGGAGAAGCTTTCAGACAAGAATTCCTTCTTGGAGAACTCCCTATCTGATGTAAGCAGTGAAGTTGGGTCTTTGAGGTCAAAGTTGAAAGATTTTGAAGAATCCTGTCAGTCGCTCAGTGATCAAAACTCTGGTCTTCTTGCTGAAAAGAACAATCTTCTTTCTCAGTTAGAAACTCTTAATCAGAACGTTGAGAAGCTTTTGGAGAATAATTCCTCCTTGGAGAGTTCTCTATCTGATGTAACTACTGAAGTTGGGTGTTTGAGGACAAAACTGAAGGACTCTGAGGAATCCTGTCAGTCTTTAAGTGATCAGAATTCTGGTCTTTTTGCCGAAAGAAATGCTCTTGTTACTGAGATAGAAGTTCTTACTCAGAACATGGAGAACCTTTTACACAAAAATTCCTTGTTGGAAAATTCCCTTTCTGATGTAAATAGTGAAATGGCTTGTTTGAAGTCAAAGTTGAAGGACCTTGAAGAATCATGCCAATCACTTAGCAGTCAGAACTCTAGTCTTATTTCTGAAAGGGACAATTTACTCTCTCGGGTAGTGACCTTTACTCAGAACGTCGAGAAGCTTACAGACAGAAATTCTTTCTTGGAGAACTCATTAAGTGATATAAGCTGTGAAGTCGAATCTTTGAGGTCACAGTTGAAAGATTGTGAAGAGTCATCTCAGTCACTCAATGATCAGAACTCTAGTCTTCTCGCTGAAAGGGACAGCCTTCTTTCACAGGTCAAGATTCTTACTCAAAATCTAGAGAAACTCTCAGACGAGAATTTGCTTTTGGAGAAATCCCTATCTGATGTAAGCAGTGAAGTTTGGTGTTTGAGGTCAAAGTTGAAAGACCTTGAAGAATCATCTCGTTCGCTCACCAATCAGAATTCTGGTCTTCTTGCTGAAAGGAACAATCTTCTTTCTCAATTGGAAATCCTCACTCAGAATATAGAGAAGCTTTCAGAGAAAAATTCCCTCTTGGAGAACTCTCTATCTGATGTGAGGACTGAAGTAGGATGTCTGAGGTCAAAGTTGAAGGACTCTGAGGAATCCTGTCAGTCTCTTAGTGATCAGAATTCTGGCCTCATTGTTGAAAGGAATACTCTTGTGTCTCAGGTACATGTTCTTACTCAGAACATGGAGAATCTTTCTTGGAGAACTCCCTATCTGATGTTAACAGTGAAGTTGAGTGTTTGAGATCAAAGTTGAAAGACTTTGAAGAATCTTCTCGATCACTCAATGATCAGAACTCGGGTCTTCTTGCTGAAAAAAGCAATCTGCTTTCTCAGGTTGAGATCCTTACTCAGAATGTGGTGAAGCTTGGACACAAAAAATTAACCTTGGAGAACTCCCTAACTGATGAAAGAAGTGAGGTCAGGTGTTTGAGGTCAAAGTTGAAAGACTTTGAAGAATCCTCTCGGTCACTAAATGATCAGAACTCTGGTCTTCTTGCTGAAAGGAACAATCTACTTTCCCAGGTAGAGGTTCTTACTAAGAATCTGGAGAAGCTTTCACAAGAGAAATCCTTATTGGAAAACTGCCTGTCTGATGTAAGCAGTGAAGTTGGGTGTTTGAAGTCAAAATTGAAGGATTCTGAAAACTCGTGTGACTCTCTCCGTGATCAGAACTCTGGCTTTCTTATTGAAAGGGACACTCTTGTCAGTCAGGTTAATTTCTCTCCCTCTTCCTATTTAAGTTGTAAGTACTCTATGATAACAATCTTTCCAATTAATTATACCTGAAAGCATAACGATTATTCTAACTTGCCACAAAATTTTTACGAAGCTCTATTTTGCTGCCTGATTAGTTTATTCCTGTTTATGTCAGGTTAATAACATCACTCTGAATTTGGAAGAACTGGAGAATAGGTTAATGGACATGAAGGACGCTAACTTGAATCTAACAAGAGAAAAGGATCTGATAATCAGTCAGGTCAAGGATCTGCAAGATCTTTTGAAACTAGAAAAAGAAGAGCATGAAACTCGTATCCAATCATTCAAGTGTCAGCTAGCCACATCAGAGAACCACAATTTTCTTCTGCAACAAGAAAGCCAGCTTAAAGATCAGCAGCTTGAATCAGAACAGGATAATGTGATTGGTTTTCTAATAGGAAATTTTATCTTACAAAGAAGTTTGTCCGATGTGAATGGAAGGAACTTGGTTCTTTTGAAAGAATGCGAGAAAAATATTGAGGCATGTAGAAGGACTGAGGCACTTATTTCAGCACTTGAGCAGGAGAAACTTATGCATATCAAAAACATAATGTCATTGTCAGAGCAAAATGAGAAGTTAAGAACTGGAATTTGTTTGCTGCAGAACACTCTTATTGTTGGCAAGAAGTCTGTTTCCGTGGATGAATTCCAGGTCGAAGTTCTTATAGATATTATTTTGGGTGAATTTAGAAAGATTCTGAATTGTGTTTCAGAAGCCGAGCATGATAATCAACTACTGCATCTTGAGATATCAGTTCTTGTCACTTTGCTGAAGAATACAATGCTGGATCTGGCCAGTCTGAGATTGGATAAATGTTCTCTTGAAAAAGAACGTGATATGAAAACCAAAGAATTATTAGCATTAGGAAACAAAAATCTTCAACTTAGAGAATTGAATGAAAAATTAATGAATGATGTGGAAGCAAGCAACCAAAGGGAAGTAGAATCAAAGACTGCAATGAAAGTTTTCCATGAACATTTGACTGACCTGCAAGAGGCACTCCTGACATCTAAATATGAAATTCAAAATTTAATTGAAAACAAGAAGATTCTCATGGATGAACTTTGCAACTTAAGAGAAAAACATAATTTGTTGGAAGAGGAACATATTGAAGTCCTTGCAGAGGCTCTGAAACTAGACCACCTTTATTTGTTGTTTAGGAACCATAGCGCAGAGAAATTGTCGGAGTTGAAATCCTTCACTTATGATCTGGATTCTCTTCATTTTATTAAAAATGCTCTTGATGCTGAGATTGATAAACTAAAGGAGAAGATAAAGATACTTGAGGCAGAAAAAACACATATTAGGGAGTTCGTTACTTACCTAGAAGAAGATTTCAGAAATCATGTTCTGCTTTCAGAATTTGATTTGTTTACAGCTACATGCGTGTGTGAGGAGTTAAGTCTTCAAAGACACAGATTAGAGAGCCAACTGTTACAAAAACAGTCACAGTTACTGGAAATAAGTCAAAATGCTCAATCCACCCAACAAAAGAACTTGGAATTGTGTAGAATTCTTGAGGGTATTCAGCTGGATTATGAAGCAGATAAGCTGATCAAAGAAGAGTTGACGCAGAAGATTTCAACTTTATCTGAAGTAGTTGTCGACAGAAATAAGGAGATCAGATGTCTTTATGAAGCAAATGAGATGCTGCAAAGGGAAATTTATCATATGCGTGAAGAAGTTAAAGTGCTTATGAGCAGGGAGGAAGATTTGAAATTAGAACTGCAGAAAGAAATAGATGAAAACGAACACTGTGAAGTGGAAATCAAAGCATTATTAAGTGATATCCAAGTCTCCACAGTTAATGCAGCAATGTATGAAGAAAAAGTTCATGAGCTGATACTAGAAGAAGTTGGTTCCCTATTGCAGAAGGAGACATTGAAAATGGAGGTAGCTTTAACCAAGGAGCAATTGGATAGTATGAAGAAAAAGCTTGATGATTTAGAGGGAGAAAACAGTGGGTTGAAGGCTGGCTTAGATTTCTATCTGGCTCTGGTTACATCTTTGTGGAATAGTGTTAAATCTTTGGAAGAACAAATTATGACAATGTCAAAGCCCAGAATATCAATCTGTCATGACAAAGAGGTACTCCTAGATTTGTTAAATATGATGAATCTGCTCGTACTGCTAACATTTAAATCATAATTTAAGTTTCGAAACAGAAAATTCGACATGCAAGTTGAGTTAAGCTGCTTGAAGAATTGGCAAGCTTTGAGATTTGATAACAGTAATTAAAATATTTGAGATAATCAAATACGAGGATTTAATTAATCTATCAAACCATTATGATATAAATAGTAATGAGTGGTTGAGCAGTATAACAATCTATATTGTCCAGTAAAGGAATAAAATGATAAAAAAATAAAAGTAATGGTATATGTATCAATATTAAAACTATACATTTCGATATTGGTACTTGGTCGGACTAGTAAATATCAACGGGACTAGCATTTAAATCCTTGACAGATATGTACTACTTTTCAAATCTATAAGCAGTTACTTCGGTAATTGTGGGTATTAGTCTAGTGGTTTCTGTAAAGCCTAAGGTTCCTTAATTGTGATTTTTCTAAAACCTAAATGATATCATAAAAATCAGAATACCTTTTTCTTTTGAATTCGTCCAGTTACAGTTTGCCCCTTGAGATCATCAAATTATAATGGTGACTTCCCAAACCAAGGTCATTGGCAACAAAAACTTGTGATCTTGTTAAAGTCTAACTATATCAGAATGTACATATGTGTACCATACTAATATGTAGAATACACTTTTGCATCATTGTTCCTTTCACTCAACCATTTCCGTTGGACTTGCCTAGATTTTTGGAGAGGTATATATGCTAAAGTAACGTACCATGAGGACATTAAGACCAAAGCAAGATCCAAGAGGGCATTTATATGAGAAATTGAGTAATATGGATCATCACAATTTTATGTAGGATTAAAACGACAGACTGTTTTTTCGAATTGGGGTGATGTGGGGAGGGAGGTTGGTGTTGGTTTGGGGGGAGGCATTGTGACATTGATTTTATTTTATGAGGGTGTACATTGTACAGAAATTTTTAGTTTGCTATCGACCAGTAATTGCATCACAAATTAACTACAAATAGAATCAATTAAAACTGAAGGACCATCACACCTCACAAGAAGCAGATATGATGATATGACATTTTAAGAATTAAAAGCTGATGTCCCTGATTAAGATTCAAAGGGCAATTACAATGATATATCTTATTGCTATTCAGAAAGGTAATTTTTGTATTAACAAAAATATAAAGTCTGAATTTATTTTTGAACAGCTTGTACATATTATTTCTTATTAATTTTTATTGCTTCAGAAATCCAATAGCAAACTATTTGGTCTATATATGGATATATATTTGTCAAAAAACAATGTAGATCCATCCCTCATATGATAAAATTAGTCAGGTGTCAGAAGTGCTTTAATGTGTTGGATGAATGAATGAAGTCTAGTGGATTTGAATGAACGAAGTCATGAGTTTACTGAGTCAATGGAGTGCGTTTGATCTCAAGTTTTGTGAAGACCAAGTGGAAAGCTGAATTGAATTGAAGACTCTGCACAAGTTAACTTGGACATGTCCAGCTGTGTTACTACAAGCTTGTTTTCATGAATTCATCTTGAGTAGAGTTCTCTGAATGCATCTGAGTAGGGAAATATATGATCAACCGAATTTGTCCTGCCTTTAATTTTGAGGTCTGATGAGGCTGAGTGATCCAACTCCATAGCTGTATGCAATCAACAATTTATCCACTCATATCCGCACAGCTGAGTGTGATCAACTTAGTGAGCTTGCAATTTCATCAACATTTTAGGTATGTGATGACAAATTATTCCTTTTCAAAAATAAGTTTGTTACCCACTTATCACATGCTTGAGATACCAACATATTAATATCCAATCCTTGTATTTGACTTTTTTCTGCCTAGACCATCAGAATTTTGTTTTATACTTTTGAGAGTAGAATTTTGCTTTATTTTCTCAGGTAAGCTACAATGTTTGCTAGTTGTGTCTGTAACATTCATTTGTGACACTCATTTCGTCTGTTTCCAGGTTCTACCTTTGGTTCCTCATCATCATCACTGTGATAACCAACCTAGTGATGGTTATAAGGCAATGAATATTGAAGGCATTCCAGTGTTGGAGAAATTGATCACCAAAGTCAAACTTCTTGAAGAAGTGATAGTAGACATTCAAAGTCACAGACAGCAGGAAGGGTTTGATGCCAACTCCAACTCAGAGGCTGCAAGTAAAGAAACTAATGGGATAAAGATAAATGAAATTGGACGGGGACAGGAAGCTCAAGTGAACCTGCATTCTATCGAACATGTTGATGATGGTGGACTAAATGATACTGAAATCACCAAGGGCAAGAATGGGCAAGTGACAAAAGATATTCAGCTCGATCAGGGCTCAAGTTCTTTGCTGTTCAGGACCATTGGTTCATATGGTTTAAGCAGGATTAGTAATGATGGGATCAACGATCAATTATGGGAAGCTGCTGAAACAAATTGCAGCAAACAAGTATGGAAAACATCAACAAATGCTACGGAACAAGACATAGAGCCCGTAGAGGAAGAAAAGAGTGAATACCCGTCCTCAGAGCTGATGGTTGAGAAGGAGCTGAGTGTTGACAAGTTAGAGATACCAACTAGAGTTCTGACATCTCGACAAGAATGGACTAAGAGAGTCCTCGAGAGCCTTCAAAATGATGCTCGGAGGTTATCAGACCTTAAAACCAATGTAAAGAATCTGAAGAGGAAAATGGAAAGCTCTCAAATGGGGAAGCTTCCTGCAAGCTCTGGGTATGATACAGTCAAATCACAGTTGGAAGATGCTGAAGGTGCTGTCATGGAGTTGATCGATACAAACAACAAACTGACGAGCAAGGCTGAAGAATATCATTCCACAAATGGCATGGGCACAAAATCTGAAGAAAGCAGCAGCACCGGAAGAAGACAAATCTCCACACAATCAAGAAAGGAATCAGAGAAGGTTGGAAGGTTGGAGCTGGAGCTGCATAAAATCCAGTATGTCATGCTGAAATTTGAGGAAGAGCACGTAAATCGTCACACCAGTGCCATGGACCGAAGAAGCCGAACGCTGCTGAGCGATTATATCTACGGGAGAAGAGATGGCCGTAGACAGACAAAGAAGAGCTCCTTCTGTGGGTGCATGCGGCCGAAAACAAAGGGTGACCAGTGACATTCTTAATCACTGAGATTGCAGCAACTCTCTTCGCACGGAGGCATTAGCTCAATGCAATCTTTTTCTGTGGGCAAGCGAAGTTGTTCTTGATGTAGTTGGTTTGCTTTCAAATTGTCTAGTTAAAGAGAAACTGTACATTTTAGGCCTAGTCTACGTTTGATGCGACGCAATTCACTTGGTAACAACCTATGACTGGTTTTACATTATGGCTTAATGTTTAGATTCAGTCTTTTTGTTGCTGTTGTGGGTATTAACCAAATGAACTCTACAGCATTGCTCTATTGTTAATACGTTTGAAACCAAAGTCAATTGAAATCTCCAGTTAAACTTCTGCACGTAAACCAGAAGATCCCCTGCATCGAAGCACAGGGGAAGCAGAGCAAATGTAGGAAACAGGAACAGCACAAGAAAAACAAACGTAGCCCTTCAGAAGCATTCCTTTTCTCAAAAAGCTCAGAGAACTGACGTTACCAGCTCAATTGATCTCTGCATGAGGACAAATTGCTACAAAATACAGCAACCGTGCGCCCGACACCAATGTGGTTAGGAGGGAATTAGGATCCTTCATTTGCGTTGCTGGCATGATCGACGGCCTCCCTCGGAAAAAAGGTGAAAACGACTATTAATTATTGGAACATTAGTTCTAGACTAACTAGATTTGATACTGACATACTTACAATTAGATTCATTGTCGGGTTTGGTGATTCTTTTCTGGCGCTTTCATTTTAGATAACTACGAGCTGTAGTTAACAGTAAAATTACCAACTGTGATGATATTATTTGCTCTTTTGGCCATGATTTATGAGAAGCCATTCAAAGGCTACCTGCCTGCCTGCCTCATTGGAAGATCATGCTACCAAATGATGTCTCTCGACATTCTCCATACTCTTCGTGCCGCATCCTTCCCTTGCAGCAGCCTCGATGGATTCCGGCGGTTCCCGTTCTTCCAACACTAAGGCTGTCATCCACGCCACCCATCACGCATCCGGTACAGTGGGCAAACTCCATTACGGAGATCAGCCAATTACCAGCCGAACTTGTGGACTCATGACTACATACCATCTATCACTCACAAGCAACAATGCGCGCGGTTGGCACCATACACCCCTTTGTATTCTAAATTTAACCCAAGCTAGACGAGTACTTGGACAACGCGTCGATGTCGGTCTTCCCGGAACGTCTTCATGGCCAATGCTTATTGCATGAACGACGACTTGACGAAGGAGGCACAGGAAAACTTCTCCACTCACCTGAGGATTGCAAGGTGTTGGAGTTGGAATATTAAATCTTAGGATAGAAGTATCTATCCTTAAAATTTTGATTATATCCCTAAAAATAAAATCTCATGTAATATTTTATACACATAATTGAGAGAAAACATTCGGTAAAGTAAAAAAGGAAAAGTTCGACATGTGAGAGATTGTGATTAAGTTATCATCTCGAATTCGAGTTTTTAGTGTTGGGCTGACAGTCCATGGTGGGCTTTATCAGCCCACAGCCCATACCCTTTGATCAAATCTTAGATCAAAGTTAAGGGGATATAGGGGTTGTGTTTTATAAGCAGAAAAAGGTAGCAACGTGGGAAAAGACTGCAGTCACGGGATTCCAAAGAAAAGTAGGAGAACAAGACATAAAAACAAGAGAAAGAAAGGGAAAAAAACAAGGACAACGTAGAGAGACTATTATTCTGCTTTATATATATGTCTTTTTCTTCTATTATAAATCCTTTATGATTTTTTTTATGTTCATCATCGTTTCGAAAAACTTTCCAACTGTTCGACGATGCTATTTTGCCTCTACAATGATTTCGTTACTTCGACGGTACACAAAGTTAAACCTCATTTGTGTGCTTCTTATCATGACAGTAAATAGGTGATGTGCATTGTTGATATAGTGCCAAGTACGAGAGAGAGAGAGAGAGAGACTTACAATTGGGGATGATACAGGGGAGGAACCGGAAGTAGTCTCCAATATGGACCTGAGACCACCCAGGATTGCATGTTGCTGCTGTAGACTTTAAAGTGATGTGCCACACCAAGCTGCTGTAGAAATCATCTTTAAAGTGATATGCCACACCAAGTTGCTATCATTACCCATCTCTTTTTAAATCATTGTCTCTATAAAATCCTCTTATGAAATATGATCCAAACTTACTACAATACATACTAACTAATCTCGTGATTACTTCGTGCTAACCAATGCACCCCTTGATGATAAAAAGATTATTTTTTATATATTAAATAATTTTAATTTAGATTACAAGAAGATCTCGTTTAGGATTCGTGATAGTCCTATATCATTTAAAGAACTTTATGAGAAGCTTTCCGACTATGAAACTTATTATAAGCAAGAGTTATCAATCGTTATGTTATTTCTATTATTGTCAATTTTGCTAACAAAACTAATCTTAACAACAAAGGCAAAATCTAAGATAATCGCCCAAGCAATCATTCTAGAGACAATATGTGGTATTGTTCTAAAGGCAACATGCAACAACGTTACAACAAAAATATTAATAAATCTAATCAATAATTCAATAAAATCACTTGTCAAATATATGACTTATAAGGCCACGTCACTAAGAAATATTGTCATTTGTAAACTACTATTCTATGAATATTTTAGCCTTCATACACATCTTATTCTACATATCTTGCTATACCATTTACTTGATTTTTATTACCACCAATGCATGCTCAATTTGTTTCTCAATCTTTTCAATTTTCATCAAAACGACTTATTGATTTTGGTGCTTCTCATCATATTACGTCTTGACTTGAATAATTTATCTTTTACTTTATGTTATGATGATTTAAATGATATCATGATAGAAGATAGCAAAGATATTAAAACCTTTACTTCCTTAAAATTTTTTTATGTTCCTAATATGAAAAAGAACCTAACATATCTACAAACCTTTCCTCATCCTCAAAATCTATTTTACATGTTGAAAAGGGATTTCATTAGGCCTTGAGTACTATAACACACTTAGCTCAGTGAATTCAATAATAATTTATATTATTTTATATTTTACTTTGTTTAACAATTGGAGACTTTGATAATTAGATGTAAATAATATATTTCTTCATGGTCATATTTGTAAGGATATATTTATAAGGCAAGCTCTAAGTTTTATTGATCACAATCTTTCTCAACCTATTTAAGTTATACAAGGTTTTTTATGGTCTCAAATAAATAGGTGATAATGGAGCTGAGACCACCCCTTGAAGCAGCTATGGTTCTCATATAAAAATGACTAGCTTAATTTTATTAATACTAAGTATTTATTTATATACACAAAGAAGATATTATAAAATATGATAATTATATAATTTTCTCACTCATTAATAAATATAAAATATTTATTAAATCTTTTTATGGATTAGGAGGTCATGTTGAGATCATCATCTTCATTATTGATAGAATCATAATAATATATTATCATAATTTTTATGATTTAGAATTTTGATAATATAATATTTAAATATTAAAAATATCATAATAATCTTATCAAAATTTATTTTTCTCAATAATATCTTTTTATAATCACGCGAGAATGACTCATTCCAAGATATATATATATGAAGGAGAAGTTCTCCGGCTTATACAAACACATTCTGGGTTTGCCAGCTACCAAGTAATCCGACCAAATAATGTCTCTCCGCCTTCTCCCTATCGTTTGTGCCACATCCTTCCCTTGCAGCAGCCTCAGTACGTTCCGGCGGATCGCCTCCTTCGAACACCATGGCAATCATCCACGCTTCTCTCCACGCATCAGATGCAGCGGGCAACCTCTTTTACGGAGATCAGCCAATTACCAACCAAACTTATGGTCTCATGACTACATACAGTCACTCACAAGTGACCACTCGGTTGGCACCATACACCTCTTTGTATTCTAAGCCTGCTTTCTTCTCTCAGATGTGATATTGTGTATATTTATAATTGCTACTTGTAAATCTAGATGGAGGAGGAGCAGAATGCTGCGAGGATAAGTAAATTGGAGGAAGAAGTTGTGAAACTGATACAGGAGGAGAAGGGACTTGAGGACCAGCTTCAACTAATCGATCACCTACAGCAGCTTGGTGTGGCATATCACTTTAAAGATGATATTAAGGATGCTTTAGGGAGAATTCATGGATCCCTGGAAGACACAAGCATGCTGCTGAAGGACAATCTCCATGCAACAGCACTTCTCTTCAGGCTTCTCAGAGAAAATGGTTTCGATGTTTCTGAAGGTAGTTCACCTCACTTACACTACGCCTGTCTGATAAAATCGAGTAGAGTTCTAATTATGACACGTAAGGTTCTACTTCAACTAATATTTCTCCTGAAATTTTCTAGACTGATGATGGTTACAAGGTATATAAAATATATACACAATCTATTCATCTCGACTAGAAGCTACATATATATATATATATATAGCCGAGGGATGCAGCCTAATCAAGACGAAATGGGAATATTCTTCAGTCTTTCTAATAGATGCATCCTAACCAACATGTTATTGTATGTGTTACGTGTATAAGAAAATGGTTGATATGCTCATGAAGCCTTAACTTGGGTTTGTTCGTTCATGGTGCCGCAATCTAACGTCTCGATGAACTTTGTGACTAAAGATATGTTCAGCAGATTCAAAGATGAGAAGGGCCACCTCAAAACTTGCCTCCAGCATCAGACTAAAGGAATGCTGAGCTTATATGAAGCTTCCTACCTGGGAAAGGAGGGGGAGTTTGGACTGATCGAAGCCATGGACTTCACGACAAAACACCTCAAGAAGCTCATGGAAGAGGGATCACTTGAGCCTCGTTTCAGGGAACATGTGGCCCACGCCTTGGAGCTTCCACTGAATTGGAGGATGGAAAGGATACACCCCAGGTGGTTCATAGAAACATACCGAAGGGAAGCCACCATGAACCCTCTTCTACTTGAATTGGCTAAGCTGGACTTCAATCTGATTCAGAGCATGCATAAGAGAGAACTCAAAGAAGTGTCGAGGTAAACTAAGCTAGTCATGAAGAGTATGTACTTCTCTCGTCTATTAAACAGTGAACTTGGATCGCCAGATGGTCGAGGATGTAGCACGTGAGAAGGTGAGAGAACTGATTAGGGTCAATTGGAGAGCACTAAATGGAAATCGGACTTCCTCTTCTCCACTGGAAGAATACTTGAAGAGGGTGGCAATTAACATCTCTCGGATGGCTCAATTCTATTACGAACATGGAGACGGATACGGTATTCCCGATGGAGAAACCAATAATCAAGTCGTGTTATTGTTTATCCAACCTATCGAGCTATAGATATATACCAAAAATAAAGTGGTCGGAATGGATCTGATGTCTCTTTGCATATGGATCTCATGTTGATCTAATATTTCCTGAGGTCTTCGTGAAGTATATGTTGTTGTATCCGTCCATTCTAAGGGTTGTCTATTGTAAAATTGTTTGTTCACTGGTTAGCCCCTTATAAACTTCGTTGTCGCCAGCCACCGGCAAGTCTACCGAACAAATGCACTGCTCGTCCGGTAAAATTCCAAAGACTGTTCATCCATATTGAGTGGCCATAGATTTAGTACATGGAATGAACTGAAATCGTCCCCAGTCGTCGTGAATGGTATCTCATGTACTGAACATATAGCGCCAGCCAATGAGGCACTGGAGCTGCAAGTTGAAGAGCCCACTTGGATTCCCAGATCTACTGGGGTCGTGCCCACGAAATCATGAGCAAAGCATGACAATTAGTCGGGTTCCGTGGCCCGTGCTGCATCTACATTAACCCACAACAAATTATTTGCACTCTTAGCTTTCCTGCTACGTGGGGGAATCTAAGTGAAATATATCATCAATTCAAAATTTAACTATTTTTTTAATCTATTATTATATCATGAGATCATTCGGATGCGATCCACGTGTGATTTGATGATATTGCCATCGAATGTGATCAAGATCATTCAACAATTTGGAAATGCGAACTCGGGTTTAGCCCGAGCCTGATGATAACATATATCTTGGTTGCGGGCCACGTCACAACCAACGCGCCACGCTACCGTCAAGTCAGTCAGAGCACCGTCGCATGCCGAGTCAGAATCCGTACCAAGACTCTGTTTGACATGTCCCATCCCGGGAGCTCGGGGCGGTGTCGTCTGATGCTGCTTTGCACGTCCCGAGATGGCGACCGGATAGAAGTGCCATCTCATCTCTCGTGGATCAGCGGTCACGTCGAGCCCGCGTGCAATTGACCCTCGTACAATACTATAAAAGTCTCTGGCCGGCATTCGGCCATGGAGGACAGAAAAAGAGAGGGAAAAACAATTCAACCCACCACTGACTTGCTCGTCGGAGGGGCCAAAGTTGAGAATCACTCGACGAAGGTCATTTTTTTAGAAATGTGGCCACCCTTGAGCTGCGAGCGCCTCAACCTGGGAATCACCATCCAGTGTATGAAGACGAACTACCAACCATCCCGGAGACAGAGAGACGTAGCTCTATATAGACGGCACCCGGCCCCCCACACCAAGGAGCACTGATCAACCCCCGTCGCGAGGGCCCAACCGACCTCAGCATTTAGCTCAGCCGACTAAGACTCCCGACATCGACCCGTGGACCATACCGTACTGACTCATTAACCATGGCACATTTGTTCACTAACACCTGATCCCAACTTTAGTTATGTCTGGATAGAAACATTAGAACAGTAGGTCATTTGTCAATAAAATTGATGGCATTCGATCTCACAAAAGTCATATTAAAATATTAGCCAGTATTATATCATTAGAGATACTTAGCTACTAATGTCAGTAATAAAATATTATTCTTGGGAGATTGATGTAGAAATAGTTCCTTTACATTAACAATAAGCGTAATACCAAATCTCATCAATGATTTTATGACTTTTCCATATGGAATTACGTAAATAATCAGATAAATATTTTCTGAACAACATCAAAAGATATATACATATTTAGATATATTATTATTTGATTTTAAATTTTAATATTAAAATTTTTATACTTAATAACAACACCGTCAATAGTCAATTACCAACAGAACTTGTGGACTTATGACTACTAACTGTCACTCACAAGCAACAATGCGCGCGGTCGGCCTCATACAACCCTTTGTATTCTAGGTTTAACACAAGCTAGACGAGTAAATGGACAACACGTGGATGTCGTTTTCCCATCACGTCTTAATGACCGATGCTTATTGCATGACGACTTGACGAAAGAGTCATGGGAAAATGTCTCCACCTACCTGAAGGTTGAGAGTCGGAATATTATATCTTAGGAATGTTGGTTAAGATAGAAGTATCTATCTATCATAGATGATATGAAAATTTTAACTTTATTCTTCTATGAATAGAAGCTCATTTAATATTTTATACACATAATTGAGAAAAAAAGATAAGGTAAAACAAAAAAAAGAGTTCCATATGTGAGAGATTGCAATTAAATCATATGGAATATGAGCTTTTAGAAGTGCTTTTTTTTTCTTATATTATCACATTTTTTAATGATTTTTTCTATGTTCATCATCTTCTCGACAAATTTTCCAGCTGTTCGATGATGCTATTTCGCCTCTACAATAATTTGGCTATTGACAATACACAAAGTTAAACCTCATTTGTGTGTTTCTTCTCATCAAGCCAAACATATCTACTACATGAATCCTCCTCTTGTGCAGGTTGGCCAGCAAAGAGGTGATGTGCATTGTCATGTAGTGACAAGCGCGAGAGAGAGAGAGGCATTACGGAGGTGATGGCACGGAAATATATCAAGGAACTAATCGAGGGTAGTCTTGATCATGATTTCATTTTGTTTCGGTTTCGCTATCTTGTTTATGACATAGAGATGTCACCGATAACCTAAGGACATGATATGTTTGATCGCGTTCCTCGAGAATATATCATTGAATCATACTCATCTTGTAACGATAGTGTTAACTTAACCGAATATTATAGTTGGTCGAGTCCCTCAAGACCATAGTAGTTCGGAGGCCGAATAGGATGAGAATCATAAGGAATTATGATCGATAATAGTTGTCAATCTTTTAGGCTTAGTGTGATTGGTCGAGTCCCTCGAGGTTACACTAAAATACTGATTAGATCTTGATCCCCACTAGAAGTCTGTCAGAGACTTTTAATTCACGTGCTGAGGGTATCGCATGACTCGTTAGAAAAACAGTGGGAGTAGATTAAGATAAAAGTTCATATCTTATTTATTTTTTTATAAAATATGTATGTTATTTATTTATTCTACATCTTTATTTTAAAAAAATATCGTTTTCAAAATTCCTTTATCCTTAATTTATAAATACAAGAGGTTCAAAAATTTTAGATTATTATAATGACCTCAGTTGATGGGATATAAAGAGAAATAACTTTTGTATATGAATAAATACTAGCAGGTTATAACACGCAACGGAATTAAATGAAATCATAATCAAATAGAACACCAAGATATACGTGGAAAACCCTTCAATGTGAAGGGTAAAAACCACGAGGCAAACTAAAGATAATATACTATAAGAATAATGAATATACAAATCTCAATCTCTTACCTAAAACCCTAGCAACAATCATAAGAGAATAACTGGGATACAAGGATCACATTACTGTGCACAATATCAAAATCCTTTATAATTCTCCCCAAGTAATCACAGTAAGAATCTACTATAAATCTGTTCTAACCTGGGATGAAAGCAATACTAGATGATTGAGAACAGTTTCTCTATATTGTCCTTATATTCTTCCCTTTTTTTCTCTTCCTTTTCTGCCTTGTTCTTCTTTTCTTTGGAATCTCGTGGTTGCCAAAAACTGCCTTCTCCCTCGCTGCTGCCCTCTTTCTACCTATTTTGGCAGCACCAACACCCCCTAATATGAATTAGGGTTAGGTTAAGTGAGAAGGTGGGTTGTGGGCTATTCAAGCTCACTATTGGCTGAACCATAGGCTGTCAGCCCAACAACCTCCCCCTTTAGCCCATAAGAGAGGTTGTCTCATGACTCCTCAATATGAAGTTATGCCGACCAGCTGTCGACATATCTCCTGTCTTTCTTTTGGTAAGGTCTTTGTCAACATGTCTGCTCCGTTGTCATCTGTGTAAATTTTCTGAAACTGCAACTACTTCTCTTCAAATACATTTTGAATCCAGTGGTATATGACATCTATATGCTTTGATTTTGAATGAAACATTGGGTTCTTACACAAATGGATGACACTCTGGCTGCCACAATACACCACATAATTTTTCTGTTTCAGCCCCAATTCTTATAAGAATTCTTTTATCCATAATATTTCTTTGCAAACCTCTGTAGCAATAATATATTCTGCCTCTATGGTGGAGAGAGCAATACACCTTTGTAATCTAGATTGCCCTGACACAGCTCCCCCTACAAAAGTAAGTACATAACATGATACTTAAACAAACCTTAAAGTTCCCTCTGAGATATCTAAAGATCCACTTCACTACTATCCAGTGCTCTTTACTTGGATTTGCAAAAAATCTGCTAGTAACACCCACTACATATGCAATATCTGGCCTCGTACGTACTATTGCATGTATTAAACTTCCGACTACTAAAGCATAAGGAACATTTTGCATTTTTTTCTTCTCCTAATCATTTGACGGACTCTGTTCTGAGCACAACTTGAAGTGACCTGCAAGAAGAGAACCAATTGGTTTTGCATTGCTTATACTAAATCTTTCAAATACCTTCTCAATGTATTTCTCTTGTGACAACCAAATCTTCTTGGTTTTTCTGTCATGGGAAATCTACATGCATAGTATTTGCTTTACTGGCCTCATGTCCTTCATTGCAAAAGACTCACTCAGTTTCTTCTTCAACCTGTCAATTGTTGACACATCTTTCCCAAGAATAAGCATGTCATTAACATAAAGTAAGAGAATAATAAAATTCTCATCAAATCATTTGATGTACACACAATGATCAAAAACTGTTCTTTTGTATCCATTTTCTGTCATAAATGAATCAAACTTTCTGTACCACTATCTTGGAGCTTCCTTTAGCCCGTACAAGCTCTTCTTCAACTTGTAGATAAAGTTTTCTTTACCTTTGACTTTGAAGCCTTTTGATTGCTCCATATAAATTTCCTCCTCTAAATCACCATGAAGAAAAGCTATCTTCACATCTAATTGCTCAACCTCCAAGTCCTAGCTAGCAGCAATACCAAGAGCAACACGAATAAAATATATTTTAACAATAGGAGACAAGATCTCTTCAAAATCAATACCTTTCTTTTGATCAAAGTCTTTTACAACCAATTTAACTTTGTACTTTAGTTGAGAACAATATCCTTAAGTCTTCAACTTGAAAACCCACTTATTCTTTAAGGCCTTCATTTGATTTGATAGTAATACCAAATCATAAGTATGATTCTTTTGAAAAGCATCCATCTCTTTCTACATAGCAACTAACCACTTATTTTTTTCTCAATTTTAACTGCTCCCTGGTAACTCTTTAGTTCACCTGCATCAGTAGGCATCATATACTCATCTGTAGAGTATCTTCTGGAAGGTTGACGTTATCTAGAAGATCTTCTCAACTGAGGTTCGATAGGAAGTTGCTCTCCAATTTCTTCTTGCTCACCATGTCCTGTAGATATATCAACATCAGGCTCTACACCATCTTTCTGCACATCTCCCCCATCATCCTGATATACTGGAGGAATAACTGGGTCACAATCTGCTTCTTGGTTGTTGTCTTCTTCTTCAAATCTTCAAAAGTTTGATCCTCAAAGAAGACCACCTCTAAACACCTTCCCTTTTTTTGTATCCCAAAGCTTGTAACCAAAATGATCATATGAGTAGCCAAGAAAAATACATTCTTTAGTCTTACTATCCAACTTGGACCTCTCATTGTCTGGAACATGTGCAAATGCACGACAACTAAACACTCTTAAATGCCTATAGGAAACGTCTTTCCCTGACCATATATGCTCTGTAACATCACCATCTAGGGTTGTACATGGTGATAAGTTGATCACATCAACTACAGTCATCAAAGCCTCATCCCAAAACCTTTTGGGTAGCTTGGCCTATGAAAGCATACATTTGATTTTTTTCATGATGGTGCGGTTCATCCTCTCTATAATAGCATTATGTTGAGGTGTACTAGGAACTGTCATCTCATGTTGGATCTCATGTGACCTGCAATAATCATTAAATAATCTTATGTACTCACCACCATTATCTGATCTTATGCATTTCAATTGCCTTTTTGTCTCCCTTTCAACTCAAGCATGAAACTCTTTGAAGACATTAATAATCCGATCTTTGGTCTTCAAAGCATAGGCCCAAACTTTCCTGGAAAAATTATCTATAAAAGTGACAAAATAAAGTATACCACTGATACCAAGAACATCAATAGATCCACCAGGAGCTTTTGTCCTTAAAGGACCACATACATCTGTATAAACACGGTCTAAGACATGCATTTTTCTAGACATAGCAGGACTAGCAAATGAAACTTTATGTTGTTTACCAGCTAAATAATCAATATAAGGGTTTAGATATGTACCTCTAAGATCTGGTAATACTTCTCTCTTGGAAAGAGCTTGCAACATCTTCTCGCTCATATGTCTCAGTCTCCTATGTCATAACTCCATGCTGAAGTCTTTTTCTGTAGCATTTAATTGCTCACCATAAGCTTTAGCCTGCAACCTGTATAAAGTATGTCATTTCTTTCCACTATCCACAATAAGAGAACTCTTACTGAGCTTCCATTGCCCTCTGTAAAATCTGTTATCATAGTCTTCATCATCTAATCTTTCAATTGAAATTAAATTCAGTCTCAAGTCAACCACATGCCTCATATCCTTAAGTGCCAACTTGTAGCTAAGGTTGATCTTTAAATGTATATCACTCATGCTAATGATGTCTGCTGTGTCATAGTTGCCCATCTTGACAACACCAAAATTTTCAAACCTGTATGTAGCACAAAACTCCCTCCATGGTGTAGCATGATAAGAAGCAATGAGACAAAATCAAATAATCACCACCCTACATTGTAATTGTAATATTATCCTTTGACTTTGTAGACTCCACTTCTTTTCCTTTTTTCTTGTTCTTCTTAGGTTGCTTACATTGATTCTTGTAATGTCCTTTCTCACCACAATTATAGCAAACAATATCTTTTCTTGATCTTGACTTACTTTTTCTCATGCGTGAACTACTTTTAGATTTTGACCTTCCTCTGTTCTCTGAGATAAGTGCTTGTGAATCATTCTGATATGTTGCTGAATTCATTCTTTTCGACTCCTCATTCAATAAACTGCTTGTTACTACTCATGGTGACAACACCATCTAGCACAGAATTACTAAGGGAAACCACCCGTGTCTCCTAACTTTCTAACAATAAACTGAGAAGTAACAATATATGCAAGTCATCATCAAGAGACATTTTCATAGAGGATAACTGGTTAGTGATACTTTGCATTTCATTCAAATGCTCAGCAATAGAAGCACCCTCTCTATATTTTAGGTTCACAAGTTTTCTGATAAAAAAAAGCTTTGTTGCCAGTTATTTTTCTTTCATAAAGGCCTTCCAATTTTTTCCAAAGAGAATATGCAGAACTTTCAGTAGAAACATGGTGAAAGACATTATCATCAAGCCACTGTCGAATAAACCCAACTGTTTTTTGATTTAACCTCTTTCACTCATCATCTGTCATAGTTGTGGGTTTTAAACTATCCCCCTGCAAAGGTCCATACAAATCTTTACAATACAAGAGATATTTCATTCTTAGTTTCCATATCATCTAATTATTTCCATTCAAACTAATCATGCGAGAAACACTATTGGTCTCCATGTTCAAATACAAAAATTAAATCACCACAACCTTGCTCTGATATCAGTTGATGGGATATAAAGAGAAATAACTTTTGTATATAAACAAATACTAGCAGGCTATAACACGCAGCGGAATTAAATGAAATCACAATCAAATAGAACACCAAGATATACGTGGAAAACCCCTCCAATATGAAGGGTAAAAACCATGGGACAAACTAGAGATAATCCACTATAAGAATAATGAATATATAAATCTCAATTTCTTGTCCAAAATCCTAGCAACAATCATAAGAGAATAATTAGGATACAAGGATCATGTTACTATGCATAATATCTAAATCTTTCCTAATTCTCCCCAAGTAATCACAGTAAGAATCTATTGTAAATCTGATCTAACCTGAAATGAAAGCACTGCTAGATGATTAAGAACAATCTCTCTGTGTTATCCTTATCTTATTCTTTTTTTTTCTTTTCCTTTTCTGTCTTGTTCTCCTCCTTTTCTTTGGAATCTCATGGCTGTCAAGAAGTCTTCACAACGTCAATATGACTCTTGCAAGCTCATTGCATTCGGCACCTTCGTTTCCCTCGATAGAAGTCTCAGAAGCTTGTGTTCATAAAAATCAGTCATCAACAAATGCAACTCCACCTTCTCTAAGTGATCTCCCGGGCAAGCCGCTGTTTGAATCTATCTCTGTGCGGATAGAAATCCGCAGTTTTGTAGCTCTCAGGTGCTTGAACAACCTAAGAAGCGGCACAAGCAGCTAAGAGAAGATGTTAAACGTAGGACAGCGAAGAGATGTTAAACATAGGACGGCTCATCATTGAGATCCAAACTAATGGACATCGTCCTTAGTTTCGGGAATGAGACATCGAGTTTCTCCAGCTCCTTGGATTAGATCTCGAAATCCAAGTGGGCTATTCAACTTGCACCTCCAGTGTTTTCGTCAAAGCGATGCCGCCGTGTCTTCGCCAAACAAGGAAAGTGATATTGACCACTCGTTTGCCGGAGCACTATTCATCGTACCTCGAGAGGCGATCCACGAGGAGTGGGGACGATTCCAGCTCATTCCATGTACTAAATTTATTGCCACTCAATCTAGATGAACAGTCTTTGAAATTTTACCAGACGAGCAGTGCATTTATTGGGTAGACTTGCCGGTGGCTGGCGACAACGAAGTTTTTGATGTGCTAAACAGTGAACAGACAATTTTACAATAGATAACTCTTACAATGGACGGATTCAACAACGTATACCTCACAAAGACCTTAGAAAAAAATAGATCAACATGAGATTCATATGTAAAGAGACATCAGATCACAAAAGTTATATATAAAATGAAACAATATGATCGAAGTGACAAGATAAAGACGATCATGATAAAATGAGAACGACAAAGCTCATAAAGGAATGATGGCGACCATTATAAGATAAAAATAGTAGAATAAAAATAAAAATTATTTTAGACGATTAATAATATCCACTCATAAGAGAAAATGATGATATCACCACTACTATAGGGAGAAAAAGACATTGACAATGATAAAATATATTTAGAGTATTACAAAAAATAAAGATATTTTTATGAGAATTGAGAGTAATATTTTATTACTAACATTAGTAGCTAAGTATCTCTAATGACAAAAGACTGACTAATATTTTAATATAATTTTTGTGAGATCGAATGTCATCAGTTTGACAAATGACTTAAAGTTCATCGTTACTCAAGTTGAGATTAGGCCGGAGCATTCCCAAATTGATGAACGATCTTGATCACATCCAATGGCAACATCGTCAAATCACACTTGGATCACATCTGAATGATCTCATGATATAATAATAAAAGATTTAAAAATAGTTGAGTTTTGAATTGATGATATATTTCACCTACATACCCCACCCCACGTAGCAAGAAAGCCAAGACTGCAAATATGAGATCACATCTGAATGATCTCAGTACATGACGCTGCCGCTGTGTCTTCGCCAAACAACGAAAGTGATATTGACCATTCGTTTGCTTGAGCACTATTCATCGTACATCGAGAGGCGATCCACGAGGAGTGGGGACGATTCCAGCTCATTCCGTGTACTAAATTTATTGCCACTCGATATAGATGAACAGTCTTTGGAATTTTAGCAGACGAGCAGTGCATTTACTGGGTAGACTTGCCGGTGGCCGGCGACAACGAAGTTTATGATGCGCTAAACAGTGAACAGATGATTTTACAATAGAAAACCCTTTGAATGGGCGGATTTAACAACATAGCTTACGAAAACCTCGGGACATATTAGACCAACATGAGATCCATATACAAAGAGATATCGGATCCAGTCCGATCACTTTATTCTTGGTATATATCTAAAGCTCGATAGGTTGGATGAACAATAACTCGATTTGATTCTTGGTTTCTCCATCTGGAATGCCGTATCCATCTCCATGTTCGTACAGGAATTGGGCCATCCGAGGGATGTTAATTGCCACCCTCTTCAGGTATTCTTCCAGTGGAGAAGACGAAGTACGATCTCCATTTAGTGCTCTCCAATTGACACTAATCAGTTCTCTCAACTTCTCACGTGCTACATCCTCTGACACGTTTTTCTCATGCTTATAGCACTGGATAGATTTCGGCGCATCGCCTCTCGACAGCTCAGCCTGAAGAACAAAAGACAACGACACACAGGAGATATTACATTACGTTTGTGTTGAGTTGACGTCTTGCATACCTTTGAGGTGGCCAAATCATTGTAAAGCCTATAAAGCACGGACGACCGTCGCACAAAATCTTGGTATTTGCAGATGCTTGGTAATGCCTCTGCAGTTAAATCTTCGCTCATGCAATAAGCATGAGTCAGAAGCAAAGGGCTTGATACCGATGTCCATGCGTTGTCCAGATACTCACCAAGCTTGGGTGTAATTCCATGGTGGTACCACCTCGCTTCCACCAAGTATGATTTGCAAACATCTGCCCACTGAACCAAGAGGAATAGTCCTTAGAAGAAAGGTATCAGGTGGTTGATGTTTCAGAGAAGAAAGAAAACAAATTAATGCTGTATATATTACGGCTCTCCTAAGATAGGGTATTATGTCCAAGTCTTTCTCCTTCATGACTCTATATCCTGCATCGTTTGCCATGTTGAAGACTACAAGAAAACACAACTTCATGTACCCTGGAAGCTTGTCGATTGCATTTACATCCCATCTGAAATGTCCAGAAGAACATATGTTGTGATGATCATGGATGATATAATGTTCATGTGTTGATAAAGAAAGGTAGGAGTTTCTCATCACCTATCAACCACATTAGTGAAAAGCTCGAGCTCGTCCAACGTACCAAAGACATCGTAAACATCATCGATTACTGTTATTAAGCTAACTAGCTTCGTTTGCATCTCCCTAAAGCTCCAAAATTGTGGTTCAAAGGCCCAACCAACTGTCCAGAAGTAGTTCTCCATCAACCTGTCTCTGAAGAATGGCAACCTCTGTGCAAGACCGAGATCGGTCCACCATCTGGCGATCCAAGTTCACTGTTTAATAGACGAGAGAAGTACATACTATTCATGACTAGCTTAGTTTACCTCGACACTTCTTTGAGTTCTCTCTTATGCATGCTCTGGATCAGATTGAAGTTCAGCTTAGCCAATTCAAGTAGAAGAGGGTTCATGGTGGCTTCCCTTCGGTATGTTTCTATGAACCACCTGGTGTGTATCCTTTCCATCCTCCAATTCAGTGGAAGCTCCAAGGCGTGGGCCACATGTTCCCTGAAACGAGGCTCAAGTGATCCCTCTTCCATGAGCTTCTTGAGGTGTTTTGTCGTGAAGTCCATGGCTTCGATCAGTACAAACTCCCCCTCCTTTCCCAGGTAGGAAGCTTCATATAAGCTCAGCATTCCTTTAGTCTGATGCTGGAGGCAAGTTTTGAGGTGGCCCTTCTCATCTTTGAATCTGCTGAACATATCTTTAGTCACAAAGTTCATCGAGACGTTAGATTGCGGCACCATGAACGAACAAACCCAAGTTAAGGCTTCATGAGCATATCAACCATTTTCTTATACACTTAACACATACAATAACATGTTGGTTAGGATGGATGTATTAGAGAGACTGAAGAATATTCCCATTTCGTCTTGATTACGCTGCATCCCTCGGCTATATATATATATATATATATGTAGCTTCTAGTCGAGATGAATAGATTGTGTATATATTTTATATACCTTGTAACCATCATCAGTCTAGAAAATTTCAGGAGAAATATTAGTTGAAGTAGAACCTTACGTGTCATAATTAGAACTCTACTCGATTTTATCAGACAGGCGTAGTGTAAGTGAGGTGAACTACCTTCAGAAACATCAAAACCATTTTCTCTGAGAAGCCTGAAGAGAAGTGCTGTTGCATGGAGATTGTCCTTCAGCAGCATGCTTGTGTCTTCCAGGGATCCATGAATGCTCCCTAAAGCATCCTTAATATCATCTTTAAAGTGATATGCCACACCAAGCTGCTGTAGGTGATCGATTAGTTGAAGCTGGTCCTCAAGTCCCTTCTCCTCCTGTATCAGTTTCACAACTTCTTCCTCCAATTTACTTATCCTTGCAGCATTCTGCTCCTCCTCCATCTAGATTTACAAGTAGCAATTACAAATATACACAATATCACATCTGAGAGAAGAAAGCAAGCTTAGAATACAAAGAGGTGTATGGTGCCAACCGAGTGGTCACTTGTGAGTGACTGTATGTAGTCATGAGACCATAAGTTTGGTTGGTAATTGGCTGATCTCCGTAAAAGAGGTTGCCCGCTGCATCTGATGCGTGGAGAGAAGCGTGGATGATTACCATGGTGTTCGAAGGAGGCGATCCGCCGGAACGTACTGAGGCTGCTGCAAGGGAAGGATGTGGCACAAACGATAGGGAGAAGGCGGAGAGACATTATTTGGTCTGATTACTTGGTAGCTGGCAAACCCACAATGCTATTGTATAAGCCGGAGAACTTCTCCATCATATATATATGATGGAATGAGACATTCTCGCGTGATTATACGAAAAGATATTATTGAGAAAAATAAAATATGATAAAATTATCATGATATTTTTAATATTTAAATATTATATTATTAAAATTCTAAATCATATTTATTAAATATTTATTTTTTTTCTTGATCCTCTCTTTTACTATTGTTGCTTTGTGGTAGCATTGTATTTGTAATTCTTTACTATTGTTGCTTTATACCTACTCCTTCGGCTATTCAATTAGTCACTTATTTCATATCATCTCCAACTCTTATATTTTAGAAAATACTCTTTTCTTCATTAATGTTGCTATCCAAGTTTCTATTAAACTCACATACACAAACTGAACCTTTTGGTATACTTAATTTTATTCTCTTTTAATCGATTATGACCTTATGGGTTATGCAAATGATACCATCATTTACTCTCTACAAACGAGTAGAGAAAGTAATCTTAAAATTAATAATATTAAATACACTTTTTGGATCTATTAAGATCTTTTCAGAAATACTTATCATTGCCCCTCTCTCTCTCTCTTTTCAAATCATTTCGTACGTAGTCTCTATAAAATCCTCTTATGAAGTGTGGTCCAAACTTGCAAAAATATATGTCAACAAATCTCGTGATTACTTTATGCAACTTCGAGAAACTCTCTTCAAACTTTCTAATGGCACAAAATATATTTTGAACTATATACAAGCTATCAAAACTCAAGTTGATACACTTGCAATGATCGATACACCTCTCGATGATGAAGAGATTATTTAAATTATTATTGGCTTCGCAATTAGGCTAAATGTGTCATGGTACTTAAGGCTTGCACGTTGATAAAATCACATTACAAATAATTTTTTAAATAATTAAACTATGTTTAAAACTAGAGTAGACATACAATTAATGAGATAAGTTGATGTGACTAATGCAAAAGACTAAAATTGAAGAGGTAAGGAAGCTTGAGTAAGAAGTAAAAAGACCAATTTAGACAATGTATTGATGATGACATTCTGTGGTCCCATTATGTTTAGGAGTATGTGGAGGGCTGAGAAAATAAGAAATTCCATTGGTTTCAAAAAAAGTTACAAAGCTGTTAAAATTTACTATTATTATCAAAGTAAAATGAAAGACTTTTCAACAACAATCTTGAACTTTGAAAAAATAATGGATCCTTCATATTTTTACTTTATGCAAAATAACTACATATATTTTCTAAAATGGTCAATAAAAATAAGATAATAGCTAAATCCATCATGAGATTAGATTGGTGAAAGACCCCTAAAATAAAAATATACAAGTTCAAGAGGCGAATTATTATAAGAAATAATATGAAAAATGGAAGCTTATGCATTTTATTATATTTATATGAGTTACATTGAAAGTGATGGCAAGATGATGATAATAAAGATAAATTATAAGAACGAACAATATGATTTATAAACTTAAAAGAAAGATGTCTTAAGTGATTATATCATTCTTGACATAGAGCCTCGATGGTAGCCAAAGCAAAGATGAATTTGGATGATGTAATAGTTGATCAATCATAAACTCTCTCTCTAGCCCATCCATGAGATATGCCCTGTTAAGATCCTTAACAACAAATGAAGAGAGTTAAAACTTAATAAAAATATTATTAGAAGAATATAATTTAGAGATAAATATTAGATTTTTCTTCATATCAAGAACACAAAACAATCAGAAAATAAGAAGGATTTTGAGGAAGAGGAGAGGTTTGTAGAATCAGTACGAATTATTTTAATACCTTTGCCATCAACTATCATGATATCATCTAAACTATTATAATATGAATGAAGAGAGATTATTAAAATCATATATGACATTATAAGAAGCCCTAGAATTAATAAATTAGTTTGATAAATGTTGAAAATATTAAACAACAAAGTGAGCACATTGTGATAGTAACAAAAACCAAGTAGATGGTATAACATAGCATATTATATAAAATTAGATGGATATGAAGACTGTAACGTCTATGGAATAATAGCTTGCAAGTGATAACATTTCTTAGCAACATGACCTTCCAAGTCATATATTTAATAAGTGACTGCATTGTTGAATTGTTGACCAAATTTGTTGACACTTTTATTATGATGTTGTTGCATGTTGTCTCTAGAATGATACCGTATCTTGCTTTCAGAATGATTGTTTGAATGATTGTCTCATTGATTGTGAGTTTTGTCTTTATCGCTAAAGTTTGATTTGTTAGTAAAATTGATAATAATAGAAACAATAAC
Source organism: Musa balbisiana (assembly GCA_004837865.1). NCBI lineage: Eukaryota > Viridiplantae > Streptophyta > Magnoliopsida > Zingiberales > Musaceae > Musa > Musa balbisiana. The sequence goes on from CM017194.1 coordinate 1,322,728, forward strand.
AGATGGTGATGATTCTCGTTTAAGATAAGATTCTTAGAAAGCTTATAATGAAGTTCTCCAAAGGATATAGAACTATCATGAGTATGAATCATAATTGAGATCTCCTTGTAATCTAAACCAAGACTATTTAATACATGAAGAATAATCTCTTCATCATCAAGAGATGGATCAGTCATAGCAAGTACATTGGCTTTAGTTTTGATAGCCTACATATAGTTAGAAATATATTTTGTGCCCTTAGAAAGTTTGAATAGAGTTTCTTGAAGTTACATAAGGCGATCATAAGATTGGGTGGCATACATCATTACAAGTTTGGGCCACATTTCATAAGAGAATATATACTATATAGAGAATGATTTGAGGAGAGAGAGAGAGAGAGAGACAATGATAGCACTTTTACAAAAATGATTTTGATGGATCCAAAAAGTGTATTTAGGATTAACAACTTCAAGATTAACATTAGAGCTTTACCTTAATTAAGATATTTATCATCAAGATCGATCTATGTTTCACAAACTGGATGGGTGTTCCTACCCAACAGAGTCATTTGATGCGAGAGCAATTTAGTTTATCATTTATTTAAATAAATTTGATTAATCTATAAGTTGTTTCATGATAAAATTTAGAATAATTATAGTATAGTCTTTTGGATTACTTAGGGAATAAAAAACTAAAAACAGAGATGAAAAAAATGAAACAAATCAAATTTGAATTTGAATTAAATATTTTATGAAAATTAATCCTTATTAAAATGAAAATCTATACATCAAAAATATCATCAAGATTATTATCTTAATCGAAGTAAAGAACAAATCGTATCTAATTTGATGTAATTTTAATTTTTTAATTTTTGTTTATTTCTTACATTTAGACATTAAAAAATAGTCAGAACATTATAATAAATCATCGGAGAATAAATTATTGAATTATATTTTTTTCATATAATATGTGAGTAAAGCAAGACCAAAATTCCTGATGGTATGGCTTGATGTCCTTGATTCAAAACTTAGTAGTAATGCAATTTTTCTCTATTATTTTTAAATTATTATTATTTTTAGTTGTTTCCGTTCCTCTATATCTATTATTGAGAAAATTTACTCTGTACTCATCATATGGCAATGATGAGAAGCCTTTGAAGCTGGCATCTTGTCTCATGAGGAGATCTTGTTGTCATATATTGTGAGCGGGTGTGAGACTACGAGAAGAGTGTAGATAAAGATGTGTATATTGTGAGCATGTCCCATTCAATATATATATATATATATATATATACTTACAAAAGTTATATATAAAATAAAATAATAGGATCAAAGTGACAAGATGAAGACGATGATGATGAAATGAGAACGACAAAGCTTATAAAGGGATGATGGCGACCATTATAAGATAAAAGTAGTAGAATAAAAATAAAAATTATTTTAGACGATTAATAATATCCACTCGTAGGAGAAAAAGATGACGATAATGAGTATAACCACTACTATAGGGAGAAAAAGACATTCACAATGATAAAATATATTTAGATTATTACAAAAAATAAAGATATTTTATGAGAATTGAGAGTAATATTTTATTACTAACATTAGTAGCTAAGTATCTCTAATGACAAAAGACTGACTAATATTTTAATATAATTTTTGTGAGATCGAATGTCATCAGTTTGACAAATGACTTAAAGTTCATCGTTACTCAAGTTGAGATTAGGCCGGAGCATTCCCAAATTGATGAACGATCTTGATCACATCCAATGGCAACATCGTCCAATCACACGTGGATCACATCTGAATGACCTCATGATATAATAATAAAAGAAAAAAATTGTTGAGTTTCGAATTGATGATATATTTCACCTACATACCCCACCCCACGTAGCAGGAAAGCCAAGACGCAACCCGACTAATTGCCTGTTTTGCACATGATTTCGTGGGCATGGAAGCAAAGCTCCATTCATGCATGGCTCTTTTCAAAATCTTACCGACAGCTTCAACTCGGACAGGTGAGGACGGCTCATCATTGAGATCCGAACTAATGGACATCGTCCTTAGTTTCGGGAATGAGACATCGAGTTTCTCCAGCTCCTTGGATTAGATCTCGAAATCCAAGTGGGCTATTCAACTTGCACCTCCAGTGTTTTCGTCAAAGCGATGCCGCCGTGTCTTCGCCAAACAAGGAAAGTGATATTGACCACTCGTTTGCCGGAGCACTATTCATCGTACATCGATAGGCGATCCACGAGGAGTGGGGACGATTCCAGCTCATTCCATGTACTAAATTTATTGCCACTCAATATAGAGAAATTTTACCAGATGAGCAGTGCATTTATTGGGTAGACTTGCCGGTGGATGGCGACAACGAAGTTTTTGATGTGCTAAACAGTGAGCAGACAATTTTACAATAGATTACTCTTACAATGGACGGATTCAACAACGTATACCTCACAAAGACCTTAGGAAATATTAGATCAACATGAGATTCACATGTAAAGAGACATCAGATCCATTCCACTGAATTGGAAGATGCAAAGGATACACACCAGGAGGTTCATAGAAGCATACCAAAGGGAAGCGACCATGAACCCTCTTCTACTTGAATTGCCTAAGCTGGACTTCAACCTGATCCAGAGCATGCATAAGGATATGGCCCTTGGAAGATATCATGAAGGCAAACTGCTTTGTATGAAGTAACCTTTTCACCGTCGAGGTAGCCAAATCATTGTAAAGCCGCAGAAGCATGCACGATGGCCGTGTGATTTCTGGGGAAATGCGGAAGCTTTCCGAGGCCTCTTGAGTTAATGCAAAAAGCATTAGTCAGAAACATACGGCCGGATATCGACATCCAAGCGTTGTCCAAGTTGTCACTTAGCTTGGGTACGTGGCCCCGGTGGTACCATTTTGCTTCCACCAAGTATTCTTTGCATAGATCTCCCCACTGAAGCAATAACACAGTGTATTCCTCTCAGTAAAGGAAATCAGGTGATTGACGTAGTAAGATGATCAAGAAAGCGATGGTATGTTACTGCTCTCTTTAGGTAGGGTAATATGTCCAAGTTCTTCTCCTCCGTGATTCTATAAGCTGCATCATTTGCAGTGTTGAAGACTGCTAGCAAACACATCTTCATGTACTCTGGGAACTTGTCGATTGCATTAATGTCCATCTGAAAAAGTCCACCAGATTACATGTTGAAATAACCGAAATAATATGAGGTTGTGGTTGATAAGGGCGGGAGATTCTGATCATCACCTGTCAACCGCATCAGTGAAGAGCTCGAGTTCGTCCAAGGTACCATAGACATCATAAACATCGTCGATCATCGTTACAAAGCAGTTTGCCTTTGTTTGGATCTCCCTGTAACTCGAAAATTGTGGTTCGAAAGCCCAGCCGACGGTCCAGAGATAGTTCTCCACCAATCTGTCTCTGAAGAATGGCAGCCTCTTTGAAAGGCCGATGATATCGGTCCACCATCTACTAGCCACAGTTTGGTGTTAGAAATCTTTATGGTCGATATATAGTGTCGAAGTTCACGGGCTAGTAGAAGAGAGTGAACTCGATTTACCTTGAGGCTTCACTGAGTTCTCTCTTATATATGCCCTGAACCATGTTGAAGTCCAGCTTAGCCAATTCAAGTAGCAGAGGGTTCATGGTGGCATCCCTCTGGTACGCTTCTATGAACCACCTGGTGTGTAACCTATGCATCCGCCAATGCAGTGGAAGCTCCAAGGCGTAGGCCACCTGCTTTCTGAGAGAGAGAGAGAGAGAGATTAAAATACAAATCAACTGTATGGTTGATTGTGAGTGACTGTATGGAGTCATGCGGCCATATGTTTGGCTGGTAAGTGGCTGATCTCCGTGACGGAGTTTGCCCGCTGCATCGGATGCGTAGAGAGAGGCGTGCGTGATCGGGCTGACAACCCACCAGATTCAGTCCACGATGGGCTTTAACAGCCCACCCTCCTTTCTCTAAACTCTGGATTCGAGGTTGTGAGTGACTGTGTTTTTTAGACAGAAAAAGGTAGGAGAAAAAGATTAAAAAATAAGAAAAAAAAAGGAAAGAAGACAAGGACAACACAGTAAGACTGTTCTCAATTATCCAGTAGTATTTTTATCTTAGGTTAGATCAAATCTATAGTATATTCTTGCTGTGATTACTTAGGGAGAATTTAGATATTGTGCACAAAGGCGTGATCTTTGTATCCTAGTTATTCTCTTGTGATTGTTGCTAGGGTTTTGGGTAAAAGATTGAGATTTGTATATTCATTATTATTATAGTCGATTATCTCTAGTTTACCATATGGTTTTTACCCTTCACTTTAGAGGGGTTTTCCATATAAATCATGGTGTTCTATTTGATTATGATTTCATTTATTTCTGTTGCGTATTATAACCTGCTAATATTTGTTCATATATAAAATTTTATTTCTCTTTATATCTCATTAACTAGTATTAGAGTAGGGTTTTGGTGATTTAATTTTGTATTTAAAAATAGATGTCAATAATGTTTCTCGTATGATTAGTTTGAATAGAAACAATTGGATGATATGAAAATCAAGAATGAAAGATCTCTTGTATTGCAAAGACATGTATAGACCTTTGCAAGGGGATAGTGCAAAACCTACAACTATGATAAATGATGAGTGGAAGAGGTTAGATCGAAAAACAATTGGATTTATTCGATAGTGGCTTGATAATAGTGTCTTTCACCATCTTTCTACAGAAAGTTCTGCATATTCTCTTTGAAAAAAGTTGGAAGGTCTATATGAAAGAAAAACAACTAGCAACAAAGTTTTTCTAATTAGAAAACTTGTGAACCTAAAATATAGAGAGGGTACTTCTATTGCTTAGCATTTGAATGAAATACAGAGTATCACTAACCAGTTATCCTCTATGAAAATGTCTCTTGATGATGAGTTGCAGGCATTATTATTTCTAAGTTCATTGCTAGAAAGTTGGGAGACACTAGTGGTTTCCATTAGTAATTCTATGTCAGATGGTGTTGTCACCATGAGTCAAGTAATAAGCAGTTTGTTGAATGAAGAGTTTAGAAGAAAGAATTCAACAACGTCTTAGAATGATTCATAAGCACTTATCTCAAAGAATAGAGAAAGGTCAAAGTCTAGAAGCAGTTCACGCATAGGTAGAAGCAAGTTAAGATCAAGGAAAAATATTGTTTGCTATAACTGTGGTGAGAAAGGACATTACAAGAATCAATGTAAGCAACCTAAGAAGAGCAAGAAAAAAGGAAAAGAAATGGAGTCTACAGAGTCAAAAGATAATATCATAGCTATAGTGCAAGGTGGTGATTATTTGATTTTGTCTCCTTTTGATAATATTTTTTCTTGTGTGTGTCGGGATCTTAAGTGAGTGATTGACATAGGTGCTTCTTATCATGCTACACCGAAATTTTTTGCTATGTATAGGTTTGAAAATTTTGGTGTTGTCAAGATAAGCAATTATGACACGATAGACATCATTAGCATGGGTGATATTCATATAAAGATCAACATTGACTGCAAGTTGATCCTTAAGGATGTGAGGCATGTGGTTGACTTGAGGCTGAATTTAATTTTCGTTGGAAGATTAGATGATACAGACTATGATAGCAGATTTTACAGAGAGCAATGGAAGCTCAATAAGTGTTCTATTATTGTAGCTAGTGGAAAGAAATGTCATACTTTGTACAGGTTTCAGGCTAATGCTTATGGTGAGTAGTTAAATGCTACAGAGAAAGACTTCAACATAGAGTTATGGCATAGGCGACTGGGACACATGAGCGAGAAGGGACTACAAGCTCTTTCCAAGAGAGAGGTATTATCATACCTCAGAGGTGCACATTTAAACCCTTATATTGATTATTTGGCTGGTAAATAATATAGAGTCTCATTTGCTAGTTCTGCTATATCTAGAAAAATGCATACCTTAGACCGTGTTTATATAGATGTATGTGATCCTTTAAAAACAAAAACTCTTGGTGGATCTGTTAATGTTTCTGGCATCAGTGATGCACTTTATTTTGTTACTTTTATAGATGATTTTTTCATGAAAGTTTGAGCATATGCTTTGAAGACTAAAGATCATGTTATTAATGTCTTCAAAGAATTTCATGCTAGGGTTGAAAGGGAGATAGAAAAATAATTGAAATGCATAAGATTAGATAATGGTGGTGAGTACATAGGATTGTTTAATGATTATTATATGTTACATGACATTCAACATGAGATTAAAGTTCCTGGTACACCTCAACATAATGCTATTGTAGAAAGGATAAACCGCACCATCATGGAAAAAAATCAAATGTATGCTTTCATAGTCCAAGCTACCCAAAAGGTTTTGGGATGAGGCTTTGAGGACTACAGTTGATGTGATCAACTTGTCACCATGTACAGCCCTAGATGGTAATGTTGCAGAGCATGTATGGTCAGGGAAAGATGTTTTCTACAGACATTTGAGAGTGTTTGGTTGTCGTGCATTTGCACATATTCCAGATGAGAGGTCTAAGCTGGATGGTAAGACTGAATAATGTATTTTTCTTGGTTACTCATATGATCAGTTTGGTTATAGACTTTGGGATCCAGAAAAGCAAAAGGTGTTTAGAAGTAGAGATGTGGTCTTCTTTGAGGATCAGACCTTTGAGGATTTGAAGAAGAAGGCACCAGCCAAAACTTCTACAGATGGATTAGCAGATTGTGATCTGGTTACTCCTCCAGTATATCAAAGTGATAGGAGAGATTGCAGGAAGATGGTATAGAGCCTGATGTTGATCTATCTGCAGGACATGCTGAGTAAGAAAAAGTTAGAGAGTAATTTCCCGTAGAACTTCAATTGAGAAGATCTTCTAGACAACATCAACCTTCCAGAAGATACTCTACAGATGAGTATATGATGCTTACTTATGCAGGTGAACCAGAGAGTTACCAAGAAGCAATTGAAAGTGAACAGAAAAATATATAATTAATTGCTATGTAGGAAGAGATTGATGCTCTTTAGAAGAACCACACTTATGATTTGGTGCTACTACCAAATGTAATGAAGGCCTTGAAGAACAAGTGGGTATTCAGGTTGAAGACTTAAGAATATTGTTCTTAACTAAAGTACAAAGTTAGATTAATTGTGAAAGGCTTTGGTCAAAAGAAAGGCATTGACTTTGAAGAGATATTTTCTCCTATTGTTAAAATGTCTTCTATTCGTATTGCTCTTGGTATTGCTGCTAGCTAAGACTTGGAGGTTGAGTAGTTAGATGTGAAGACAACTTTCCTTCATGGTAATTTGGAGGAAGAAATTTATATGGAGCAACCAGAAGGCTTAAAAGTTAAAGGTAAAAAGAACTTTGTCTGCAAGTTGAAGAAGAGATTGTATGGACTAAAGCAAACTCCAAGACAGTGGTACAGAAAGTTTGATTCATTTATGACAGAAAATAGATACAAAAAAAGACTTCAGATCATTGTGTACATCAAATGGTTTGGTAAGAATTTTATTATTCTCTTACTTTATGTTGATGACATGCTTATTCTTAGGAAAGATATGTCTATAATTAATAGGTTAAAGAAAGAATTGAATGAGTCTTTTGCAATGAAGAACATGGGGCCAGCAAAGCAAATACTAAGCATACAAATTTCCCGTGACAAGAAAAATAAAAAGATTTGGTTGTCACGGGAGAAATACATTAAAAAAGTATTAGAAAGGTTTAATATGAGTAATGCTAAGTCAGTTGATTCTCCACTTACAAGTCACTTCAAGTTGTGCTCAGAACAGAGTCCATCAAGTGACGAGGAGAAGTAGAAAATACAAAAGGTTCCTTATGCTTCAGCAGTTGAAAGTTTAATGTATGCGATGGTATATACGAGGCCGAACATTGCATATGCAGTGGGTGTTACTAGCAGATTTCTTGCAAATCCAAGCAAAGAGCACTGGGCATATACCCACTTTTGTAGGGGGAGTTATGTCATGGTAATTCAGATTACAAAAGTGTATTACTCTCTCTACCATAGAGGCAGAATATATTGCTACTACAGAGGTTTACAAAGAAATGTTATTGATGAAAGAATTCTTACAAGAATTGGGACTAAAACAAAAAAATTAAATAGTGCATTGTGATAGCCAAAGTGTCATCTATTTATATAAGAACTCAACATTTCATTCAAGTCAAAGCATATAGATGTCAGATACCATTGGATTCAAAATGTATTGGAAGAGAAGTAGTTGCAGCTTTAGAAAATTCACACAGATGACAATGAAGCAGACATGTAAACAAAGACTTTACCGAAAGAAAGACAAGAGATATATCGACAACTGATCGGCATGGCTTCACATTGAGGAGTCATGTGACAACCTCCCTTATGGGCTGAAGGGAGAGGTTGTTGGGCTGACAGCCTACCAAATTCAGCTTATGGTGGGCTTTAACAGCCCACAGCCCACCCCCCTTTCTCTAAACCCTAGATTCATATTAGGGGGATATGGGTGGCTATGTTTTTTAGGCAGATAAAAGGCAGTAGCAAGGGCGAAAATTGCTGCAGTAACTTGATTAAAAAAGTAGGAGAAAAAAGATAGAAAAATAAGAGAAAGAAATGGAAGCAGACAAGGACAACGCATTTAGACTGTTTTTAATCATCCAATAGTATTTCATCTAAGGTTAGATCAGATCTATATTCCTACTGTGATTACTTAGGGAGAATTTAAATATTATACACAGTGGCATGATCCTTGTATCCTAGTTATTTTTTTGTGATTGTTGTTAGGGTTTTGACAAAAGATTAAGATTTATATATTCATTATTATTATAACGGATTATCTCTAATTTATCCAGTAATTTTTACCCTTCGAGATTTTTCACGTAAATCTTAATATTTTATTTGATTATGATTTAATTTAATTTTATTATGTATTATGATCTGCTCATATTTATTCATATATAAAAAATTATTATTTTTATATCTAATCAGTTCGTCATAGTCTTGCAAGGAGGCGATCCGTCTGAGTGTATTGGAACTGCTGCAAGGGAAAGGATGTGGCGGCATAAATAACATGGAGGATTTGGAGAGACATTATTTGGTTTGATTGCTTCGAGAATCAAACTTTGAATGGGGTTAGGGAGTGGAACGTATTGACGTCAAACATATTTGTAGTGGAACGTATTGACGTCATATATCACGGTCGGCACATCTCTATCTGCTTTCTTCTCCCTTTATGGTCGAGTCCAGATGTAGTTTACCCATGCTCTAAGAAGTCACTTCACAGACAAAACACGTTGAACACCATGATACCTTCCAATGGCTCACGTGTTAATATCCTTTCGAATGTTCGTTCCAAACTATTGTTATAATAACGCAGGAATCTAAGACATGATGACGGACCCATCTTGTCACTTGCGTCCAAAATTGATTGATTGATCGATCAATTGACTTTTTGCTGCTAAAATTACAAGAAATCATAGTCAAATTTATTTACTTTTTGATCCAATAGCCAAATATAGGGCTTAGCATTTTCTCATTTCGGATGCGAATCCCTCCAAAAATGATTGATCGATCGATCGATTGATTGGTATTTCTGCTATCAAACATATAGACCGTAGTAGTTAGGATCGGAATGAAATTGCAGGAAATCAGTGCCAAATCTTGTTACTTTTGATCCAATTTTCTAATCATTATAATAGTAATTATTTGAAGAGAGAAAACCCTTAAAACTCAAACAAATAATCCAAAGCTGCAACAATAAGACATTAACAATAAAATCATAATATCTCAATTATTTAGAATTGACTATATGCTTTTAACTATAATGTTTATACGTCGATAGCATCTTAAATCATTGGCTATACTTAATTATTCAAAAAATATATTTTTTTATATTATCAATAACTTTACATATCGATCTTAACATTCTCATCTCAACGATATAAATATATATATATATATATATATATATTAATTTTTAATAATCTAATATTCAAATTTATAAAATATTATTAGTTTTGTCAATAATCTTAATTTTTTTAATATAAAAAATATTCGGTGATCACACAAATACAAAATAATGCACACAAATTTACATGATCTAATATTTCTCATCTATATCCATTTAGAAAACTTCAATTTTCTATCATATGAGAACAAGCTATAAGTTCACTTGAATTAACCATAACCCAGAAACAAATTCCCTTATACCTCTCATCAAGATTTTTTCTTATATTTTTCTCATTCTCTCTAAAATGCAACCATAATATCTTTTTACATTCTCATCCTACCAAAACCTAATAATACATGAGATATCTACAGTATAATCAAATCATAATCTTTTAGAATTTGTGTGTATATATATTCTTTTTACTTGAATTTCTTATCCTATGAAGATATCTTAGTAATGGCAATTTTCACGTTTATTAGGGTTGCCATCAGTCATTAAAAAAAATACTAAGTGATTGAGTTGGGAAAGGAAGGGATATGCTCGCCGGTTGTCTTCTTCTTGTGTTCTTATTGTGTCCTACATTTACTTTGCTTCCGCTGTGCTCATCATTTGGGTTGATTTCCAAGATGCAGTGTATCTTCGCGTTTACATGCACAGGAGATTTGAATCTGCCATCATCTCGGGAAAAATAAAAAAATAAATAATTGCAATTCCCACAAGTGTTGTATTAATCAACATTCAACCCCAATATAACGGCTGTGTTAGAAATCTTATGGTAAATAATGTTGAAGTTTTACTGGTCGACAGATGAGAGCAGAACGATCTGAATATAAAAATAAATAAATTTATGTATATGACAACTGATGGGATATAAAAATAAATAAATTTATGTATATGAACGAATACTAGCATATCGTAACAGAATTAAATAAAATTATAATCAAATAGAATTTCAAGATTTATGTGAAAAATTCCTCCAAAAGTAAAAATTACAGGACAAACTAGAGATAATTCACTATAAGAATAATGAATATATAAATATCAATCTCTTGTCCAAAACCTAACAATAATTTCAAGAGAATATAGTCCAAATTCTTCCCAAGAAATTATAGTAAGAATCTATTATAGATCTAATATAATCTAAGATGAAAACACTACTGAATGATTAAGAACACTTTCTCTACGTTGAATGATTAAGAACACTACTGAATGATTAAGAACAATCTCTTTACGTTGAATGATTAAGAACACTACTGAATGATTAAGAACAATCTCTCTATGTTGAATAATTAAGAATAATCTTTCTACGTTGAACACTACTGAATGATTAAGAATAATGCTGAATATTATTGAATGATTAAGAACAATCTTTCGACGTTGAACACTACTGAATGATTAAGAAAAATCATAACTCCCACACCCCTCTAAGATTAGGTGAAAAAGTAAGCAATAGTGTATCTGCCGCGGACATTATGCGCACGCGTCCCACTGAAAACAGTAGCTTCGTTAAACAACGCGTCGCATTAACCATTTGATAGATAGATAAGCTTAAGAAAATGGACATACGTAAGAAAATACGCTTCAGATTGTATAGAATCGGATGGACATACGTAAATGCGTATCTTGGGCTGTAGGTATTTGCCACGTCCATAGAATGCTAAAGCTTAGGCCCCGCAGGGGCCGGAAGAGGGGAGCCATTAAATGGAAGCCGGAGATGAATTGTGTTCTGCGCACTGAGAACAGTTACGTAACAGAATTAGAGAGCATTGTAACCGTTTTTGTAATTTTATTTGCTTTTTTGATTTGGTACTCTATACAACCTCGTCAACACACTATTCCATTCTTTGTTATTTGATATAGAGTCATTCGACGAGTCTTCTCTCCTCATCTCAATGTCATTCGACGAGTCTTCTTCTCCTCATCTCAATTAAAAAATAAATTAGTAAATCATGAACAATCTTAATCAACGAATTCATGTTTTCTTGTCTATTCTTTGTTAATATTGAATAACAATGTTTGGGAAAAAAAATCAATAGCCCATTTCTCGTTCTAAAGTTAATAAATCCAGTGATAATTATATATTCATATTTATTATTCTAACAACAGTCTAAAATAATTTTGAAGGAGAAGAGCCACTATTATTAACATAGAGGATTAGTGTTGATCGTGGTTTTGGTTTCTCAAAACTAGAAATTGAAATCAAACCATCGTTAAGACGATTTCGATTTTGGTTCGAATCATTTTTTTTTATTATTCTTAATTAAAAATAATTAAAAATATATATAAAAAGCATAAATTTATTTCTAAAATTTTAAAAATAGATTTATAACTATAATGAGTATAAAAATATAAAAAGATTAATATAAAAATAAAGTAAAATTATTAGCTTTAAGATATAAATTCAATGACTCTATCAAGATTTAAACTCTAGTTTATTGGCTCTAAACTTAAGGATTTAACCACTATACTATAAACTATATTTGTATTTTATTTGTATTTTTATCATATTTAATGAGTTTGAAATCAAAATTATCGATTTTGATTTTTCAAAATCAAGAGCTAGAATCGAATTGCCCAGGTCGACTCTGATTCTGTTTTAATACTTTATTATAAAAAGAAATCCTCTATTACTTGTTCTACATTAGATTTAATATTAAAATTTTTTACTTAACCAATATGTTCTATCATCAATATTGATCCATGTTTCACAAACTCAATGTGAGTTCCTACCCAACTAAGTCATTTGAGGTGAGAGTAATTTAATTTATTATTTATTTAAATAAATGTAATTAGTTTATAAGTTATTTCATGATAATATTTAGAAAAATTAGTTTTTTTTGGATTACATAAGAAACAAAAAGATAAAACCAAAGATGAAAAGAATAAACAAGTCAAATTAGAATTTTCATTAAATATTTTATGAAAATCTATCCATTAGAAATATCATCGAGATTATTATCTTATTCAAAATAAAAAAAATAAATCATATCTAATTTGATGTAATTCTAATTTTTATTTTTGATTTTTTCCTGTATTTAGACATAAAAAAATCTAGAACATTATAAGAAATCATAGAGAATAGATTATTGAATTATAATTTTTTTCATATAATATGTGAGTAATGTAAGACCAAAAGTATATTATTGATGGTATGCCTTTATATCCTTGATTCAAAACTTAGTAGTAATAAAATTTTTCTCTATTATTTTTTAATTATTATTATTTTTAGTTGTTTCCAATCCTTTATCTTTATTATTAAAAAAATATTTTGTACTCGTCGTACATCAATGTGTAAGAAGAGTGTCTGGACGATATATAATGCGAGTCGAAACAAAAATTCAGGAAGAGTATCTATAAAGTTGTGTATTGTGTTATAGTAAATATTCTCTTGTTGGTCTTTTATATGGTAAATATTCTCTTGTTTACCTTTACAAAACCTATATATAAGATACCTTTTGTACCATTAATGTCTTTTTCTTGTTTCATCAAAGAGATGATGCTTTTGATCGTTGCATCCTCTTTCTCGCAATGAGGAACGTGAGTTAGGTTTAGACCGTCGTGAGACAGGTTAGTTTTACCCTATTGATGATCGTGTCGCGATAGTAATTCAACTTAGTACGAGAGGAACTGTTGATTCACACAATTGGTCATCGCGCTTGGTTGAAAAGCCAGTGGCGCGAAACTACCGTGTGTCGGATTATGATTGAACGCCTCTAAGTCAGAATCCTAGCTAGCAACCGGTGCTCTCACCCGTCGTTCGCCTCCCGACCCATAGTAGGGGCCTTTGGCCCCCATGGGCTCGTGTCACCGGTTTAGCCCTCGTTGTGGTATAGCCACGGGTGGCCATCGGGAAGTGAAATTTCGCACGGACGACGGGTCGAATCCTTTGCAGAGGACTTAAATATGCCACCTCAAAGTTACTTTATTTTTTGTAAGGTATATGCCATGATGGATAGAGTTAATTAAGGGCGTGACAGATAGAGGAAGAGATGATATATAGTCATCGAAGATAAAAGATGGGAAGGAGATGGTCATAGAAGCGATATGGTTGAAGCAACGGGACAATAGTGACTACGATGAGATGGATATGATGAAAGCAACCATTACGAAATTGAAGCTGAAGCAAGACAATTTTGAGGTGATGTATAACGCTCCCTGGGGAAGAAGGTTGTGGTAACAATGAGTGCTACAACAACTAACAATGAGAAAAAGACATTGACTAATATTAAAGAAAAATACTAAAGATATTATCTCTAATGATATTAAAAATATTGAATTAGGACATTAAAGAAAAATAATGACACCAAATGAAAACTGAGAGTAATACTTTAGAACTGACATTGCAGCTAATTATCTCTAATGATATAATACTGACTAATATCGAGACGTAACTCAAGTTGGGATTAGGCTCGGGTTAACTAATATCGAGTTAGAAATCCCAAGTTGGTGAACGATCTTAATCACATCCAATGGCAACATCATCAATTCACAGGTGGATCACATTTGAATGTTGTCATGATATAATAATAGATTAAAAAAATATTTAAAGTTTGAATTGATGATATACCACATGTCATGATATAATAATAGATTAAAAAAAATACATACCACATGTTGCCTGAAGGATAAGACTGCAAACAATTTGTTGTGGGTTTAGGTAGACGGGCAATGGCCACGCAACCCGATTAATTCCCTTGTTTTGCACATGATTTCGTGGTTACGAAGCCAAATGTCCTCGTCCAATTCAACGCAATTAGATCTCCGAATCCAAGTGGGCTCTAACGTAGGCAGCCCTCATTGGCTGGCGCTATATGTTCAGTACACGAGACTGCCACTGTGTCTTTGCCAAGCGTCGCAAGTGATATCGACCACTCGTTTGCTGGAGCCCACCGAGAGACAATCCGCGAGCAGTGGGGACGATTCCATCTCATTCCATGGATTAAATTTATTGCCACTCAATATAGATGAACACGTGAGTCAGCAGCCTCTTACTGGGGTGAATTCTTTGGCCCTTGGAAGATATCATGGTGTTCAACGTGTTTTGTTTGTGTCAAGGCGTTAGTGCATGCGTATATGCATGGAGTAAAAACCATAAAGGGAGAAGAAAGCAGAGAGCGACGTGCCGACGGTGCTATGTCACGTCAACACGTTCCACTCCATATATATATATATATAGGAAACATTCTCCTTCTTGCATCCCCAAAAAACCTTAACCCCATTCATAGTTTGATTCTACAAGCAATCAAACCAAATAATGTCTCTCCAAATCCTCCATGTCTTTTGTGGCGCCACATCCTTCCCTTGCAGCAGTTCCAACAAACTCCGGCTGATCGCCTCCTTCCAACACCATGGCGATCATGCACGCCTCTCTCGGCGCATCCGATGCAGCGGGCAACCTCCGTCACGGAGATCAGCCAATTACCAGCCAAACATATGGACGCATGACTCCATACGGTCACTCACAATCAACCACACGGTTGTATTTTAATCTCTCTCTCTCTCTCTCTCTGATATGAATATGCGCATACTTATTACTGTGACTTGTAAATCTAGATGGAGGAGGAGCAGTGTGCTGTAAGGATAAACAAATTAGAGGAGAGAGTTGTGAAACTGATACAGGAGGAGAAGGAACTCGAGGACCAACTTCAACTAATCGATCACCTACAACAGCTTGGTGTGGCATATCACTTTAAAGATGATATTAAGGATGCTTTAAGGAGCATTCATGGATCCCTGGAAGACAAAAGCATGCTGCTGAAGGACAATCTACATGCAACAGCACTTCTCTTTAGGCTTCTCAGAGAAAATGGTTTCGATGTTTCTGAAGGTGGTTCTGCTTTCTTACACCGGTCCTGTCTGATAATACTGCATAGAGTTTTGATGATGACCTGTAAAGGTCCACTTCAACCATTATCTAGTTTTCTGGACTAAGATTTACCAGTTATATGAAATATAGGAGATTTTACCCAGAAAAATCTCTATACGTTGGTTTTTTACTAATGACCCCTTCCACTAATTGGTACTTTACCAAGAAAAAATCTCCACTAATTTATCACCTCCTCTTTTTCATGCTCCTCCTCCTCCTACCTTTCCTTTTCCTCCTCCTCTTCTTCATGCCCCTCCTCCTTATTGTATATGCTAACTATATAAGAAAGATAATCATAAAACATTTGTCTTGGTTTTGTTCATTGATGGTGCCGCAATCTAACATGGATGAACGTTGTGGCCAAAGATATGTTCAGCAGATTCAAAGATGAGAAGGGCCACTTCAAAGCTTGCCTCCAGCATCAGACAAAAGGAATGCTGAGCTTGTACGAGGCTTCCTACCTTGAAAAGGAAGGGGAGCTTGTCCTGAGCGAAGCCATGGACTTCACGACTAAGCACCTCAAGAAGCTCGTGGAACAGGGATCACTGGAGCCTCCTCTCGGAGAGCAGGTGGCCTACGCCTTGGAGCTTCCACTGCATTGGCGGATGCATAGGTTACACACCAGGTGGTTCATAGAAGCGTACCAGAGGGATGCCACCATGAACCCTCTGCTACTTGAATTGGCTAAGCTGGACTTCAACATGGTTCAGGGCATATATAAGAGAGAACTCAGTGAAGCCTCAAGGTAAATCAAGTTCACTCTCTTCTATTAGCCCGTGAACTTCGACACTATATATCGACCATAAAGATTTCTAACACCAAACTGTGGCTAGTAGATGGTGGACCGATATCGGCCTTGCAAAGAGGCTGCCATTCTTCAGAGACAGATTGGTGGAGAACTATCTCTGGACCGTCGGCTGGGCTTTCGAACCACAATTTTCGAGTTACAGGGAGATCCAAACAAAGGCAAACTGCTTTATAACGATGATCGACGATGTTTATGATGTCTATGGTACCTTGGACGAACTCGAGCTCTTCACTGATGCTGTTGACAGGTGATGATCAGAATCTCCCGCCATTATCAACCACAACCTCATATTTATTTCGGTTATTTCAACATGTAACTCTGGTGGACATTTCAGATGGGACATTAATGCGATCGACGAGTTTCCGGAGTACATGAAGATGTGTTTTCTAGCAGTCTTCAACACTACAAATGAAGCAGCTTTTAGAATCACGAAAGAGAAGAGCTTGGACATATTACCCTACCTAAAGAGAGCAGTAACATACCATCGCTTTCTTGATCATCTTACTAGTCAATCACCTTATTTCCTTTACTGAGAGGAATAAATACTGTGTGTTATTGCTTCAGTGGGGAGATCTATGCAAAGCATACTTGGTGGAAGCAAAATGGTACCAGCGGGGCCACGTACCCAAGCTAAGTGACTACTTGGACAACGCATGGATGTCGATATCATGCCATGTGTCTCTGACTCATGCTTTTTGCATGAGCGAAGACTTAACTCGAGATGCCTTGGAAAGCTTCCGGAGTTACCCAGAAATCACACGGCCGTCGTGCATGCTTCTGCGGCTTTACAATGATTTGGCTACCTCGACGGTAAAAAAAAAAACATTGCTTCATACATTTGAATCACTCGATTCATCTGCGTGATGATATTTCTTTGTTGCAGGCTGAGCTGCAAAGAGGTGACGTCGCAAAAGCCCTGCAGTGTTGCATGCATGAAAAAGATGTTTCAGAGAGTGCAGCACGTGAACACGTCGGGGATCTTATCAGAGCCAATTGGCGAGCACTAAATGGGAACCATCCTCGGAACTGCTTCACGACTGTGGCCAGCAACACCCCTCGAATGTCCCATTTCATGTATGGAAATGGGGATGGATATGGCATACCTGGCGGAGAGACCAAGAACCAAGTCATGGCGTTGTTGATGGAACCAATTATGTTTTAGAGACATCATCTTGGAGTCGGAATGTATTTGAGGTTTCCTTATACGTCTGCTGTCGAAGTTTGCTTCTAATAAGGATGACTATTGTGCTAGGATTAAATGAATTCAAAAATGAATGAATCGGATTGAATGTTATGGTTTTTGATGGGATTGAATGAATTAAAAAATGAATCGGATCGGATGGATAGGTTCGATTCGATCTTTTCCTTAGAATGCTTCTTCTCGCCTCCGCTACTACAGATAGACTTCTTCTTCATCAGATATAATATTGACAAGAGACATTCTTGCATCAGATATAATATTGATAAGAGAGGCATAAAATAAAACTAGCAGGTAAAATATGACTTCCCGAGATGGGATTGGGCAAATACTGGAGGAAACTCTGCTACATGGGTGATTCTTATTGACATAAACAGAAGTATCAAATAATTTAGGATCATCCACAAGCAGAAAACGCTAGCAGTATAAAAATGATTCCTTGACTTGTTACCATCCCTACCGTACATCAATACCACCACAAGACTATACAACATGGCGAGCATGAAATCTCTCTTAAGGTTTCGGGCTCAGCTCACACGTCCACAATGGATTGCGGTATGTTTTGCTGGCTCACCCAAATCAAATGAAAGCAAAAGATCTTTCCTATTTAAACCAATAATTGGTGAATGTTGCAATCAAAGAAGTTTCAGTATTCCCATTGTGAAGTTAGAGCAACTTAATTATTTTAAGCCACTGAAGGCTGATCACTAATTCAATCCTACAGTCTGTAGATCAACGTGATAATCCATGTGCAAACCAACATTGAAGACAAGGGAAGAAAAAAAAAAAACGATCGTGTATTTGGAAGCCATATATGATCATGAATGGAACAAGCAGTTCAGTTTTGATTTTGGAATCAGAATTAGAATCAGGGATTTCGATTCTGGCTTTAGTTTGAATTATCAATTTTTAAATTTTAAAATAATTTAAAGTATAAAAATTATTTTTTGAGATTAAAAAATAAATATATAACGAGTATAATGAATTAATAAAATAAAATTATAAAATTTTTAATCACTTATGGTGGCGGATGTTCTCATCATTCCTTCCTTAATATATATTTGAGTTTAACTAATTTGGATGTTATATTTGGATGAGTTTTATACAGGATATCTGCTCGCATTGAACACTTGGTCCATCGTTACTATTGATATTAGTATTTGTCCTATAATCATCATCATTACCATTGACATTAGTATTAATTTCCTTATAATCCTTAAGATTTATTCTTAAATATCTCAATACTAATAAAATAAGATACCTTATTTATATTAATCATCTTAAAATTCTTGGTAAAAAATTTCTTGATTCAGTATAATAAACTAAGATCATTACTAGTAAGCAAAATATTATCCATATATAAGACTCATATAATAAACTTACTCTCACTTATTTTTAGATATAAATACTGACGAATAATATTTTTCTTAAATATGAAGAAAGTAATGATATCAATAAACTTCATATACCATTATCTAGAATTTTATTTAAGGCTATAAATGGATTTCTTAAATTTACATACCAAAATTTATATTTTTTTAATTTTCTTTGTAAATTATTTTCTTCAATTAAAAAAATTATTTTTACATTCATATGATGTAACTTAAAATTATAATGAGTTACTAATATGATGATTATTCTTAATGAGTTTATTTAAAGGAAAAACTAAAAAAAATATTTCGTTATGATTGATATATTTATTTTGAGTAAAATTTTTGACCATAAGTCTAGTTGTTACATCATTCGATATTATCCTTTGAGTTATATTTATATAATATACTCCTTTACAGTTATTGGGCAATTTGATAAGTTCTCAAATGATTATTAATTTCAACTCTTCTTTTATTGTATCATACCATTTTTTTCAAAATCACTACTTTTAATAACTTATGAAAGTAATGGGAGATTTTTTTATTCTTATATTATATTCTTATTTTTTAGATATATCACATAATAATAAAAAAAGATTGATCTCCTTTCCTTTTAAAATATTATCAAAATTATCGATTGTGTTTGTTCTATGATATCACTATCAATGAAATCAATATTGTATGGAAGTTTACTAATGTTATTTTATTATTCACTTTTATCAAATCATTTAACGATTTGAGTAACAACAATCTCTCATATGCTAAAGAAGTATTAATCCATATCTCTTCAATGTCAAGATTAAATTTTAAAGTTTTCACTCATATTGATTTGCTACTTTCTAGGAATTTTGCATTACTAGATTCAATTATTCTCCTAATTAGGGTAATAAAATATATACCCATTTGAATTCTTTTGAATAAATAATAAAATATCCAAAAATAATCTTTGAATTCAATTTCTTTACATATGAATTAAATACTCTTATCTCTACAGAATAATTCTAAATATGTAAATATCTTAAGTTGGGTTCCCTATCAGTTCGTGACTCAAAAGAAGTTGATAAAATTGCTTACCAATTATATCCATAAGAGTACGACTTCACCTTTCAAGTATAGAAGATATACATATTCATATACATAATCATCTTTAGAACTTCAAGATATTACTTATGCTCCCAATTATATCCATAAGAGTACGACTTCACCTTTCAAGTATAGAAGAATAATCCATTATGCTCCCAATTATATCCATAAGAGTACGACTTCACCTTTCAAGTATAGAAGAATAATCCATTATGCTCCCAATTATATCCATAAGAGTACGACTTCACCTTTCAAGTATAGAAGAATAATCCATTATGCTCCCAATTATATCCATAAGAGTACGACTTCACCTTTCAAGTATAGAAGAATAATCCATTATGCTCCCAATTATATCCATAAGAGTACGACTTCACCTTTCAAGTATAGAAGAATAATCCATTATGCTCCCAATTATATCCATAAGAGTACGACTTCACCTTTCAAGTATAGAAGAATAATCCATTATGCTCCCAATTATATCCATAAGAGTACGACTTCACCTTTCAAGTATAGAAGAATAATCCATTATGTTTGTTCTATGATATCACTATCAATGAAATCAATATTGTATGGAAGTTTACTAATGTTATTTTATTATTCACTTTTATCAAATCATTTAACGATTTGAGTAACAACAATCTCTCATATGCTAAAGAAGTATTAATCCATATCTCTTCAATGTCAAGATTAAATTTTAAAGTTTTCACTCATATTGATTTGCTACTTTCTAGGAATTTTGCATTACTAGATTCAATTATTCTCCTAATTAGGGTAATAAAATATATACCCATTTGAATTCTTTTGAATAAATAATAATATCAAATTTAAAAGTTAATTTTATTAAATTATACTAAGTTTACAATCACTAAGAGAGAAGCAATATCCTTGTAAGTGAAAAACTCAAATTTCTAAAATTATAAGAATATAATATATTATCAAGATCCATCAAATGAATCGTCTCTATGCATAGGTAATAAGTACCAACTACTATTACTTTCGCTTTAAGATAATTCCTTATACCAATAAATATTTTATTCCCATTTAGTTTTCAAATTAAAATGAATATTTATTATTAGTAACATATTTTACATAGTCTAGTGTTACATCATTCGATATTATCCTTTGAGTTATATTTATATAATATACTCCTTTACAGTTATTGGGCAATTTGATAAGTTCTCAAATGATTATTAATTTCAATCTTCTTTTATTGTATCATACCATTTTTTTTCAAAATCACTACTTTTAATAACTTATGAAAGTAATGGGAGATTTTTTTTTATTCTTATATTATATTCTTATTTTTTAGATATATCACATAATAATAAAAAAGATTGATCTCCTTTCCTTTTAAAATATTATCAAAATTATCGATTGTGTTTGTTCTATGATATCACTATCAATGAAATCAATATTGTATGGAAGTTTACTAATGTTATTTTATTATTCACTTTTATCAAATCATTTAACGATTTGAGTAACAACAATCTCTCATATGCTAAAGAAGTATTAATCCATATCTCTTCAATGTCAAGATTAAATTTTAAAGTTTTCACTCATATTGATTTGCTACTTTCTAGGAATTTTGCATTACTAGATTCAATTATTCTCCTAATTAGGGTAATAAAATATATACCCATTTGAATTCTTTTGAATAAATAATAAATATCCAAAAATAATCTTTGAATTCAATTTCTTACATATGAATTAAATACTCTTATCTCTACAGAATAATTCTAAATATGTAAATATCTTAAGTTGGGTTCCCTATCAGTTCGTGACTCAAAAGAAGTTGATAAAATTGCTTACCAATTATATCCATAAGAGTACGACTTCACCTTTCAAGTATAGAAGATATACATATTCATATACATAATCATCTTTAGAACTTCAAGATATACATAATCATCTTTAGAACTTCTCCTCATATTAATTCAAGTATAGAAGAATAATCCATTATGCTCCCAATTATATCCATAAGAGTACGACTTCACCTTTCAACAATCTTATTCTACTATAGCACATCTAGTAAATCATATTAAGCATAAATACTTTACTTTTTCAAGAATCCAATAAAAGAATCATAATTATAATCAGATTCATCATAACTAGCATAAAATTTATCACACTTGTCAGATCTAATAATTATAACTTTTTTATCTAATTGTCTCTTGATTTCATTTATGTATACTTAAAAATATCAATGAGACCTTCATGAATTAGATATAAATAGTCATTCTATAAAAGTGGTGAATATCTCTCTTTACCAAAAATAGAAATATAGAGTGACCCGTAAATATAAGCATATATAATCTCAAGGAATTTATAAAACTATATTTTATCCTAATATTTGATTATAAGATTGTTATAAACTCAAGATTCATATTAATTTTGTATAAATAATAATATCAAATTTAAAAGTTAATTTTATTAAATTATACTAAGTTTACAATCACTAAGAGAGAAGCAATATCCTTGTAAGTGAAAACTCAAATTTCTAAAATTATAAGAATATAATATATTATCAAGATCCATCAAATGAATCGTCTCTATGCATAGGTAATAAGTACCAACTACTATTACTTTCGCTTTAAGATAATTCCTTATACCAATAAATATTTTATTCCCATTTAGTTTTCAAATTAAAATGAATATTTATTATTAGTAACATATGTTGAAGTATCCAAATCAATCCATAAAGTATTAGAAAAGAATTTATATAATATTTGATTTGAAATATATAAATTATCAAAGTTATACTTTTCCCTTTCGAACCAAACTATATAGTGTTTCTTTACATGACCTTTCTTACCACAAAAGTAGTATTTTACTATGAATATTTTCCTTTTATGAATTTATATAGTATTTATAATCTCAAGTGATTTATGAAACATACAAAGGGTAAAATTATACCTTTTCCTTTCTAACCAAACTCTATAATCATTCTTCATATAACCTTTTTTTTCATAGAAGTAATACTTTACTATAAAAATTTTCCTTTTATGAGTTTATATAGTATTTATAAACTCAGATGATTTACGCTTTAATTTTTTTTTATTGTTACCCAAGTAATACCCAAAATATTATTAGTCTTTCATATTTTAAAATTAATTCTTTCTAAACACATATACTACTTGGCTCATTTAAGTTTCATTTATCCTTAATTTTATTATAGTAAATTTTAAATAAATTAAACTATGAAAAAATATTAAGAAAAAATTATATAGGAAAAAACTTAATTGCAATCATGCTTAATGTTTTTAAGTTTATAAATTTGTTATATCGAGGATATAATCTTAAATTCTTCAAATACTATCATACTAAATTTTAATTAGTTCTTTCATTAATACATAGGCCAATGACTTGTTATTAAATTTAAATTAATTTTTAAAATATTTTAGTATGCTAATTATATAGTGTAATAAAGTCTAAATATTATTAGTAATTATTATAAAATTAAGTCTTTTAGACCTTTTTTTTATTAGTTATCTCAATTATTTGTTTTACAGAACTTTCAGTAATTAAGTTTGTGATCCTTTCAACTAATCTGATCAAGGTCGAATACACCTAGTGTAAATTATATATCCTCAAACTATTTATAATAATTTATTCTAAAAAGTATGAACATTTATCAGATTGAAATGAAGGAAGTACCATTATAATAAAATAATGCTTTAAGTTTTTTTCATAATGTTGAACTATTAACACCATATATATTTCATATTTTGGTAAAATATTGACATATCAAGTATTCATATAAACTTCTTTATGATGGATTGTTACAATACTCATAAAATAGTATTACTATATTTTTGGTATATAACTTTAAACTATAAGAATATCCAAAACAATATCATCATACCTCATCATATAATTATTCAAAATAAATTTTACTTTGAGATTATTTAAATCTCATAATCATGTGTGTCATTATGAATATTATTTTCTTAATATCATTTAGAATTAATTCCTTAATATAATTTTATAAGTTATTGGTCTAGGCCACTTTGGTAAGTATCAGACCAATATAATAATATAAAATATAATTTAAAATATCTTATAAATGATACAAAAATTTATTATAAATTATATCCTATAAGCCTATACTACTTTGGCAGGGTAAGATAAAGTTTAGATATATAAGTTATAAATAATATTTATCAAAAAAATTTAATCTAATTTATATCGATATAGTTCAATAATAAAATAATAATTGTAATAATTATTGAACATTATTTAGTATAAAGAAAAACTTATATGATAATTGTAATCATGATGAAACATAAATTATATCTTTATGTGAAAAATAAATATTATTTTATATTTTAAATATATATGTGAAAAATTGAACAAATATCCAAAAATAATAATTATATTTTTATTTATCATATGTAAAATGTTATATCATATGAGAAAACCATCAAAAAAATTATAATTTATATGTATTTTTTTAATTTTGTATTGAACCTTTATACCAATCAATCTTATTTAATTAGATAAACTCAAAATTGGACTAAATATTAACCTAATTAAATTAGTTAAAACTTTA
Organism: Musa balbisiana; assembly: GCA_004837865.1. Taxonomy (NCBI): domain Eukaryota; kingdom Viridiplantae; phylum Streptophyta; class Magnoliopsida; order Zingiberales; family Musaceae; genus Musa; species Musa balbisiana. The sequence continues at coordinate 1,347,496 of CM017194.1, forward strand.
AAATCGATCAAAATCAAAAATTATTTTTTTTAATTTGATCAAAACTTGATTGATCAAATCTAAATCCAATCGAGTAATAAAAAATACAATTATGATCAGTTAGATCAAAGTATTTAATTACAATAAATCAAATTAATTAATTTTATAATTACGGACATAAATCAGAAATCAAAAAATTTTAGAAAGGTAAAATTATAATTCTCACTTAGGATATAAAATAAGAATTTATAATTTTTGAAGGGCAAGAATGAAAGGTAAAATTGAAGGACACAAATAGAAATTCTTTTATTTATGAGGTGTCAAACTGTTCTTTTATTCAAAAGAAAACCCTAATCTCCCTGTTCTTTTATTTGAAGGGCGTGATTGTCGCTATGCGTGAGGTGTCATAATCATCATTCACAGTCATTGTGCGAGGTATGGGTGTCACCACTATGCGAAGTCATCGACTGTGTGGAATGTGATTGCCTCCTACGTGGGGTGTGATTGCCTCCTGTGTGAAGCACCACAATCGTTGTCTACAACCACCGTGCACAGTCACCATTTATGCATAGCCTTCGACATCTAGTAGTGGTGCTACTACAACCACCACACGTAGTGGCACTATGCAACAGCTACCAACAACTAGACGAGTGACCATCGGAGGCCGTTGCCCTCAATAATACTATCGCTGATAGCAAGTTGTTAATAGTGGTCCATCGATCAAATATGATGAATTTTATATCGCCCACAAGAAGACGATATGATGGACCAGATGGAAAAGCAAATCATAAAAATTGATAAATCATTCATGCATCATAAATAAAAATCAATTAACACATTTTCACAAACGAAAAGTGTCAACAAATAGATCTAAAGTTTTTAATTTCAAAACCATGGCTTTGATATCAATTAAATATAAAATCATAATATGTTATTATTTTACGAAAAACTTTAATGCTAACATGTGAAATCAAATAACAATAAATTTAAATTTATGATGTGTACATTTTAATGGTGCTCAAAAGACCTTTATTTGATATGCGGGTACACCATCATTATATTCGAAAGCTATAGTGATGTTGATATATATGCAATGAACTTAGGGACAAAAAGAAGATGAGAGAAGATCTGTAATATCTAATTGATTGATTTACATGAATAAATAGAGATGAAAAAAAAATATGTAATATCTCAATCATGTTACGTATCTGTCTCCACACTGTGTATAGTCCTTAGTAAGTCCTATCGATTCATAGGCATAAGCAAAAGGTTTATGATAAGTAATTAGGACAGTCTCTTCCATCAAAGTTATCTCCTAATATATCATATCATAGTTAGATTTACTTTCTATTAATTAATAATTATAATTAGAATTCAATCATAAACATAATATATCTTATCTAATTAGATATAATTACATAATCTAATAACTTTATCACCACCCTTCCCTTAAGAGTCTTAGCTTGTCAACAAGGCTGTCGACCCTGCCTAAACTGCTAACGATGGATGAGATCCTCCACGACCACCACCTCATCATCGATATTTATTATTGGTGCACCATCACCATTGTCACCGACCTCAACATTTCCTACGTTACCTATCATGCCATCGAGGTGTTTCCCCAACACATGATATTCAATCTCTTTTCCTTTCATTTGAAGTTTTAGGATTATCGGGTAGTCACCATCTTGGATCTACCGGATAGACCCTCGTTAGAGCAGGACCGCATGAGCGACACATGGGATCGTATGAAGAAGGCGAAGCTAACCTACCATCATGTAGTAGTCAACATGTCTCAAAGTACGTTGATGTTTCACACTCGCTTGCAATATAATCACAGCCACCCTTAATCCATTGACCAGTGACCCGTGAATCCTCATATTTAACAGTTTACGAATTCGGATGAATGAAATCATTCATAACGAATGGAATGGAGAGAACTAATTAGAGAGATCGACTATGCTTTATATTATACTTTTTCAATGTGGATGCCATGTTTCACGAGCTATCTCCTCTATTCGATCCTTTGATTTCTCGATGACTTTCTTCTGATTCTTCCAATTTAATTTCTTGCACTATTGGTGTTGTAACATCTTCTAATATTTTGGAATATAATCTAAAAGAATCCACGTAGTTATACCATCACCGACTTGTCATCATATTTTGATACAATGACTAAGAGAATTAATCTCATCTCACTAAGAATTGAAAGAGTTGAATTATATATCTTAGGTTAATTCTTGAAAATTAAAATATTTGAATTAAATTCATGTTCAAATTGATATAAGTTAATCTTGACCAAATCAAACTATGTATTTGACTAAATAAAGAAAGGTCCTCAGGAGAAAAACTATTGTGGCCTCTTTTGGCTCCTCAACCAATTGGGTGGCTATTTGAGTCTTAGGATCTCTCCACCTGTATTGGTTTCTCAACCAGTGAGAAATGGTTTCACCATTCCAAGAATAAAAAGAGAAGTGCTGTCACCATTCCAAGAAGAAATGAATTTAAAAAAATAACTTCTAAAATATAATGATTAATATTTTAGATTTAAAGCTTATTGAGGAGTATTTAGTAAAACCACAACTAACGGTTTCAAGATCGATAAATGATCAATATAGAGGACAAAGATACGCTAATACCATTCAATGTAACTAAAGATTTTTCTCCTCTCACCATAAATCAAGATAATGTAATAAATGTTTTACTTTATTTGAATCATTCATTCCCTTATTTGTGTAATATGGTTAAGAAAATAATCAAATATAGTTTCAGTGTGAAACAATTAAAATTTTAGTCAATTAATTAAATACTTATTAATTGATTAATTTCCTAAGAAGTGATGACTTTTAAAAATAAATATTTTATTCTTATTTTTAATATATAAAAATAAAATAATATTTTTTTTAATCTTTTAGGGAGAACTCATCTTCGCCTACATAAAGAGGGCTCTATCTCCCTTATTCGTTACCGAGGCAAGAGAGGATTAAAGAGGATATATCATCGAGGAGTGGTGAGTTCTCTACTTTTTTTCTTACAAGTTTTAATTTTTTATTTTAAAATTTTTATATTTGAATTGCTATAATTTTTATGGTGCATAATAATATTTTTTAATTCCATAATTTTATGATTAGTGAATAATGATCATAGAATTTTTATGTTAAAATAATTACTTAATTTCATGTTGATGATACTTGACTTGTAATGATCTTTTAAGCTTAAATCATAAGTTGATGCATGTTAAAATCGATTTAATTATTAAAATTCTTATTTTTAGATAAAATAATAATTCTAATTTATTTAATTAGATATACCTTTATTTAAGAAATTATGAATTTAGGATCATGAATTTATTAGATTGTTTAATTTATGAAAATATGTTTTTAAATTTAATTATTTATAAGTCTTTTTTAATGAATTAATTTTGAATGTTTTAATGAACGAGTTTTTTCTGGTAATTCGTTCATGTTTAATTATTATTCTATTTTAAAATATTTATAAAAATAAAAATTAAAGTTTAATTTAATTAGAGCGATCAAACATGAGTTTAGCCTTAGTCTGAATAATTGATCAGATCGAGTTTACCAAACCCATATGGCAACGGGTGGCCTAGCTCATGAGGCTAGCCTAGCCTATCTCACAAGCCCAACTTAGCAATCAAGTGTAGCGTAGCCCATGCGGCTAGGTAACCCAGCTTAGCAGCCAAGCGCAGCCCAACCCGTGTGGCTAGGTAGTCCATCTCACAAGTTAAGTATAACCATGTGTAATCTAAACTGCGTCTAGGTGACCTAGGCCGTAAAGCTGAGCATGACTTAGCTCATGAGGCCAAGCCCACCCAATTATACGTGTGATGGTTATACTCAATATGACTAATCCAAGACTCAGGTAGACTAGCCTAACCTAGTTAGCACTATGCAACGTAGGTCAATCCTTTCTCTCTTCATTTATTTAAGCTCATTGACTGAACCAGCAGTTTAACCATTTCAAGATTATTTCAAATTGATTTGATTGATTTAAACTTATTTGACATAAATGAATTCGATCAAATCCAAGCTAGACTAGACTAGTAGAGGATGATTTTGAATTGATTCAAAAAAGATTAGAAGCTGGTTTGATTAGGTTCTAGTTAAATTGAGTTTGATTTAAGTTAATTAAACTATTTCAATTAAAGTTTAGGTATAACGGGTGTGGAGAGATCAAACACCTTATGACTTTATAATTTAATAGACTTAAAGTTTATGATTCATGATTAATAATTTTTAAGTATTCTAAGATTAAATTAATAATATTAATATGATTATTATTATATAGTGCACATGATTTACTAAGTGATTCATATTGAAAATATAATGTGACAAAGAGCTACAAGCCCATCACAATATAAAACCAAGTAAGTCTAGGATGTCATACACTAAAATATTTTTTATATTTTTTTGAAAGTTTTATTAGCATGTATGATCATTAATATATTCTTATATATATTTTTAGAATAACCTACTAGTATGAAATAGATTTAAGGCTTGGAAGTTTCTTTTTCCTATGCCACTCACAAGAAGTTATAATTTTTTTGAATAAAAAAATATTTAGTGTTATAAAAAAAATTAAAATTTAAAATAAAAATCTTCTATAAATATTTGTTATATCTGATTCTGAGATGTGACAGAAGGTTTTATGAACTCTCACAAGGTTTATGCGCCACAAGTTTGGGTTCCTATGTCATATTAACATATTAAATACACAGTATTCTCTCTCTCTCTCTCTCTCTCTTTTTTCATTTTTACTGTATCGACCCAAATCTTATCAGTAACTGTCGCAGGTAATGTGACTTACTGTATCCACCCAAGTCTCATCGGAAACTGTCGCTCTAACCTCTCTAACACATACTTGTCCGTACTGATACTTTCATCCCCAACCTGCGTGGACTACAGGCGTTTTCTGTGGCAATATTTCTCACAGTTCAAAAGCTACTGCTCATCTGCTGGTACCATCTTATCAGTGACAAACAGTCCTCTCATTCCCCGAGCTGTGAGGTCTTCGACGGCACCACCCAACGCCATACGTTTACTTTGTACTCTTTCCTGAGGCTGCTTCTTCCAGTGGCCACCAAAATACTGACCACATATAGACCACAGTCTCCAGCTCTATATAAGAAGACCACCTCAGATCTAGTCGACCAGTAAGAGCATCTGCAACACTCAAGCCCGAAGGATAATATTTATGGCTCTCCTCTTCCGTGCTCCATCCTTTACCGGTAACCTCAACAATCTCCGGCGGACCACGCTCTCCGAGCGTCCCAGTCCAAGCGTCCGCTTCAGCGCGCAAGCAGCTCCCACACGGAGAACGGCCAATTACCAGCCAAACTTATGGAGTGACGACCGGATACAGGCACTCACAAGCCGCTCCGTCACGGTGGGTTTGTGTATATATACACTGCACTTGTTCAAAGTACCTTCTCAAGTCTCTTCTTCGTACAAAACATGATTCACTTGTTGATGTTTTAAACATGTGAAGATGATGATAGAATCACATTTGCAGCATACTTAGAAGGCTTCAGATCGATGCGCAACGCGGCTTCGAATACAATGGTAGATCCATATCTAGAACTCAAGTAGCGGAGAATAAGTGAATCACGTAATCAAATCCAAAACAAAATAGTATTATTTTGTATTATGATGACAGTACTATCAAGATTGAGCAAATCATGGATGGATCGTAGCATTATTTTACGTTATTATAGTACAATAAAGGAATTGTGCGTACTTTCTGAGGAAAACAATGTCAAGAATTTTTGGTTTCACTACACGACAGGTTGACCATCTTCCTCACGACATCCTCTTCCCCTGAATGCTATGAGTTGACTTTGTGTGAACAGTATTAGATGTGACCATCCACCCACGGAGCCTAAGGTGTAAATTATATTTGGTCCTATTTACTTGATACAATTGTACAATATATCGGTATCTAATTGGTTTACTTTATATTGTTTTTTATACTGTTTTATGTCTATATTATGTTGTTCTCTCTCGAATATGTTATATGCCATCATTAACACTACTTAGAACTAATATTAAATATTTATTCTTTATTATTTTACACATTATCTTGTCTACTATTTATATTATTCTGGTTTAAACTATTGATGCATTGTACCTTGTATATTTATTTTTTCTTCGGTATTTACCGACTTTAAAAGTTGAGTTCAATGCTTAATTATCATCCTCTTAAATATTTAACAATTAAAATAATAAAAAAATCAATTTAATTCTTTTGAGAGTCATCCTTTTTTTCTTTTTTAAACTTATCCTATTGAAATACTTGCATAAGGTTATGTCTATGCCATCACATACTTTTCTCACTTTAGTCTTCTAAGTCTAATATTTTTGTCACACTTTAGTCAAATAGAATAAATATTGTGAAATTTTATTCTTCACATATCGAGTAGATAACTAGTAAATTTATATTACAGTTTTATTGATACAAATTTTAAATATAAGAAATAGTTACATGTCTCTCTGTTTTACGAGTAATCAATCAATCGTCTTTGTATGTATAAACACATATGGTTGATCGTTGTAAATTTAGGTCGAAGAGGAGCGCAAGACTAAAGGGATAGATGATTTGAAGGAGGATGTTAGGAAACTGATATATGAGAAGAAGGAACTCGAGGACCAACTTCAACTCGTGGATCACCTACAACAGCTCGGTGTGGCTTATCACTTCAAAGATGATATCGATGATGTTTTACGGTGCCTTTACGGATCTCTCCAAGACATCAACATGCTTTTAAAAGATGATCTCCATGCCACAGCACTTGTGTTCAGGCTTCTCAGAGAAAACGGGTTCGATGTTTCCGAAGGTGATTCATATTTCATATTAAATCCTTTTTTTTTTCTCTCTCTCTCTTTAATCATCATATCGCGATCTGACATGAATATGTTTTGTGGACAAAAAAGATTTATTCAACAGATTTAGAGACGAGAAGGGCGCCTTCAAAGCTAGCCTGCAGCACGAGACCAAGGGAATCCTGAGCTTGTATGAGGCTTCCTATGTCGCAAAGGAGGGCGAACTTGTACTGGATCAAGCTATGGACTTCACCACTAAGCACCTAAAATGCCTCATGGAGAAGGGATCGCTCGAGCCTCGTCTCAGGGAGCATGTGAGTCACGCCTTGGAGCTTCCACTGCATTGGAGGATGCAGAGGTCGCACACCAGGTGGTTCATAGAAGCATACCGAAGGGAAGCCACCATGAACCCTGTTGTGCTTGAATTGGCTAAGCTGGACTTCAACGTGGTTCAGGGCATGTACAAAGGAGAACTCCGAGATCTCTCAAGGTAAACTTGGATCGCTTGGGCTTAGTTCCGTTCTCATCTATTTACTGGCAAACCTTGTAAACCAAAGTTGTTCTTGATATTATTAGATGGTGGACCAATCTCGGGCTTGCACAGAAGCTGTCATTTTTCAGAGACAGGTTGACGGAGAACTTTCTGTGGACCGTAGGTTGCGCCTTTGAGCCACAATTTTGGGAGTTCAGGGAGATACAGACAAAGGCAAATTGCTTCATAGCAATGCTGGATGACGTTTATGATATCTACGGCACCTTGAACGAACTCGAGCTTTTCACCGAAGCCATTGAAAGGTGATGAGGATCCCCTGCCATCGCAAGGATTTGAACTTTATATACATTGTCTTGTGTTTACCGTTATTCTGCTGCTCATTTCAGATGGGATGCTAATGCGATCGACAAGCTTCCCGATTACATGAAGCTGTGTTTTCTGGCAATCTTCAACGCGGCAAACGAGACAGGTTACAGAGTCATGAAGGAGAAGGGCTTGGACATAATACCTTTCTTGAGGAAGGCAGTAAGACACATTAATGCTTTCTTCCTTTCCTTCGTACATCAATCACCTGGTTTCTTCTCTTTATACAAACTCTCTACTCCTCGTGGTTCAGTGGACGGATCTATGCAAAGCGTTCCTGTCGGAAGCGAGATGGTACAACCAGGGCCACAAGCCAAAGCTTGACGAGTACTTGGACAACGCGTGGTTGTCGTCTTCCGGTCATGTCTTCATGACCAATGCTTATTGCATGAGCGACAACCCGACGAAAGAGACGCTGGAAAGCTTCTCCACTTACCCCAAGGTTGCAAGGTGTTCGGCCATGCTGTTCCGCCTCTACAACGATTTGGCTACTTCGACGGTACGTGAAGCTAAACCATGGAAGCCGTACACATGTTCTGCCTCATCTGTGCTTCTCACCGGCGCTAACAAATCCTATGGTCGGTGTGCTGGTTTCCGTGCGCAGATCGAGCTGGAAAGAGGAGATGCGCCGTCGTCGATCCAGTGCTACATCCTGGAGAGTGGTGTTCCAGAGACGGTGGCACGCAAAAAGATCAGGGAACTGATAAAGGCCAACTGGAGAGGAATAAATGGAGATCGGAGCTCTTCGTATGGGGAAATCTTCAAGACGGCGGCAGTCGGCCTCCCTCGGATGTCACAGTTCATCTACCAACGTGGAGACGGATACAGCGCACCCGATGGAGAGACCAAGAAACAAATCATGTCGTTGCTGTTCGAACCCCTCCAGCTCTAGAAATTATAAGCTCGCCGTAACGTGGACGACCCATTCGAAGATGGTTTCAACGTTCCATGAAATAAGTGACATATAATAAAAATATTTCTATCATGTTAAAGGACATAAATAATTTGGGATGTCTAATGGAATTAGGTTTTTTTTGTATGGATATGACTTTAGTCTTATGAACTGATATCAATGTAAATAAAATTTCGTTGTCAAATTTTTATATGGATTTCTTGACAAGGGTTTCGATGATATGATCCATATAATAATAATAATAATTATTATTATTATTATTATTATTATTATTATTATTATTATTATTATTAAACCAACTATAACATGATTTATTTATATCATTAAATTATAGTAGATGAAATTGATTGACTTAGACATCCTATTTTATTATTTAAAATCCTATCAATATATGCTCAGTCAAAAATCTTGATCTTGTCATTTGAATGATTTAAATATATATCATATTGTTATTAATATTTTAAAGAGAAGTATAAACCACTCTGATGTGCTGCAGCACTATTTTGATTCGATTAAAATTTTAATATGACTTGACAAGATGAAATATACATTTTGATAATTAATAGTTGATCTATTATTAGACTCTAAGATAATTTTTCATTGAGTTACTTTGACTTTGATTTTTAATCTGGTTTTAGTTGTTTTAGGTTATTTGAGTATTCACCATCTTTTTCACTTTTCTTGATTTAACTTGAGAATTGTTTGATGAGGATATAAAGTGGAATAACTTTTGTATATGAACAAGTACTAGAAGACTATAATATGTACCGGAATTAAATGAAATCACAATCAAATAGAACACCAAGATATACGTGGAAAACTCCTCCAATGTGAAAGGCACCGGGCAAACTAGAGATAATCCACTATGAGAATAATGAATATACAAATCTCAATCTCTTGCCCTAAACCCTAGCAACAATCACAAGAGAATAACTGAGATACAAGGATCACGTCACTGCCCACAATATCTAAAACCTCCTCAAGTAATCACAGCAAGAGTCTACTGTAGATTTGATCTAACTTGAGATGAAAACACTGCTAGATGATTGAGAACCGTCTCTCTACGTTGTCCTTATCTTCTTCCCTTTCTTTCTCTTGTTTTTTTGTCTTGTTCTCCTCCTTTATGCTGCTGTGAGGATGTCCACGTTGCTGTAGTTTTTCTCCCAAGAACATTATCACCTTCCCCTCAAAACGCAACCACCATACCTCCCTTATATTGATCTAGGGTTAGGTTAAGAGGGGGTGTTGTCTGTGAGCTGATAAAGCCCACCATGGGCTGAACATGGGTGTTCAATTTACAAATGGTAAATTCTAATGATGAACATGTCTCCTTGTAAGAATCTTATTCTTTTTTTATCAAGACAAAGATTCTTCACTCCTCCCATCGAGTTGTATTATAGATCATCATAAATACAATTAAAAGTGAAGATAAGGGAAAAGAAAAAAAAAAGAATGATGACCATTCTTTTCGTAACTGATGAATATTAGAATATCTTCACACCTAGTAGTAGTGATGCAATTTTTCGAAATAGTTTATATTTATATATTGTTTATACTATGAGTTCCAAGAATATACATATATATATATATATATGTATATAATTACTTAATTAGGTAATGACCGATAGGTTGAATTTGATGCCACCAGACAAATGTAGAATACATTTCACATCTTTCACTTTCATGATGAGTTTCCAAAGAAAAAAAGATGTATATAACTTTTATTTTAATTGATGGTTGGCTTCCCTTAGAAAAACAACGTCTAAGTACTATAACTATTTTAACTTTCATTAGCCACTATGCTTGTGATACGGGACCAATTTAGATTATTATTTATTTAAATAAATTTAATTAGTTTAAGGGTTATTTTTTGTATATGCCTTACATGACAATATCTAGAATAATTCTAATCTTTTTTTTTCAGATTACTAATAATAGAAAGAGAAGACAAATAAAAAAAGAAAAGAAAAAAGAAAGCAACAAAATTACAGTTTTGATTAAAGATTACAAATCATGATTGAAGATCTCTTCATAAAGAAAGAGATTTATCAAAAAAAATATTATTTATCAAATCAAGTTAAGAATGTTATCTTATTTGAATAAAAAATAAATTATATATTTAATTTGATATAATTATATTTTTGTTTTTATATTTATTTTTTTCTCTTATACTTCGCCTATAAGAAATCATAACATTTTAATAACAATACAATAGATCATCAAGTCGTGTTCTTTTATCACACAATATGTGAGTGATATGAGGATTTAGTTGTATATCTTATGATAGGATTGGAATCGGACGTACAAGGTTTTCATCCTACCAGTTTGCCAATTTGAAATAGAGTATAATTATCATATTTTATTTTATGAATTACTATCCGTTTCTTCTTTTAAAATCTTCAACTATAAAAAAAATTACTCTGCACTCTCGACGGACATTAAATTTAGTATTAGTAGCTTACACAATAAAAACGATTAATATTTTATTCTCAAAGTCGACCAAAAACTTATGATATGGGAGTAATTTCGCTTACTACTTATTTAAATAAATTTGATTAGTTTATAAATTATTTCATGATAACATTTAGAAATTATAATCCAATTTTTTAGATGACTCAAGAATATATATATATATAATGAAAGAAAGCAAGATATGATTTTTTTTATTGAAGATTTTATGAAAATTTATCTACATAAAAAATGAAAGTCTAATTTTATAAGAAATTAGCATCAAAGGACTTGGTTATTTTTAAACAATAGAAATAATTTATATTAATATAAACTTTTAATGAACTACTTATTCTAGAAATTAATTCATTTTTTATTATTATTTTTTTTAAAATATTTATAAAAAATAATAATTAAAATCTAATTTAATAAAAGAGGTTATATTTGGGTCTAACCTCAATAGGTTTATCGATCAAGCAAGTCAAACTATCTCATGTGGCCAGAGGTGGCCTAGCTCGTGAGGCTAGGTGCGGCTTAGCTTAACAATCAAGTGTAGGCTAACCCATATAACTAGGTAACTCACCTTAGAGGCTAAGCACATCCTAGCTCGTGGGTTGAGTGCAGCCTGTTAAGATCAAGAGCACTAGGGGGGAGGGGGGGGGGGGGGGGGGGGGTTGAATTAGTGCAGCGAAAAACTTTCAACGATTTAAAACTGTGTTCGTACGATAAAAACGATTTTGGTATGAAAGCCAATTCAGAAATTATTTTAACTTAAGATCAAGCGAAGTGCAGTTAAAGTAAAGCTATGGAGGCAGCTGCAGTTAAGATAAAGAACAAAATGAAAATGCAAACCGAGATTTAGAGTGGTTCGATCAATCTTGACCTACATCCACTTTTGGCTTCCTCCTCCGATGAGGTCACCAACGTCCACTAGAGGCCTTCCTTCAATAGGCGAAGGCCAACCACCCTTTTACAGTTTCACTCCTTTTGACGGGCTTAGGAGACAACCCTTACAGATTTTTCACTCATCTCTTGAATGATCAAAACTTGGAAGAAAAGAGGGAGAAGAACTTTTGGCCTTTACAACACTTTTGAGCTCTACAAATCACAGAGTAAGATTAAGATTTCAATGCCCTTTCATGTAGGAAAGGGTGGGGTATATATAGGCCTCAAACTGGTTTGAATTTGGAGCTCAAAAATATCATATCATATCTTGGATTTCCGGGGTCCTCGCGGTACTACCACCATAGTTGGGCGGTACTATCGCTTGATAGAGCTCGGAGACCAAGCTCAGGCGGTACCACCGCCTGACAGGGGCGGTACCCGGTACCACCGCCTGACAGGGGCGGTACCACCGCCTGACAGGGGCGGTACCACCGCCTGACAGGGGCGGTACCACCGCCTGACAGGGGCGGTACCACCGCCTGACAGGGGCGGTACCACCGCCTGACAGGGGCGGTACCACCGCCTGACAGGGGCGGTACCACCGCCTGACAGGGGCGGTACCACCGCCTGACAGGGGCGGTACCACCGCCTGACAGGGGCGGTACCACCGCCTGACAGGGGCGGTACCACCGCCTGACAGGGGCGGTACCACCGCCTGACAGGGGCGGTACCACCGCCTGACAGGGGCGGTACCACCGCCTGACAGGGGCGGTACCACCGCCTGACAGGGGCGGTACCACCGCCTGACAGGGGCGGTACCACCGCCTGACAGGGGCGGTACCACCGCCTGACAGGGGCGGTACCACCGCCTGACAGGGGCGGTACCACCGCCTGACAGGGGCGGTACCACCGCCTGACAGGGGCGGTACCACCGCCTGACAGGGGCGGTACCACCGCCTGACAGGGGCGGTACCACCGCCTGACAGGGGCGGTACCACCGCCTGACAGGGGCGGTACCACCGCCTGACAGGGGCGGTACCACCGCCTGACAGGGGCGGTACCACCGCCTGACAGGGGCGGTACCACCGCCTGACAGGGGCGGTACCACCGCCTGACAGGGGCGGTACCACCGCCTGACAGGGGCGGTACCACCGCCTGACAGGGGCGGTACCACCGCCTGACAGGGGCGGTACCACCGCCTGACAGGGGCGGTACCACCGCCTGACAGGGGCGGTACCACCGCCTGACAGGGGCGGTACCACCGCCTGACAGGGGCGGTACCACCGCCTGACAGGGGCGGTACCACCGCCTGACAGGGGCGGTACCACCGCCTGACAGGGGCGGTACCACCGCCTGACAGGGGCGGTACCACCGCCTGACAGGGGCGGTACCACCGCCTGACAGGGGCGGTACCACCGCCTGACAGGGGCGGTACCACCGCCTGACAGGGGCGGTACCACCGCCTGACAGGGGCGGTACCACCGCCTGACAGGGGCGGTACCACCGCCTGACAGGGGCGGTACCACCGCCTGACAGGGGCGGTACCACCGCCTGACAGGGGCGGTACCACCGCCTGACAGGGGCGGTACCACCGCCTGACAGGGGCGGTACCACCGCCTGACAGGGGCGGTACCACCGCCTGACAGGGGCGGTACCACCGCCTGACAGGGGCGGTACCACCGCCTGACAGGGGCGGTACCACCGCCTGACAGGGGCGGTACCACCGCCTGACAGGGGCGGTACCACCGCCTGACAGGGGCGGTACCACCGCCTGACAGGGGCGGTACCACCGCCTGACAGGGGCGGTACCACCGCCTGACAGGGGCGGTACCACCGCCTGACAGGGGCGGTACCACCGCCTGACAGGGGCGGTACCACCGCCTGACAGGGGCGGTACCACCGCCTGACAGGGGCGGTACCACCGCCTGACAGGGGCGGTATACTATAGCTTGCTCCGGTGCGTCAATCGCTTCTTCCGGCGAACTTTCGGTGAACATCCGACGAACCCTCGGCGATGCTTCGACGGACTTCTGGCAAACTCCTAGACTTGCGACGATCCACTTAGCGAGTTCCAATGAGCTTCTTTGGCAAGCTCTTGGACTTCTCAGATTTGTTATCGCAGAACCTCTGACGACTGTCTGGACTTCCGTCGAACTCTCGAACTCCCAACGTGATCATAGTCTTGACTCCGGCGCAACTCCTGCTGCATGTCTTACTTTCATCGTAATTAATCTTGCACACTTATCTCAACATATGTATTAGATAACAAATGACAATTGACTTCATCATCAAAATCCGAGATTCAACAATCTCCCCCTTTTTGATGATGACAATCAATTGATAACGGAGTTAATCTTAACTCCTCCTATCTATATGGTATACTCGAGATAAGTCATTCTTGAATTCAAAGTCTTTGAATTCAAGAGACATATTGATAAGTTAAGATCGTTTAACCTTATCAATACTCTCATCATGATTCCTATCATGATGTATCTCTCTGAAAACGATGTCAAGGCTTGACATCCATTTTCAAGTCTTGCATTTCAAGTGTGAATGATAGTAATGGTAGCAATTCATCATATGGTAAGATATCAACATGTAAAATTACGATATAAGCTTTTGATATCTTAACATAACGCAAGCATTTCAAGTGTTTAGCAATCATAGCATTTCATCACATGGCAAGATATCGACATATAAAATTACGATACAAGTTCTTGATATCTTAAAATGATGCATATATGGCATAATGCAAATATGGCAATCATAGCATTTCTATTATCAATTTACCATATATTTCGATGCAAGCTTCTTTTGATATCTTAATATAATTCAAATTCAAATATGACACTCATAGCATCAATTCATATATTTCTCCCCCTTTGTCATCAACAAAAAGGATAACGATATAAGCAAAACATAAGTGCGGTAATAATTCATGCTATAACTAGGTTCATATCATTTTACAACAATAAGTGATAGGATACCTAATTCTCTTCTAATAAAATCAAATTATTCTTCACTTAAAGGCTTTGTAAAAATATCAGCTAGTTGATGTTTAGTATCAATGAACTCTATAACTACATCATGATTAGTGACATGATCTCATATAAAGTGATGTCTAATATTAATATATTTTGTTCTTGAGTATTGAATGAGATTCTTTGTTAAATATATAGCACTTATGTTATCACATTTAATGTAAATATTTTTAAAATAAACTTTATAATCTTCTAAGGTGTTTTTCATCCACACAACTTGTGCACAACATGCACTAGCTGCAATATACTCAGTTTCGGTCGTTGATAGTGCAACCGAGTTTTGTTTCTTAGATGACCAGGAAACAAGAGCATGTCCTAAAAATTGATATGTTCCTGATGTGCTTTTTCTATCTAGTCTACACCCAACAAAATCCGCATCAGCATAAGCAATTAACTCAAACTTCTCGGTTTTTGGATACCATAATCCTAGATTTGTGGTACTTTTAAGATATGTAAGTATTCTTTTAACCGCTTTGAGATAAGATATCTAAGATTTGTGGTTCAATTGAAACATAGCATAAAATCCTACACTGAACATGATATCTGGTCTAATTACAGTGAGGTAAAGTAAACTTCCTATCATACTCCTATAAGTTTTTTGATCAAAGCTTTCTCCACTTTCATCAACTTCTAACTTAGTGGAGGTGCTCATAGGAGTGTTAATAGCTTTTGAGCTTTCCATATTAAATCTTTTTAGCAAATCTAAAACATATTTAGTTTGACTAATAAAGATGTCATTTCTTAGTTGCTTAATTTGTAAGCCTAAGAAAAAGGTTAATTCTCCCATCAAACTCATTTCAAATTCAAGACTCATGATTTTAGCAAAAGATTCACAAAGAGATTCGTTTGTAGAACCAAAAATAATATCATCAACATAAATCTGAACAATGAGAAAATTATTTTTAAAATTCTTGGTAAACAATGTAGTATTGACCTTGCCTTTTGTGAAATTATTTTCAATAAGAAAATAACTAAGTCTCTCATACCAAGCCCTTGGGGCTTGTTTTAAATCATAGAGAGCTTTAGTTAATTTAAACACATGATTAGGGAGGTTATTATTTTCAAATCCGGGAGGTTGTTCAACATAAACTTCTTCGAAAATAAAATCATTAAGAAAAGCGCTTTTAACATCCAGTTGAAATAACTTAAAATTATTATTACTAGCATAGGCAAGGAGCATCCTTATGGCTTCTAATCTAGCCACAGGAGCGAAGGTTTCTTCGTAATCGATACCTTCTTTTTGGTTGAAACCTTTGGCTACTAATCTAGCATTATTTCTAACCACAATACCATATTCATCTTGCTTGTTTCTAAAGACCCATTTAATATCAATAATTAAATGGTCATTCGACCTAGGAACAAGCTTTCACATCTCATTTCTCTCAAATTGATTTAACTCATCTTGCATTGCGATAATCTATGAATCATCTTTCATGGCTTCGTCAATACATTTAGGTTCAATTTGGGAGAGAAAAGCGGTGTTGGCATAAAAAATTTTAAGAGAAGAATGTGTTTGAAACCCCTTAGATGTGTCTCCTAGGATTAGCTCCTTCGGATGAGCATCTATATACTTCCAATCCTTAGGTAAGGATGTTTCGGAAGTGGATGCATCCAAGTTGCTAGTTGGAGAAAGGATTTCATTTAAATTCAAAGAATCAAAATTAACATCATCATAATAATCATTTTTCTTGATTTCAAAAATCTCATTGAAAATAATATGAATGGATTCTTCCATAATTAAAGTTCTTTTATTGAAGATATGAAAAGCTTTAGAAACCGAAGAATAACCAAGGAAAATTCCTTCATCAGATTTAGCATTAAATTTTCCTAAGGCATCTTTTTTATTCAAGATAAAACACTTACACCCAAAAACTTTAAAATATGAAACATTGGGTTTTTTGTTGTTCCACAACTCATAGGGAGTTTTGGTAAGTAAGGGTCTTACTAGAACTCTATTCAAAATATGTTCATTCAATATGGTTCTAGCCATTTCTTGTAAATTTTTATTTTTTCTTTTCACTACTCTATTTTGTTGAGGATTTCTTATAGTAGAGAAGTTATGATTGTATTCATTAAATTCATAAAATTCTTGGAAATCACGGTTTTGAAATTCACCACCATGACCATTTCTAATTGACGAAATCATAGAACCCTTTTCATTTTGGACAAGTTTACAAAACTTGGTAAAATATCTAAAGCATTCATTTTTGTGTTTTAAGAAATAAGTCCATGTGTATCTACTATAGTCATCTACAATGACGAAGGTATATTTACTACCTCCTAGGCTAGATGTAGATATAGGTCCAAACAAGTCCATGTGGATCAATTATAAGGGCCTAGAGGTGCTTGTTTGATTCTTAGATTTGAAACTACCCTTAATTTGTTTTCCTAATTGACAAGCATCACACACATTATCTTTGATGAACTTGATATAAGGAATTCCTCTTACAAGTTCTTTGGATGATATTTGAGTGATTAGTTTTATGCTAGCATGACCTAATATCATATGCCAAAGCCAAGCATCCTCATTCAAAACCGAGAAACACATTTCATTGCAAAGATCATTGATGTCAATGGTGTATATGTTATTTTGTTTTTATGCAATTATAAATGTGTTTTTATGTGGTTTTTCAATGATGCAAGCATTAGATTCGAATTTGATAATATATCATTTATCACATAATTGACTAATGCTCAAGAGGTTATGCTTTAAACCATCAACTAACAAAACATCTTAAATAAAGAAGTTGGATTTGTTATCTATGGTTCCTTTGCCAATGATTTTACCCTTGTTGTTGTCTTCGAAGGTGACATAGCTTTCGTCTATGCTAGTGAGCTTAGAGAATTGAGATGGATCTCCGATCATATGCTTTGAGCATCCACTATCAAGGTACCATCTCTTGCTCCTAGCTTGTGATGGTATATATTTCTACAAGAAAGGATGATTTTTAGGTACCCATTTACTTTTTGGTACCTCAAACACTTATCTAAATTGTTTATCATGTTGCATAGAATTTATCATGGTTCCTTTAGAAACCCAAATCAGTTTGTTCGGACTAACTTTCTTGAATGGACAATGATAAGTTCTATGTCCATGTTTGTAACAAAAGTTGCATTTGCTTTGGTGTCGAACATGTAAGATAGGGCCTTTAATGAAGGTGATTGGATTTTGGTAATGACTTCTCATAAATCTGATTCCACTTCTTTTAGGAACATGACCCTTATTTATAAGGATTATATTCAAAGACTTGCTACCAATCTCGAATTTCTTCAAGGTGTCCTTAAGTAGCAAGTTCTCCTTTTGGAGAGTTTCTAGATCATGACATTTTTTACATAGAGCTAAACTATCATGATATTCAATTTTTAATTTATCGAAATTACAAGTAAGACTATTATATTCCTTTTTTAGCAATTTATATTTTCTACTAATAGTTTTGCATTCATCAAATAAGTCATGGAAGGTATTTAGTAATTCGTCAAATGATAAATATGCATCAATTAAATTCGTTACCTCATCTCCGATGGCCATTAGGGCGTAATGAGCAACTTGTTCGGTGTTGGACTCCTCTTCTTCGGACGCGCTTGAGTCATCCCACGTTGCTTTGAGCGCCTTCTTCTTTGGTGTTCTCTTCTTGGCTTAGGGACAATCACTTTTGTAGTGTCCCGGCTTCTTGCATTCGTAACAAATAACTTGGTCCTTTTTTTGTTCAAATTTATTTTTTGTGTCATTTTTAAACTTGTTTCTTTTAATGAATTTTTTGAATTTTCTTATTAGAAGTGCCAAGTTATTGTCACAGTCTTCATCACTTAGAATTTTCTCTCAAGTGGTATTCGAAAGTTCTAAGTGTCATATCTTTCCTGTTCTTTGGAAGGATGTCTTCTTGCTCTTTATAAGCTTTGTAAGTCATTTCATAGATCATTAATGACCCGATTAATTCTTCAAGAGGGAAGTTGTTTAAATCTTTAGCCTCTTGAATAGCAGTGACTTTAGGGTCCCAACTCTTAGGAATGGATCATAGAATCTTATTTACG
The DNA here is from genome assembly GCA_004837865.1 of Musa balbisiana. Lineage (NCBI taxonomy): Eukaryota > Viridiplantae > Streptophyta > Magnoliopsida > Zingiberales > Musaceae > Musa > Musa balbisiana. Next base: position 1,366,489 of record CM017194.1, read on the forward strand.
AGCTCAAAATCCGAAAAAAATTTGTCGAATCCTTTTAGACCATTAACGACATCCGTGAAACGGGTAAACACGTCGCCAATAGTCTCACTCAAGCCATGTGTCCAATTAGCTCAGCCTATAAGCAAAGCATGGAACAATCCTTGAGAGTAGGCTCACCAAGTTGTACAATCAAGGCTATGCTCAACCCACACCACCAGTCCTCTGTCTAATCTATTACATTTAGTGTAGCTTGCTACTTAGGATAAGTACGTGGGATGCATATTGGAATTTCACCTTATGAAACAAGGTAAGGGCCCATCATAGTACAAAGTCACTAATAGACTAAGTATAGTAGGCCATACACTAAGCATAGTCTTTATGATATTTTATCGTATTATTTTTTAAAATATACGAATGAATGAATGATCGTGAGATATAATAGCGAATGATTTTGTTTCCGATCGAGGGTAAGCAAACCAATACCAGTAAAGTAATTCCCTTTGGATAAGTAATCCATCATATGTGATGACTAGCTAATTTCTCCATTCATTCATTGTCGAGACGAATGTGTTTTTCACATTGGCAAGTGAGGAATATCACTCCATCGATTGATAGAAGTATGATATGAGTAATCTTTATCCATTGTTTGAAGAAAATAGAATTATCCAATGGAGTATGCCTCTCCAATCAAGTTATACTGTTAAATGTCTGATATTCGTCTTTATTACTTTACTATTATGTATCTCATCGTGACATGATATATGTGATTATTATATGATTTTATTTATTATATAAAATTTTGATTATTTATTTGAGACATAAGTTTCATAATGAATTAATATAGTATTACTTAATAATTTAATACTTAAATATATATTATGAGTATTAAAAATTATGTTTTATGATTGCTAATAGGTTGTTAATCTTGTAAATTTTTATTGTCACTTCTTTTATCACTTGGTGACACTCACAAAAAGTTAGAGTGTTTTTTAATAAAATATATTCAGTGTTATAAAAAAAAATTAAATTTAGGATTAAAAATCTTCAGTAAATTATAGATTTGTTATATCTAAGATGTGGCAGAAGGTTTTATGAACTCAGCCACAAGATTGGGATTCCTCTGACATATTAAAATATTCAAATGGGCTTCGAGGTTTTAATAACCAAGAAAAATACGGCCAATTTTTATGCGTCTGGTAATATGACTTACTGTCTCCACCCAAATCTTATCAGAAACTGTCGCACTTACCTTTCTCACATGTAATTGTCCTGTCCGTACTGATATTTTCATCCCCGACCTGCCTGCACTACAGGCGTTTTCTGTGGCTATTTCTCACCGTTCGAAAGCTACGTCACAACTGCTGGAATCATCCAATTTCATTCGTGAGATCTTCAACACAACCACTGAACGCCATACGTTTACTTTCTCGCTCTTTCCCGAAGCTTCTTCTTCCTGTGGCCACAAAACCATCGACCACATACAGACCACTGTCTCGAGCTCTATATAAGAAGACGACCTCGGATCGAGTCGACCAGGAAGAGCTTCTGCGACACTCCGCCGCCGAGCGAGCGAGCCCGAAAGATAACATATATGGCTCTCCTCTTCGGTGCTCCGTCCTTTACCGGTAACCTCAACATTCTCCGGCGGACCACGATCTCCGAGCGTCCAAGTCCAAGAATCCGCTGCAGCGCGCAAGCAGCTCCCACGCGGAGAACGGCCAATTACCAGCCAAACCTATGGACTGCCGACCGGATACAGTCACTCACAAGCAGCTCCGCCAAGGTGGGTTTGTATACATATGTATATGCACACTGCAGTGTTCATATACCCTCCGAAGTCACTTGTTCATATAAAAGCACGACACACTTGTTGATGTTTTCAACATGTGAAGATGATGATAGAATCACATTTGCAGCATAATTAGAAGGCTTCAGCTGAGTTGATCGATGCGCAACGCGGCTTCGAATACAATGGTAGATCCATATCTAGAACTCAAGTAGCGGAGAATAAGTGAATCACGTACAGTACTATCAAGATTGAGCAAATCATGGATCGATCGTAGCATTATTTTACGTTAGTATAGAACAATAAAGGAATTGTGCGTACTTTCTGAGGAAAACAATGTCAAGAAGTTTTGGTTTCACTACACGACAGGTTGACCATCTTCCTCACGACATCCTCTTCCCCTGAATGCTATGAGTTGACTTTGTGTGAACAGTATTAGATGTGACCATCCACCCACGTAGCCTAAGGTGTAAATTATATTTGGTCCTATTTACTTGATACAATTGTATAATATATCGGTATCTAATTGGTTTACTTTATATTGTTTTTTATACTGTTTTATGTCTATATTATGTTGTTCTCTCTCGAATATGTTATATGCCATCATTAACACTACTTAGAACTAATATTATATATTTATTCTTTATTATTTTACACATTATCTTGTCTACTATTTATATTATTCTGGTTTAAACTATTGATGCATTGTACCTTTTATATTTATTTTTTCTTCGGTATTTACCGACTTTAAAAGTTGAGTTCAATGCTTAATTATCATCCTCTTAAATATTTAACAATTAAAATAAAAAATCAATTTAATTCTTTTGAGTGTCATCCTTTTTTTCTTTTTTTTTTAACTTATCCTATTGAAAGACTTGCATAAGGTTATGTCTATGCCATCACATACATACTTTTCTCACCATCGTCTTTCTAAGTCTAATATTTTTGTCACACTTTAGTCAAATAGAATGAATATTGTGAAATTTTATATCGAGTAGATAACTAGTAAATTTATATTACAGTTTTATCGATACAAATTTTAAATATTAGAAATAGTTACATGTCTCTCTGTTTTACGAGTAATCAATCAATCGTGTTTGTATGCATAAACACATATGGTTGATCGTTGTAAATTTAGGTCGAAGAGGAGCGCAAGACTAAAGGGATAGATGATTTGAAGGAGGATGTTAGGAAACTGATATATGAGAAGAAGGAACTCGAGGACCAACTTCAACTCGTGGATCACCTACAACAGCTCGGTGTGGCTTATCACTTCAAAGATGATATCGATGATGTTTTACGGTGCCTTTACGGATCTCTCCAAGACATCAACATGCTTTTAAAAGATGATCTCCATGCCACAGCACTTGTGTTCAGGCTTCTCAGAGAAAACGGGTTCGATGTTTCCGAAGGTGATTCATATTTCATATTAAATCCTTTTTTTTTTCTCTCTCTCTCTCTCTCTTTAATCATCATATCGCGATCTGACATGAATATGTTTTGTGGACAAAAAGATTTATTCAACAGATTTAGAGACGAGAAGGGCGCCTTCAAAGCTAGCCTGCAGCACGAGACCAAGGGAATCCTGAGCTTGTATGAGGCTTCCTATGTCGCAAAGGAGGGCGAACTTGTACTGGATCAAGCTATGGACTTCACCACTAAGCACCTAAAATGCCTCATGGAGAAGGGATCGCTCGAGCCTCGTCTCAGGGAGCATGTGGCCCACGCCTTGGAGCTTCCACTGCATTGGAGGATGCAGAGGTCGCACACCAGGTGGTTCATAGAAGCATACCGAAGGGAAGCCACCATGAACCCTGTTGTGCTTGAATTGGCTAAGCTGGACTTCAACGTGGTTCAGGGCATGTACAAAGGAGAACTCCGAGATCTCTCAAGGTAAACTTGGATCGCTTGGGCTTAGTTCCGTTCTCATCTATTTACTGGCAAACCTTGTAAACCAAAGTTGTTCTTGATATTATTAGATGGTGGACCAATCTCGGGCTTGCACAGAAGCTGTCATTTTTCAGAGACAGGTTGACGGAGAACTTTCTGTGGACCGTAGGTTGCGCCTTTGAGCCACAATTTTGGGAGTTCAGGGAGATACAGACAAAGGCAAACTGCTTCATAGCAATGCTGGATGACGTTTATGATATCTACGGCACCTTGAACGAACTCGAGCTTTTCACCGAAGCCATTGAAAGGTGATGAGGATCCCCTGCCATCGCAAGGATTTGAACTTTATATACATCGTCTTGTGTTTACCGTTATTCTGCTGCTCATTTCAGATGGGATGCTAATGCGATCGACAAGCTTCCCGATTACATGAAGCTGTGTTTTCTGGCAATCTTCAACGCGGCAAACGAGACAGGTTACAGAGTCATGAAGGAGAAGGGCTTGGACATAATACCTTTCTTGAGGAAGGCAGTAAGACACATTAATGCTTTCTTCCTTTCCTTCGTACATCAATCACCTGGTTTCTTCTCTATATACAAACTCTCTACTCCTCGTGGTTCAGTGGACGGATCTATGCAAAGCGTTCCTGTTGGAAGCGAAATGGTACAACCAGGGCCACAAGCCAAAGCTTGACGAGTACTTGGACAACGCGTGGTTGTCGTCTTCCGGTCATGTCTTCATGACCAATGCTTATTGCATGAGCGACAACCCGACGAAAGAGACGCTGGAAAGCTTCTCCACTTACCCCAAGGTTGCAAGGTGTTCGGCCATGCTGTTCCGCCTCTACAACGATTTGGCTACTTCGACGGTACGTGAAGCTAAACCATGGAAGCCGTACACATGTTCTGCCTCATCTGTGCTTCTCACCGGCGCTAACAAATCCTATGGTCGGTGTGCTGGTTTCCGTGCGCAGATTGAGCTGGAAAGAGGAGATGCGCCGTCGTCGATCCAGTGTTACATCCTGGAGAGTGGTGTTCCAGAGACGGTGGCACGCAAAAAGATCAGGGAACTGATAAAGGCCAACTGGAGAGGAATAAATGGAGATCGGAGCTCTTCGTTTGGGGAAATCTTCAAGACGGTGGCAGTCGGCCTCCCTCGGATGTCACAGTTCATCTACCAACGTGGAGACGGATACAGCGCACCCGATGGAGAGACCAAGAAACAAATCATGTCGTTGCTGTTCGAACCCCTCCAGCTCTAGAAACTGTAAGCTCGCTGTAACGTGGATGACCCATTCGAAGATGGTTGCTACGTGGCATCACGTTCCATGAAATAAGTGATACTTCATTTAGGTTTGGAGATTTGAGAGTTCTTCAAAGGGGTAAAAATGAAACAAAACGACAAAGAAATCAGACGCACAGTGGCGTTATGATTCGATTAGCTTCACAAATATAGAAAATAAATAAGAATAATTTGTGAAATTTCGAAGTTCTCTTGAAATATAAAATAAAAAACTTATGTTGGAGGAAAATTTTTTGTTTCTTTTTTTGTAGAGAAATAGAAAAAAAAATCATGTAAAGCCTAATCTTTACAAGTCAAATCAATAGAATCACTAAAAACAAAAATGTCCAGCATTTAATTCCCAACATCCCAACCGCCACCTGATTCCCGCAATAAGTGAGGAGAACTCGATCGAGCACCTCCGCGTCGCTTCTCTTACGGCGTGGCGATCACATCCTCAACTCCATCCATGTAATGCACTCTAATGACTGCATTAATATCCCACAAAAACTACTACCTACTCCACCGGTGTCTTCATTACACCTCCCAACATACACACATCCTTCTCCTCTCATGCTCCATCTTTGATCTGAAGGAACAGGAAACACAAGGCATGGGTTGGGTTAAAGCAGTGCTGGTGTTGGTGGTTCTCCAATCCATCACCACTTCGCTGCCATACTGGGCAGATGCAGGAGATCTTCTCTCCCCTCTCTTCAGTACGTACTCTCATGTCTTCAAGATTTCTGGTTTGACGGATGCCTTTCATTTCTACTCTCTGATTTATTTACCATCGGTTTTCTTCTGCGGCATCTTTTTCGGTACCTATGGATCGTTTTCTTCTCTTTGGTCTTTTTCCTGTAAATTTCAATCCATCTTCTCTGCGTGCGTGATCAATTCCATGGCTTCTTTGCTTCTCTCGTCTTTGTTATACAGATGAGATATGCAACAACAGCGTGGAGTGTGGGAAGGGGAGTTGTCAAGTGTCGACGGACGACTCCTTTGGATTCGCTTGCAAGTGCAATCCTGGGTGGTCTCAGTTCCATATTGGAGACTACTTCCGGTTCCTCCCCTGTATCATCCCCAATTGTAAGTCTCTCTCTCTCTCTCTCTCTCTCTCTCTCCTCTCTCTCTCTCTCTCTCTCTCGGCTCAAGTGGATACCAACCGGTTGGGCATCAAAGTGACATTTGATTTCAGAATCAGATAGACAGCATCACCATTTTGACTTGGTCTCTTCTAGCGATATGTGCAGTTTTGCAAAGTTGCTTTTGAGATAGCTCAATATGTATTCTTTTATGCCCTGAGAAGAACTCAGCTCTGTAGATTTCAGGTCTCTATGGAGCTTAAGATTATAAACTATTCGATGCCTCGACTATAATTCATTGGTCATCCTTAATATTATGCTACAATGGGCTCACATATATATATATATATATATATATATATATATATATATATATATATATATATATATATATATATATATATATATATATATATATCACCTTAAATACGGCGGACTTGCGTTGTCTTCTAGGTAGCATCAATTACTCGTGCTCCAATGGTTCTTCGGCTCCGGCAGCATCCCCCACGCCTCATCCTACTAATGTCTCCAAATTAGACCGTAAGTATCGGCGTCAACGCCTTTCTTCTTCTTCATCATCTTCTTATTGCTCAGCACTAAGAACCGCGTTGCTCTTCTCATCTCTCTCAATTCTCTCCGAAAGCTTGCTCGTATTCCTACTGTGGAGCGGGCAACTGTGTGAGTACGTCAACCTTCGGGTATCGCTGTGAGTGCAGAGAGGGTTTCAGCAATCTACTCAACATGACCATTTTCCCTTGCTACAGAGACTGTAAGCACATAATTGCCCTTTTCTTCGGGAAAACCTATACGGAGTTTGTCATCGTCACAGACAAGCTGAGTACTGTTTCAGGTTCTCTTGGAGGTGATTGTGCAAACCTGGGCATCACATTGTCGAATTCCTCTTCATCTTCTCCACCCGGTCTATCTGACAACGGCAGCTCATCATCAGGTGGAGATCAATCTTTATGGCTACTAAAATAATTCCTTTGAAAGATTGAAGAACTGATGCATTAGACATTCTTGTTTTGTTTTCTGAACAGATACAATTGGCCCCAAGAATCTTTTGATGGTGATGTTGGTGGTTGGTCTTATCTTCGTCCGGATGAGATAGGCAGAGCTCAGTGTCTCATGATAGAATTCTTCTGGCCACACACACACAGCGTAGTTCATTAGTTTCGTATGCAGATTGCTCCACATGAGTTCACAGTTCAGTTGGTATTTTTGTTTGGATGTATATAGCAATTAGAACAACCATTTGCTTTGATTCTGGGTGGTGATGTACCTTTTTAGATTGATATACATCTAATAAAGTACGCTTGTAGTGTTTCTATATATTATATAGATATATATCTATATATATATATATATATATATATATATATATATATATATATATATATCATATATATATATCACCTTAAATACGGCGGACTTGCGTTGTCTTCTAGGTAGCATCAATTACTCGTGCTCCAATGGTTCTTCGGCTCCGGCAGCATCCCCCACGCCTCATCCTACTAATGTCTCCAAATAGACCGTAAGTATCGGCGTCAACGCCTTTCTTCTTCTTCATCATCTTCTTATTGCTCAGCACTAAGAACCGCGTTGCTCTTCTCATCTCTCTCAATTCTCTCCGAAAGCTTGCTCGTATTCCTACTGTGGAGCGGGCAACTGTGTGAGTACGTCAACCTTCGGGTATCGCTGTGAGTGCAGAGAGGGTTTCAGCAATCTACTCAACATGACCATTTTCCCTTGCTACAGAGACTGTAAGCACATAATTGCCCTTTTCTTCGGGAAAACCTATACGGAGTTTGTCATCGTCACAGACAAGCTGAGTACTGTTTCAGGTTCTCTTGGAGGTGATTGTGCAAACCTGGGCATCACATTGTCGAATTCCTCTTCATCTTCTCCACCCGGTCTATCTGACAACGGCAGCTCATCATCAGGTGGAGATCAATCTTTATGGCTACTAAAATAATTCCTTTGAAAGATTGAAGAACTGATGCATTAGACATTCTTGTTTTGTTTTCTGAACAGATACAATTGGCCCCAAGAATCTTTTGATGGTGATGTTGGTGGTTGGTCTTATCTTCGTCCGGATGAGATAGGCAGAGCTCAGTGTCTCATGATAGAATTCTTCTGGCCACACACACACAGCGTAGTTCATTAGTTTCGTATGCAGATTGCTCCACATGAGTTCACAGTTCAGTTGGTATTTTTGTTTTGGATGTATATAGCAATTAGAACAACCATTTGCTTTGATTCTGGGTGGTGATGTACCTTTTTAGATTGATATACATCTAATAAAGTACGCTTGTAGTGTTTCTGTGATATCCCCCAAACCTTATTCTAATTTGACCAGGATTGATTTTTAAGTAATGAATTTATAATATAATAGAGTAATTATACATATATATTTAAGTGGGTTAAATCGTTTAATAATGACTAAATGGTATTTATTCTTAAATAAAAAAGATATCGGTGAATTATGATTGTCAAAATGTATAGTTACGCGTTTTTTTTATAGTTGGAGGGAGATAGATATAAGTCCTAAAATTAAGATGAATTATTGTTTCATAAAAAAATAATAATTCTGATGTAATAGAAGAAGAGAATATATTGTAATCTACTAAAAAAATTCAGAACCAATTGACCATATGATATATGTTGGAAATCTGATCTATTGTTAGTGGAGATCTAAAGAAGATTATTTTTCTGACAGTGACAATGATGAAGTCGTAAAAGAGAAGATTCTTTTGACAATGGCAATGATGAAGTCGTAAAAAAAGAAGATAGGATAGCAGCAGTGATTCACAAATCTGGGCAGGCGACGGATTTGACTTTGATGTGACCAAAATTTGAGGCATTCGAAGTTGAACATCCGCTATGGGGAACGTCGTGACTCACATTAAATCGTGTGAGCGACGCGGGCGTAATGTGGTGGGTTCATAAGGAACAGCTGCAAGCGCGGAGACGTCTATAAAAACCATGGGAGGATTGAAGCCCGTAGGAGTGGCGAATATTTGTGTTGCAAATGGCTACTTCTTCCTCTTACTCCGCGGCAGCAGGCGAATGGAGCGAGGTGGGAGGCACGAAGAAACCCTTCCGGGTGTTCTTTATACCCTTTTTTGCCTCGGGCCACATGATCCCTATGGTGGACCTCGCCTGCCTCTTTGCAGCCCGCCCCGACATCGAGCCCACCCTCGTGCTCACCCCCGCCAACGCCGCCCTCGTTCGCCCCACCATCGACCGCTCCGCTGCCGCCGGCCGTCCCGTCGGGCTCCTCCTCTTTCCCTTCCCCTCCGTCGGCCTCCCTGACGGCGTCGAGAACCTCGCCACCGCCCCTGCCTCCGAGTCCTGGCGCGTGTATAAGGCCGTCGACCTCGCCCAGACCGCTCACGACGAGATCCTCCGTCGCCATCGCCCCGACGCCGTCGTCGCCGACATCCCTTACTGGTGGACCACCGCCATCGCCGCCGACCTCGGCATTCCCCGCGTTACCTTCCATGCCGTCGGGGTGTTTCCCCAGCTCGTGATGAACAACCTCTTTCGCTTCCGTTCGGAGATCCAGGAACGTCAGGTCGTCGCCGTCCCGGATCTGCCGGGCCGGCCCATCGAGATCCCGCGCGCCGAGCTGCCCGAGTTCTTGTTGGAGCAGAACCACATGAGCGACACATGGGACCGGATGAAGAAGGCGCAGCTGACCTGTCACGGCGTGGTGGTCAACACCTTCTACGGGTTCGAGCCGGAGTACTGTGACGACTACCGTCGGGTGGATGCCCGTCAGGCCTGGTTCGTGGGACCCGTCGCGCTTGCCTCATGCGGCGGCGTCGAAAGGGGTGGTGGCACGGCGGCAAAGGAGGATGGCGGCCGATGCATGGCATGGTTGGACACGAAGGAGGAAGGGTCGGTGCTGTTCGTTTGCTTCGGGAGCTGGTGCCACTTCACAGCGGCGCAGCTCAGGGAGATGGCAGCGGGGCTGGAGGCGTCGGGGCAGCCGTTCCTTTGGGCAGTCAGAAAAGACGGGGACGGCTCCGAGGAAGAGAGTAATTGGATGCCGGAGGGATGGGAGGACAGGGTGGCCGGGCGAGGCCTGGTGGTGAGGGGGTGGGCGCCGCAGGTGGCCATCCTGGGCCACAGGGCGGTGGGGGCGTTCCTAAGCCACTGCGGGTGGAACTCGGTGCTGGAGGCGGTCGCGGCGGGGAAGCCGATGCTGACGTGGCCGCTGGTGTTCGAGCAGTTCATCAACGAGAGGCTGGTGGTGGAGGTGGCGGGGGCAGGGAAGCGGGTGTGGGAGGGGCAGCGGAGCGTGGCAGAACACGAGAAGACGGTGGTGCCTGGGGAAGCAATCGCGAGGAAGGTGTCCGGGTTCATGAAGGCGGGAGGGGAGGGGGAGACGGCAAGGAAAAAGGCCATGGAGCTGTCAGTGGCGGCGAGGGCGGCGGTGGCGAAGGACGGATCATCGCACCGGGATCTCGATAGCCTGATCGACGAGCTGCTTGCCACCCGCGTAGGGAACACACGGCAGGACACCCCAACGTAGAAGTTTGACCTAGTCGTGAGCCGAAGCTTCCGTTTTCATGCGATCTGTCAAATAAATTTCATGTGGTCTCTCTAGTTCTACATCGTCCAATCCTTATTGTATCAAATAAATGTCAAATGAAGTCTCGGCCACCCAATCTGATCGTGAATAGTGACCTAACGAATATTTTTAATGCTTTCGGTTTCTGTTTGCGACGGGAATGTTTTTGGTGTTTGAATAAGACAACTCAAGCATCTTATTTATGGATATAGATAAAATTTTATCAAATTATATTAATTTTATATATTTTTTCTATATTTTTTATTATTCAATCTCTGAATTATTATTTTTTATTTGACTCTCCGTCTTTAACCGGGTGAGACGTGCTGCCAGGAAAGAAAGTGAACGAGCTTTTTTAGTTTATTTCGAACTTCACATGTTCGCAATGCATATTTATGTCAATTCATTAAATTAAATTAACATAAGTACGAAATAATTAGATAGGGCAACTTTAGAGTTACAAAGGATCATTGCTCTGATGGATGACTAACGGCAGGTATATATATCCACAGGAGTCTTGTTTTATTATTTGGTATGACATCTCAATCCATTGCCATCAAATAATAAATAGATGATGTGTCTTTTTTTATATTACTTGTCTTTATCCGATAATCATAATTAGAATTCAATCATATCTATAATATATTTTTTTATAATTAGATAGAATTATATAATCTAACATTATCCCATTTAGCTCATTAATGGGTAAGATACAAAAGGATTCAAAACTAAAAATAAATAAAATAAAATTTATTTGAAATAATTTTATCTAATTAGATTTTAAATTTTCAAAATTATTTATATATGCATGAATTAAAAAAATATGCCAAGAAGTTCAATAAATATAATAATACTACATTAAGTTTGATTAGTAATACGAGTCACAACGGTTGTATATCATCAATATCATACTTCCTTTTATATACTATAACATTATTAGCTTTTTTTAATACAATCCAAAATGATCCTTGTAATTTATCTTACCAAGATAATTCTATCATCACATTCAATCATAATATAAATGTAAACAGAGTAATAGAAACAAATAATTTTAAATGCATTAGCAAGAATGTTAATTATAATGTCTACTCAAATATGTATTATCATATGTTTTATGAGTTGCTCATAAACTAAATCATAACAACATATTTTTTTAAACATTTTAGGTTGTAAATCTAAGTGAATAGATTAGCAAGCAATATAGTCAAACTTAAGTTATTAATTGACATTAGTTATTTCTAGACTCTTTTCTCTAACCATCAAGTATTTTATACTATAATGCATAGAGTTATAATAGTATTTGTCATTCTCAAAGAAAAAAACTACTATGATATATTACAAAGTATCTTCAATGACTTGACAATTGAGTCTAATCGTACTAAGTTTTAAGTTAAAATTTTACAATCATAAAACTTGATTCGTATTTCATCACATAATTATTCTAATTAAATTCTTTGGGATTATCAAATCTCCTAATTATATATGTTATATGAATATTATTTTTTATAATTTATGATTAATTATTTAATATAATTTAATAATTTATTAGTCTAAGCCACCTTGACAACTACTGACTAGATAAAATTTAGAGATATAAGCTACAAATAATATTTACTAGATTTCTTTAATATGCTAAAAGAGTTCAATAATAAAATAATAACTATAATATTTATTAAACATTAATTAACTTAAAAAAACCTTATATGATAACTATAATCATCATGGAATATAAATAATATCTTTATGCGAAAAATAAATATTATTTTATAATTTCAAGCATATACATATAAATAATTGAATAAATATCTAAGAACAATAATTAGATTTTTATTTATCATATGCAAAATATTATCAATATGTTATATGAAAAAACTATCAAAAATATTATGTAATTTATATATATTTTTTAATTTTACATGAAACCTTTATATCAGTCAACCTTGTTTAATTGAGCAAGTTTAGAATTAGACTAAACATCCATTTAAATAAGTTAGTCAAAAATTAAAATTATTCACAAATTAAAATTATTATGAATATTATTTTTTTATCATTTATGAATAATTATTTAATATAATTGTATAAGTTATTAGTCTAAGTAACTTTAGCAACTACTTACTAGATAAAATTTAGAGATATAAACTACAAATAATATTAACTAGATTTCTTTAATATGCTAAAAGAGTTCAATAATAAAATAATAACTATAATAATTATTAAACATTAATTAACATAAAAAAACCTTATATGATAACTATAATCATCATGGAATATAAATAATATCTTTGTGTGAAAAATAAACATTATTTTATAATTTCAAGCATATACATATAAATAATTGAATAAATATCTAAGAACAATAATTAGATTTTTATTTATCACATCCAAAATGTTATCAATATGTTATATGAAAAAATATCAAATATTATGTAATTTATATTTTTTTAATTGGTCAAAAGATCAAAAAATATAAAAGAAGTTTATGCTGCTTCGAAGAAGATACCTTATTCGTGTCCGAGTATATCTCCAACAAATACAGACTTAATTTTTGGTATCCATAATCATACAAATGTATGAATATATTTTATGATTTTGTTGCCTTCAATTTTTCATCCCTACGATTGCTAGTGAAAAAGCATCTCATCTTTGAGAATACTGTCTGAAGGCTTCATAAAGTGAAGAGGGAAACTGGGTGAAAGCTTCTTCATCCCTACCCTCTCTCCATGCTCAGGAGATGCTTCGGCCGGTGAGCACAGAACGTCTATGGTTTCATTACATTGCAAGTCATTTTCTCCATTTCTTCACTTCATGACCTTCACTAAAAGTAAGGTCATGAAGTGAATTGGCATTTGGTTGAAGCAATCCTGTGGCCAACAAAACTATAAATACAAAGACGATGACAACGTTTGCAGTAATGGAAATGGCATCATTACAGGCAAGACAGATGAGAGATTTGGTGCAAACACCCTTGCAAGACCCACTAACTCCTCCATCTCATCCCTCGGATGCTCTAAAGAGGGTGAGCAAAGAGAGGAAAAGGTTGATGATATCAAGATACAGTGCCACCGCAGCCCAGATGTATTCATCGTAGGAGTAGCGTTTGATCAGGTTATCGGTATCGTAGATTATGTATCCGCAGAATATGACCGCAGCTAGTGCTCCATAAATCATAGCAGAGATCCTTCCCATGGGAAAAAACACCTGAAGACACCATGCAATCACAAGAGTCTCATAGAATGCTCACTTTCCATGTAGTCACGTATGCACTGGCAGCCAATAGTACCTGGATGAGAGCAAACACCATCAGTATCATGACGGCAGAGAACAGGAAAGGGCCGAGGAAGCTGAAGTCATGGCCTTTGGAAGCAGCCCAGAAGGTGTAGAGCGTGAGGCTCACCACCACGACTGCCGTGAGGATTGCTGATTCGAGAATCACCTTCCCTGCGCAGCGAATTCGAAACCAAGTCTAATCTCTTCAGTGTGCCATCAACAAAAAGATGACTTTTTTTTTTTCCTTCCCCCCTTAAAATGAAGCAGGATTTCCAATAAGAATAAAGGAAAGGAAGGGAGGGGTGCAGAGTGAGACTACCGCTGGTGAAGGCACACGTCAATCCAACTGCGAAGCTGATGGATACCGTGAAGACGCCGAGGAGAAGGAAGTTTAAGGGGTGCTGCTGGTAATAGTAGTACAGGGGACACAACACTGCCACAATTTGAAGCATATCCCGCAATTTCGAGGCGATTATTACACATTTTTGGCAAGTAAAATGAACAAAAATTAAGGAGAAACAGAAGGTGGGTGGGAAGAGGGAAACCTACCGATGAAGGGAAGGATGATGAGGAATATGTAGAGGCCGAGGCCAGCGCCGGAGGAGACGAAGAATCGGGAGACGGGGGGAACGGAGACGACGGCGGCGGCCACGGCGACGGTGAGCAGCATCTGGACGGCCAGTATGCTGTAGATCTTGCGGATGAAGGCCCACCGCAGCTGCGGCGGCTCCAGCATCATGGGATACAGCGGCGGCGCCCCCGCCGCCTCCACGTCCCTACCCTTCCAGTACCCCGGCCGCGCCCACATTCTCTCCGGCACCCACCAAACGACGACGAAGCGATCGAGTTGTTCTCCGAGGGATACCGCAAGCGTTTCTTCCTTTCTTCGCGGGCGGGCTTGCTTAATAACAGTCGGGGACGGGTGCGGGCGAGAGAAGGGAGGAATGTTCGAGACGAGTGTGGGTGACACGTGGCGACTTCGGAGAAGCATTTTAAGTAAAAGTCGAAGAGTGCTTAAACCGTTTCCTTCGAGCAGCAGGAGACGCTTTGTGATTCGTGCAGATGGCGAGGACGGCGGATGATGGGCAGAGAGGCGTTCGTTTCGACAGAACGTATATCTTACGGTGGCGTAGAAATATACTTTGGCACGGCCACAAAGAGATTGAAATTGATAGAAAGCAATCAATTTCTATTAGATAAATGACGAGTGTAATCGTAATTCAGTAGTTCTTAAATACGATGAATTTATAATCGAAAGATATACATAACTATCTTGAATATATAATCACATCTTTATGTTTCATGATCGTTACCATGTTATGAAAGATTCATAAATACATCATATTTCAATATTATGATTGACTCTTAATTGATTTTATACTCAATTGAATTCTTCGAGATTGTTTGATCATTAAGTATCGAAGGATCTTTTAATTATATTTAATTTGTATTTTAATATTTTTAAGTTCACAATAATATTTTATTTTATTTAATGATTTTCTTATTACTTAAATTATTGAACTCACTAAAAATGAGCATTTTTATGACATAATTTCCATGAAAATGGAAATCAAGAAGGATCTACACAAGATTTAGAGTCGATAATTACAAATCCATGATGGTTACATCAATCTTCGATTCGTTGGGAGTTGGATGGGAAAAGAAAACGAGAAGCATAGAATTATTGACCCAAACAGGACTTGTATATGGAAGAGTAGAATGCTCAATAAGAATGTCTGCTACACGTCTTTACGGTGGGCCCCACACACACAAATAATAAAGCATCTTGTTCGCCGACACATGGAACAATCTACGAGGAACGGAACCCTGAGGCAAAGTGGACCCAACTTTTTATGGGATTTGTGGCAATTTCGCAGGAAAAGAGAGGCAGAGTGTCGAAATCTCCGGAGAAGGAATCGAATTGGTGCGAGCCTAGAGAGAGAGAGAGAGAGAGAGAGAGAGAGAGATTATTGTTATGATGTGACTCGCGTCTTAGAAATGAATCCGACATACCCTGTTGGATTAATCTAATTTTAGGGGTTTATGATCATTTTGATAACTCGATTTGAGGTAAATTGATTTATAGATTTAAGATAATTATATATTATCTCATATACTTAGTTATGTTTGGTGTTTCAGTTTTTATATTTTAAAAAGTTATATTGATATATTTATAGTTACGAATGCAAAACATCTAAATCTATTTATCTTGACAATATCAATTTTATCGATGAAAATATAAAAATAAAAAATAAAAAGATTATTTTAACATTCAGTAGCTAGTGATATCGATGGTGGCGGACAACGGTGCTATTAGCATTGATGCCAATGTAGTTGTCTAGCCACCTCTGATAACGATAAGGTCAACTCTCACAATGATGCCACTCGTCTCTATGAAAAGCACATCACATATATCATTGTCGTCACCCTGCACCGCTTTACATCTACGTCGACATACACAATTACCAAGCGACAACTGCATTGGCATTGACGCAAATGGTGGTAGCTAAGCGACAACTACGTTAGCATTGATGTAAATGATGGTAGCCGCCTCACTGCTGACCCATTGAGCGGATCCTAACCTTGACCTCATAGCTCCTATCGCTTTCCTCGTTGTTGTATCAGTTCTGACATCATATCTCATCAAGTGGCTCTTTTGTCATTTTGAATTTGCGTCGGCATTGACGCAGTTGTTGAGTGACATAAAAGTTACTCGATATCTGCATCAACATTGACTTAGATGTAGGATGACATGCGCTCGACACATGTGTTTGCACCAACAGATAGAGGGACTCGACGGTAAAGTAGAGGCCACAATTGATGATATACATGGAGGCAAGGGTGTCGTTGACACCATTAATGGCAAAGAAGAGGTAGTAATGGCCACGATAAATGAGGTAGAAACACTAGTGGAGGTAGAGATAAAGGAAGATGAGAAGGAGGACAATGGTGGACGTAAATATAACCTTGCCACTACGATGGAGGTGAACATAACCTCTACCTTCATTGGCGCTTCTACCTTATCCATCGCAACCGTCGTTGCCTTATCTTTGTCATCGATGACATAGGTAGAACCCTTGCCTTAGTATTGTTAGGATCAATATGGCACTAAAAGAAAGGGGGGGGGGAGAGCGAATTAATGCAGCGATAAAAATTACGTCTAGTCAGTTGCCATATGTTGCGGCCTTCACCCTACCATCCTCGAGTCCCTCCACCTATCGGTTTCTGACACAGTTATAGAGCGGTGAAAGGCTTACTCGGTAAGAGATGGTGTCGAAATTGATGCAACAATGGAGGGAGCAACAAGCTCCAGCGACCCCAACTTCGAGTCGAGGCTAAGATCCACCCAATGAGTCAACAGTGAAGCGGCTACCATCATTGTCATAGATGTCGCCACGCCACTACCATCTACATGGAAACCAACATAGTATTACTCAACAACTACGTCAACATCGATGCAAATGCAAAGCGACGAAGGGTAGGCGACGATGAGGTCGATAGTGTGCTCCTCGTGAAGGTGATTGGTATCATGGTGAGAACGGACCTTATTATCGTCGAAAGTGACCAAGCAACTGCATTGGTGTCGTCATCTACCACCACCAATACCATTTGTCACGGAACGTTAAAATTATATTTTTGCTTTTTGTTTTCATATTTTTGTGAGTAAAACTTACATCATTAAGGTAAATAGACCTAGATGTTTCACTTTCATAATTATAATAATGTCAATACAACGTTTTAAAGTATAGATATCGAAATACTAAAGGTAGCTAACTACTATGTACTTAGCCCTATAGATTTTACTGGTTTTGAATGAATTAGATTTCAAGATGAGCATCCATTTATTTATAGATATTATCCTTGAGCCCAAAAAAAATGCATATTTATATGGTGACCGATTTTTATTTCTTGATAATTATTTTTTTCTTTCAATAATGTGTATTTGATTTCTTCATAAATCTATTTTCTTTCCTATGAGTCCTAATTAAAGCTGGACTTTTTCTTTTTATAATACAAAACGATGATTCACTCAATAATTTGCAAGGGAGAAATAGAAATTTTTGGAATAAGTCCGGATGAGATGAAGACGCACAAGTAGCATTGCCGAAGGCATCACTCACATTGTTCCATGCACCTTTACCAACATTATTGCAAATCAAGAAATTTCTTTTTCTAATTAGATTTTGTACTTGCGTTCAAACAATCTAAGCGAAGTCGAACCCGATGTCATTATATGTCCTATATCTTGTAGTTTACCTCGGCAAGAAAAAAGAAAGTGTTGTCCTTTTTGATGAGTAGCCAAATGATGATGTATTCATCTCAACTTTAACTTGTTCGTAGTGGCAATGGTTATCTTATTATTCAGATAAGTCAGTAATAGAGCATGATGCATTGGTATCTCTGTAATCCACATGGCTCTATCGTCAAAGATGATGTTAAGATCATGTCAATCTAGTCACTGGCGCTAGAAGATGTTAATTGTCATTTTGTCGTATGATTCATGATATTAGAAGATATCATTTGTCACCAACAATTTATCTATATTCTTTTAATTTTGAGCACATCAATTATAAAGAAACTCGTTTCTATCCCAAATTCTAAAATGAGATCTCTTTCCTTCTTCCAAGGGATTTTGACTTTTTATCCATTCTCTATAAAGAATGTGATCTTATTCTCATTCTCCTTTCAAGAAGGAACTCCTCCCACATGAAAGAAAGATTCCACCTCTACTTCACTCAAAATCTCCTATTTTTTAAACTTTTTATTTAATATTTATCAAGCTCATATAAAAACACAAAACTTTATAACTTAAGCATTATATAAGTATTATGGATCAACTATTGATACTCATCTACGTTTGTTTCTCTTATAAGTAAATCTCCAACGATCTATAACTGATAAAATAGAGTATGATCAGAATCTATCAAACACTGGATGGATTGTCCCTGTATTGATAGAATCGTATAGTATAAAAATAAGCCTAGATAACTCTATCACAATCATACATATATATATATATATATATATATATCACAAATCCCAAAATTGTAGCCGATAAGATAGAGTCCAATCTATATGTACTACAAATAAGTAAGAAAAATTGAAATGCAAGAGAAATATAAGTGGACTTCCTTAAAATAGAAGACAGATATAAGAAAATTTGTAAATAAGAAAAAAAAAAACAAAAAATATTGAGTTTGAGCCCGGTAATTGAACGTCATTACGCTCCCAAAATCATTAAGATCACGAATCAACATTCCTTTATGAGTAAACTAATTATTAATCCATTTCTCCTTTTATCTCAAGCATGATTTCTTTTTTATTAGACTAGACTTTGTGACTTCCCATAATATACAACTCTATTTTTATTATTTTGATCTTTATACTTTAAAAATTTATATTTGTATCCGTATAGTTATTAAAGTAAAAGTCTATTTACACTAACAATGTTGATTTTATTAACGGAAACATAAAAACAAATGTCAAAAAGTAACTTTAACATTCTAATTTGTACTAACCAATGATGATATCGTTATTAGGGGTGTGAATGATTATTGTGAATGAGGAGACAGTAACAAGAGATGAAGGTCACTCTGCATCTACATTGATGCTGACATAGGTGCAAAGAAAGCGATACCACTCGACAACTTTATCGATGTCGCAAACAATCCTCATCTCTCATCGTCGTTTTCCTCATCTACAACGGTAACTCACAACTCTAATGATATTATCATTCATGATCATCAATTAAAGCATTAAAGTTATTTTTTATATTTTTATTAATAAAATCGATAACATTAGGATAAATAAACTTAGAGATATTTTTAGTTTTATATTTATATAGGATGTTAATATAATTTTTAAAATTATAAGAATCGAAATGTTAAAAGTAATTAATGGCATATTAAGTAATTAGGCATCGGAAAATGTGTGTTCAACATAGGGGCATCAGTCTTGGAGCACGATTTGATGGAAAAAATTGACGGCGATCGATGCACACTCAACAAATAATACCAAGTGCGACGCATCCGATCCATATCACACGTCACGTCAATCTCATTTTTCATCGAGTCTCCCACTTTCATGATGAAACATGCACCTCATCTTGCACCTTTCTGTTCTTAAAAGCTATCAAGGAGCCAAATTAACGGACATGAAATGGTGATGTTGTTTGATCACTTCAAGAGAAACACGTGTCCCCAATTCCCCAGGATTCGTCGATTTGGATTCTCTTCTTCGGTCAATACGTGCATGTTATATCGTAACGAAATCAATGGAGATGAGGAGGAGCTGTGGACGCCGTTTGTTGCAGAGAAGACATCTCTAATATGCAAAAGATAACAAGGCCTATTTAATTGCCATTTCACGGCTACATCTCGCGGTCTACTCGAATCGAATCTCCTCGATAGCTTCCTCGATTTTGACTTTTGACTATCATTTACGAGAAAGAGTTGATGACGACGACGAAGACGAAGCTGAACCAATTCATACTGCAGGCGTATCTAAGAATTGTGCAAATGATACAAGAACGCATCGCCCGTGGCGTTTACCCTCAGCACTCTGTGTTTTCGTTCCTCCTCGGTTCTCATGGCATGAAGAGCTTGCTGCCGCACTTGCATCGCCATGCCTCCGGGTAGTACTCCAGCGGAACGCTTCGGCCCGGCTGGATCACCACGTGAACCGGCCAGCAGGGGAAGCACCGGCCGCAGCGATCCCGGCAGGTAGGCGGCGACGACCCAGGGCCGGCTAGTCGCCTCCGAGCTACCCAGTTCTCTCTTTCCGAAGGCCTCAGCCCTGTGTCTCCCACTTCCTGAGCAGTTCCTACCAATGCACTCCCTATAAATCAACATCAGACGGGCACCAAGTGGTTAATAAAGCTAACATGTCTACAGAAAAAGGATAGAAATGGTTTTATGATGGTAGAGCACTTCATGAACATTTTTCAGAGGGCACTAATGGCTGCTGGTGACGAAGAAGCAAGATTGGTGATGAAGGTTACGGCGTCGGTTTCTGGTTGATCTCTTCTCCCCTTTGGGAGGCAATAAGAGGATAAAAGAGGGGTCAGTTGTTGAGAGCATTGAAGGATCTATTATGGATAACCTTGAATCACGAGGAGATCGGAAGGAAGCGGCTGCCTGGCGAAAGCAAGAAAGATGAGATCTAGAATACGAACACGCATGCAAGGTGGGATTTTTTGGAGCTGAAGGCATCATAGTTCAGCAGAGACGTAGCTAAAGAGAGGAAAAGAGAGATCGTTGAAGAAACTAGAAACAGAGAGCGGAAACGGGATGTTGGCTTTGGTCAGTACTCAGTACTCTCACCGAGAGCTACGGCAAGGACGAAGAAGACGATGGCAGCGGAGAGGCGGCGGCGCCGGTGGCGCAGAACGCCCATTGTCGAGCTCTTCGGCGGCTCAGCAGATCACGGCACCGATCACAGAGTCAGAGAGAGAGAAGGGGATGTCAAGGGAGGCGGCAGAGGTAGGAGTTCTTTTCATTCTTGGGAAGCAGTCCTGCAGTGAGCATTGGAGAGAGAGAGAGAGAGAGAGATTTCTATAAACCCTTTCTTGCTCACTGTACTGCCTCCTTGCCTCGTTGGTTGCCTACTTGCTTGGTTTTCGTTTAATCTACATGATGTCCTTGTTTGCTGCCAAATATGAAACGTAATAGGATGTTCTTTGTTTCCTCTCCAAGTTGAGATGAGTGTGACAAAAAGAAAGCTGAAATGAGCGTGCCAGAACAGAATAGAGTTTCATCAATTCAGTGGCGACGATTTTGTTCGCAAACTATCACGTTGTGGGACCAAATTTTGATGGCAAAAGGTCAAGTCGGGTGTGGCATTGTCTCTTCCGATTAAACCCAACCCTATAAAGTAAGATCCTAATCATGTCTGTCCTCTTTGAATCCATAGAGGCCAAAAAGCATCCTATATCATGCTTACATGACTACTAAAATATTGTTACTACTGAGTCATCGATTTATGCCAATGTTTACTTCTCTCCAGTTTCTCCATTAGCTTCTCGACCCTCATCTTGCTATGTTGAGACAAGTAACAGGGGAAGAGATGTGTGTCAGACGAAAGCCAAAGTAGTATGCATCGCCATGAACGAGGTTTGTCGTTGGAGGCGGAGAGGCCAGCGAGAATCCATGTCTCGCCAGGTGAGAAACAATCATTCTCGTGGAGGCAACACCAGCAGCAGAAAACCAGATGAGTGGATGCCTCCCAACTCGCAAGAAATGTATTGTTCTACCGAAACAGTAGCCTGGGTGAAGCTGATATGTACCGGGCGAGACCGAGCAATATAGGATTCCCGCTGCACGCTACCCCATTTCCGAAGCCAGTTCGTGTCCCATCTCTTATTCATTTTGCTGTGCGGATGAATCGAGTGGGGTTGCGTCCCGAGTACTGTCGCCTTTCACGGTGGCGTTGTGGCAGTGGCGAGAGGGGGAAGCCAGACTCCTTGAATGGAACCGACTTGAAGAGAGAGGCGGAGGAGCTGTAAAGAGCTTTGACTCGAGCGGGCGTGTGCACGTGGATACTCTGTCTCGCACGGCCGCGACAAGTCAGACGGAGGATGAGAGGGAGCGCATGTGAGGGAGAGAGAAGAAAGAAAGGTGGAGGAATTATTGAGCCCCGTGTGGGGACGTCGTCAGAAAGGAAATGAAGTGGCAAACCCGAATCCACGGTGACAGGACGGCTTATTGAATGGCGTGGGACCCACGTCCCCAGGGTTCACCTGATCCATGTGAGGAGACGGGAGGACTCGTCCGCCCACAGTATGCGATCAATCATTGTACGTGCTTCGAATGTCCATCTCATTCAAGTGTGGTTCCATTCAATTCCCAACCATGATGATGACAACGCATGATACGTGTCCTACGTACCAAAAGGGATGCAGCTACGTATTTGATATAGGTCCCAAAGTATACCATGCACAGTTTGGTACTGTGCCTTATGCTCCGGTCCTGTCACTCGAACATTAAATGCACAGATTGTAATCTCCAACCCACGTAGTCGTATTGCGCTCAACTTCTACAGACTTTGCATCGATCGTTCATGCGGAGGAAGGGCTACATAAAGCCTAAAGGACATGATGGAACGGAAGCATGCAGGGTGTGTAATGGCCGACTCCATGGCAACTCAAGTGGATCCCCTTCCCACCGTCGACCACACCTTAGAGCTACCAAACCTTCGAATCTGCAGAGGACGTCAAATAATGCAGCGGATTCCTCCCGCTGCAAGCAGAGCGACGTTGGGAAAGAAGACGCAGCGCTGTTGCATTCTTGCTCGTTAGGTCTCCGTCCAGAATCCCAAACCCTGTCGACCAGCTGATCCGGTTGCTAACATTGAAGGAGAAGAAGAAGAAGAAGAGGGGCCAATAATGGCAGACTGCGGAGAAGCGGAAGCAAACAAGACGGGGTGTAGTCATTTCATGGGGCCTTTCCTATCATATTTGGCCACACCTGAAGGCTTTATTCTCTCCTCTGTCCGCGTCGGGCCATATCTCCTTTTCGTACTCCATATGATGCTGAAGGAGAAAAGCCGCTGATATGGGCACGGAGGACATCCCAGAAGACTATCCATAAACGATGGGTTGCTTTCTTCTTTCCCTTTTTGTTGAAATGTGAAACCCGAAGGCGATTGATACACGTCTCTCCAAGCACACAACTAATTGTTTTTCTTACAGATAGAGTGTTGTAATTTTCTTTTAGTTATATATGTATAAATATAATGAAAGAAAAAGTGATTAACTGCTGCAAAAATATAAGATACCATGATAAAAAGAATAGAAGATAAGAATAATTATTGAATAAGCTTTATTAAAAAGATAAAAATAATTATTGAATAGAGTATTTTCCTCAAGAGAATAGATAAGATTTCAGAAGTCCTTCCCAACACGAAGCCTATAATGTGACGAGGGAAAAACATATTGTGTGACGAAAGGTAGTAGTCGATGGGGTATCATGTGACGAGGGAGAAGAATAGATATCCCATACATGAGACTGACGCGAACGCGGGCAGTACAAAGAAAAATATACTAACTTTCGGACGGTTGAGATGAGATAATCACGAGAGACGAACGGATGATTAACGTGAAAGACGAACCTGCCGACATTAGCATTGGTTGCTTGGAACCGGTGCGTGTTCTTGTTACGAGGGAACAGCGACAAGAACATTAATTTTGCCTGATGTGAGGCAAATTTACTGGTGCGTGATCCGATGGGTTCGCAAGGGCGGGACGGTGAGGTCTATAAAAACCATGGGAGGAGGATTTGAAGCCTGCAAGAGTGGCGCATACTAGTGTTTCAAATGGTCACTTCCTCTTACTCCGCGGCAGCGGCCGAATGGAGCGAGGAGGGAGGCAGGAAGAAACCATTCCGGGTGTTCTTTATCCCCTTTTTTGCCTCGGGCCACATGATCCCTATGGTGGACCTCGCCTGCCTCTTCGCAGCCCGCCCCGGCGTCGAGCCCACGCTCGTGCTCACCCCCGCCAACGCCGCCCTCGTTCGCCCCACCCTCGACCGCTCCGCTGCCGCCGGCCGCCCCGTCGGGCTCCTCCTCTTTCCCTTCCCCTCCGTCGGCCTCCCTGACGGGGTCGAGAACCTCGCCACCGCCCCTGCCTCCGAGTCCTGGCGCGTGTATAAGGCTGTCGACCTCGCCCAGACCGCGCACGACGAGATCCTCCGTCGCCATCGCCCCGACGCCGTCGTCGCCGACATCCCTTACTGGTGGACCACCGCCATCGCCGCCGAACTCGGCATTCCCCGCGTTACCTTCCATGCCGTCGGGTGTTTCCCCAGCTCGTGATGAACAACCTCTTCCGCTTCCGTTCGGAGATCCAGGAGCGTCAGGTCGTCGCCGTCCCGGATCTGCCGGGCCGGCCCATCGAGATCCCGCGCGCCGAGCTGCCCGAGTTCTTGTTGGAGCAGAACCACATGAGCGACACATGGGACCGGATGAAGAAGGCGCAGCTGACCTGTCACGGCGTGGTGGTCAACACCTTCTACGGGTTCGAGCCGGAGTACTGTGACGACTACCGTCGGGTGGAAGCCCGTCAGGCCTGGTTCGTGGGACCCGTCGCGCTTGCCTCATGCGGCGGCGTCGAAAGGGGTGGTGGCACGGCGGCAAAGGAGGATGGCGGCCGATGCATGGCATGGTTGGACACGAGGGAGGAAGGGTCGGTGCTGTTCGTTTGCTTCGGGGGTGTCACTTCTGTTGAGATTTAGTGGTTATCTATTTAGATATCTATTTAGATAGTTATCATGATTTAGTGGTTATAGGATGATTTCAATAACTACATCAATCTAGTAGTTATAGGTTGGTTTCAATAACTACGTAGTTATAGGGTCAATCTAGTAGTTATAGGGTGGTTGTCACTAGGTCCTATAAATAGGACGATAGTTCATGAAACAAGGATATAGAGACCTATAAATAGGACGATAGTTCATGAAGCAAGGATATAGAGAGAGTGTGTACTTAGAAATACCTTGTAAGTGTTCATGTGAATCCTCATATTTTTAATACTACATCGTTTTTTCTTGAATCGAAAAGATTCTTTTACTTGCATATTCTGTTTTTTCCTTGCTCCTCCATCCATAACATTTGTGGTATGAGAGCCTAGTTTCAATTTGAACTGGGCATATTATAGCTTTTCATGGCAATTCTATGTCTCAACCTCTTATTCCAATCTTCTTGGGCAAATGCTATGAATTTTGAAGTATCAAGATGAAGACTCTATTCAAGTCTCAAGATCTTTGGGACTTAATAGAGAATGGATATGCAGAGGGAGAACAGAAAGAAGGACTCAAAGGCATTGTTCTTCATTCAACAAGCTGTACATGAGACGATCTTCTCAAGAATTGCAGTAGCGACAACCTCAAAGCAAGCCTGGTTGATACTTCAAAATGAATTTCAAGGCTCATCAAGGGTGATTACGGTAAAACTTAAACCCTCCGTCGTGAGTTTGAAATTTTGTTCATGAAAAGCAATGAATCGGTACAAGATTTTCTTTCTCGAGTGACTGAAATTGTTAGTCAAATGAAATCTTATGGTGAACATCTTCCTGATCATATAATTGTTGCAAAAGTTTTGAGAAGTTTAACTCAGAAATTTGATCATGTTGTTGCCGCAATTGAGGAATCAAAAGATTTATCTACATATTCATTTGATGAACTAATGGGTTCGTTGCAAGCACATGAAGTAAGGTTAAACAGGTCACTTGAAAAAAGTGAAGAAAAAGCATTTCAGGTTAAGGGAGAGTCTTCTACTTTAAAAGAAGACCAAAAATCAACAGGAAGAGGACGTGGCAGAGAAGGATTTCGTGGTAGAGGAAATGGAAGAGGAAGAGGAAAAGGACACTGATGGGCATGATGAACAAAGACAGTCAAATTATGATTAAAAAAATTACAAGAGTGGAATTCAATGTCATTACTGTAAAAAGTTTGGTCACATGAAGGCAGACTGCTGGAAAAGAGAAAAGCAAGCAAGTTATGTGGAGCAAAATGAAGAAAATAGTAAGTTATTTATGACTTATTCACAAGTTCATGATATCTCAAATGATATTTGGTTTCTGGATAGTGGATGTTCTAATCATATGTCAGGCATAAAATCAATATTTAGAAATATTGATGAAACCCACAAGTTGAAAGTTAGACTTGGAGATAGCAAGCAAATTCAAGTGGAAGGGAAAGGAACAATTGAGGTGAAGACAAATCAAGGGAAGGTAAAGATAATGTTTTCTTTGTTCCTACTTTATCACATAACTTGTTGAGTGTTGGACAATTGATAGATGATGGATATTCAGTAATATTTGATGATGGTTCATGCACTATTAGAGATAAAAAATCTGGTTTGATTATAGTAAATGTTTGCATGACACAAAATAAGATGTTTCCACTTGATGTGTCAAATATTGAAAGACATGCACTTATCACAACTCAAAAGAATGAGTCTAGTTTATACACCATATACACCAGAGCAAAATGGTGTAGCTGAGCGTAAGAATCGGACTGTCGTTGAAATGGCAAGAAGTTTCCTTAAAGGAAAACATTTACCAAATCAGTTTTGGGTAGAAGCAGTTGCAACAGCAGTTTATTGTTGAATATTTCACCAACAAAAGCTGTTATGAATCAAACTCCTTTTGAGGCTTGGTCTGGTATGAAACCAAGTGATAGACATCTAAGAATTTTAGTTGTATTGCTTATGCTTTGGTAAATTCACAAAATCATCACAAGCTTGATGAAAATCTGAAAAATACATTTTAATTGGTTATTTTTACAATCGAAAGCATATCGATTATATAACCCTGTTAGTGGCAAAGTATTATTAACAGAAATGTTATGTTTGTAATGAAAGTGTGACAAATCAAGGGAAGGTAAAGATAATGTTTTCTTTGTTCCTACTTTATCACATAACTTGTTGAGTGTTGGACAATTGATAGATGATGGATATTCAGTAATATTTGATGATGGTTCATGCACTATTAGAGATAAAAAATCTGGTTTGATTATAGTAAATGTTTGCATGACACAAAATAAGATGTTTCCACTTGATGTGTCAAATATTGAAAGACATGCACTTATCACAACTCAAAGAATGAGTCTAGTTTATACACCATATACACCAGAGCAAAATGGTGTAGCTGAGCGTAAGAATCGGACTGTCGTTGAAATGGCAAGAAGTTTCCTTAAAGGAAAACATTTACCAAATCAGTTTTGGGTAGAAGCAGTTGCAACAGCAGTTTATTTGTTGAATATTTCACCAACAAAAGCTGTTATGAATCAAACTCCTTTTGAGGCTTGGTCTGGTATGAAACCAAGTGATAGACATCTAAGAATTTTTAGTTGTATTGCTTATGCTTTGGTAAATTCACAAAATCATCACAAGCTTGATGAAAAATCTGAAAAATACATTTTAATTGGTTATTTTTTACAATCGAAAGCATATCGATTATATAACCCTGTTAGTGGCAAAGTTATTATTAACAGAAATGTTATGTTTGATGAAAGTGCAAGTTGGAATTGGGAGACCAATAAAGGTGAAATACAAATGCAGATTCCAGCAGAACTAGACACTCCGCAGAATCAAATGACAGATCCTGCTCCTACAAGTTCATCGTCAACCTCACCCAATAGCAGTTCAAACTCTGATTCCTCAGATGAAACCCCTCCAAGAAATTTCATATCACTAACAGAAATTTATAACTCAACTTTTGCTTTGTTTATTTCAGATCCAACAACTTTTGAGGAAGCAGTTAAAAAAGAGGAATGGAGAAAAGCAATGAAGGAGGAAATCAAGTCAATTGAGAAGAATGAAACTTGGGGGCTAATGGATCTACCGAAAGAAAAGAAAGCGATTGGGTTAAAATGGGTGTTCAAAACAAAATTTAATGCGGATAGAAGTATCCAAAAGCATAAGGCTCGGCTTGTAGCAAAAGGATATTCACAGCAACAAGGTATTGATTTTGATGAAACTTTTTCTCCTGTTGCTAGATTCGAAACCGTGAGAACTTTCTTGGCTTTAGCTGTTCACTTAAGTTGGCCAGTTTATCAATTTGATGTGAAATCTATATTTTTAAATGGAGATTTACACGAAGAGGTTTTTATTGCTCAACCTGAAGGTTTTTTTGTTAGAGGACATGAAGAAAAGGTGTACAAGTTAAGAAAAGCTCTTTATGAGCTTGAACAAGCTCCAAGAGCATGGTATAGTAAAATTGATTCTTATTTTCATCAAAATGGATTTAAGAGGAGCAATAATGAACCTACTCTTTATTTAAAGAAGGAAGGTGAACATAATATTCTAATGGTTTGCCTCTATGTTGATGATATTATATATATGGGTTCATCTAATTCTTTTGTGACAGAATTTAAAAAATGCATGATGAATAAGTTTGAAATGTCAGATCTAGGTTTACTGCATTATTTTCTTGGGTTGGAAGTGAAGCAAGGATCAGATGAAATTTTTATTTCACAAAGAAAGTATGCAATGGATCTACTCAAAAAGTCTAACATGATTAATTGCAAAGCTGCAGCAACATCCATGAATGTAAATGAGAAATTGAAACTTGAGGATGGTACAAGTCTAACAAACGCAAGATACTATAGAAGTTTGGTTGGAGGTTTGATTTATCTAACTCATACTCGACCAGATATTGCATTCTCTATTGGTGTAGTATTCAGGTTTATGCATAGCCCAAGCAAACATCATCTCGGAGCTGTTAAAAGAATTCTGCGTTATATTGCTAGAACTACAGATTATGGTATTTGGTATTCTCATAATTTTAATTGTAAATTATCTGGTTTCACTGATAGTGATTGGGCAGGAGCTTTAGTTGATCGAAAATATACTTCAGGCAATGTTTTTAGTCTCGGATCGGGAGCTATATCTTGGAGTTTTAAAAAGCAAGCAACAATTGCGTTGTCGACATCGGAAGCAGAATATGCAGCTGCAGCATCAGCAGCTTGTCAAGTAATATGGCTTAGAAGACTTCTTGAAGATTTTCATCAAGAACAAAAAGAAGCAACGGAAATATATTGTGACAATAAAGCCACAATTGCAATGACAAAGAATCCAACGTTTCATGGAAGAACGAAGCATATAGAGATACGCTATCATTTCATCCGAGATCTTATAGCAAGTGGAGCCATAACAATGAAGTATTGTGGAACGGATGAACAAGTTGCGGATATCCTTACCAAATCGCTTCCAGTTCAAAAGCATATTTATTTTATGTCGCAAATCGGTATATGCAACTATGAATCAAGGGGGAGTGTTGAGATTTGATTCATAGTTATCTATCTAGATAGTTATCATGATTTAGTAGTTATAGGATGATTTCAATAACCATCTCAATCTAGTAGTTATAGGGTGGTTTCAATAACTACCTCAATCTTGTAGTTATATGGTGGTTTCAATAACTATCTCAATCTAATAGTTATATGGTGGTTTCGCGGCGGGGAAGCCGATGCTGACGTGGCCGCTGGTGTTCGAGCAGTTCATCAACGAGAGGCTGGTGGTGAAGGTGGCCGGGGCAGGGAAACGGGTGTGGGAGGGGCAGCGGAGCGAGGCAGAACACGAGAAGACGGTGGTGCCTGGGGAAGCAATCGCGAGGGCAGTGTCCGGGTTCATGAAGGCGGGAGGGGAGGGGGAGACGGCAAGGAAAAAGGCCATGGAGCTGTCAGTGGTGGCGAGGGCGGCGGTGGCGAAGGGCGGACCATCGCCCCGGGATCTCGACAGCCTGATCGACGAGCTGCTTGCCACCCGCGTAGGGGCCACAATGCAGGACACCCCGACGTAGAGGTCTGAACCTGTCGTCAGCGGAACCTCCCGTTTTCATCCGATTGTCCAGTTGATCTGTTGGTTCCATTGGAAATCAGCATCAAATAAATTTCTTCTTTTTATCTCTCTAATTTTACGTTGTTTAATCATTCATCTATCTAAGCTGTCAAAAGTTCTCAACTGCCCAATCCGATCATTTAGGTTTCATTTTGTCGGATTCTCTAACTTTACACAGAGTTGGCAAAATCGAGGCAGCTGAAAAGTGACGTGGTGAGACATGCGCAGTGATGCTCGTGACTCACGCTGTCCATTTAACGTGGTGACTAAAGTAATCGGTGGGGATGAGACAGTTGATGGTTGTAGCCAAGAGATTGACGTCGGTTATGATGCTTTTGTTCATCGCGCTTTGAGATTCGTCGGAGGATTGTGATTGATCCCATGATACAAGACACCTGCCCGGGCCAAACAACGGTGTCGCAAGCAGTACCGTGAACCGCCCACATCAGCCCAATAGCAATCCTTAAACCACAACATCCCACGGATCAACTCCGAGGATTTGGCCCAAGATTTGGGGACATTTGAGATGAAAATTTTAATCACATGTCAAGATGGGCGTTTAGTATCTAAAACATTTCTCCAGGAAAAGGAAGATAATTGGACAGCATTTCATTGTGCACACCAAATCTTATTTCAACCTTTAGACAGCGAAATCGCACCGGACGAATGGTGGCATCGAACGACACCGTCATAAGTGACAACAATGGACTGTCCGTTAGTTGTCCATATAGTATTCAATGCCGCCGTTGTCAACTATTATAAGTTCCCAACACGGCATCTGTGCCCTCGCGTTCACACTGAGTCATCCATAATAAACCCAAATCCCGCGTTCACACGGTGTGCAATATATTATATATATATATAACCATTATTATTTCGTTAGAAATAATAATTTTCTGTAGACACGAATACTTACTTTCTAATCCATGGATAGAGGATTTTAAATACGAGTAATTTACTTATCTGAGCCATGTGTGGGGTCCGCAACGTTACCCACCCTAGGCAGTAGGGTATAATCGAGGAGGTACTGAGACACTATGGTCGTTCATGAACTCGAACGTCTCTGTCGGCCATTCGTGTTTATTTACTGGATTCCCATAGGCGTGATAAATAGGTAGATGTCGAGTAAAAGGACACGAACCAAACGCCGATAATCCATGGAATGGTGCTAAAATGGGTAGATGATAAAGAAAAAAGATTTGACCATGTTAAAAATGGTACATGTTGAACAAAAAGATGTGACCATATCAAAAGGTCATAATCCGGATAAATCGTATACTCGTAATCCATACAATCCAAAAAAAGACCCGACAAAAGCCGCCAAAGCAGCTGGGACATTTCGGTTCTCCATTATTGGTGGGACCCAAGACACCGAGGTCGGCTTCGCGTTCACACGAAGCACCAAAATAAAGCCATTTATCGCCCCCAAATCCCACCAATTACTCCACTCAAATAAGTGCAAGAGAATGCGGGCCGATTTGGTTTCCTTCGCGTTGTCAACCATTTGCCGCACGTTGGTAGGTAATTAAACCGGAACGCGAGGAACATGTGAACGCTTTTGTGGGGTTGTCAACGTGCGTGCGGCACCCGAGGCGACATTTTAGATCCGTCACATATGGTGACACTTGTATTCTTGATCGCAATGCACGCTGGCTAATCACTGCCGGCGCGACTCTCAAATATCGTGATCCTCCGTCAGTGGGTAAGAACTAGAGAGGATCGCGACTCAACCTTCCTTGTCATCTCTTCTTTGCCGACTGGTTTCACATACACGCACTTGCTCTATAAAAGTCATAGCCAACGAAGGTACGTCTTCAGGTAAGACAGAGGGAGAGAGAGAGGAATGGAGACTTTGTTTCAGGTAATCTATTTTCTGAGGTCCTTTTTCCCATTCACCATCGTCATAGCAAATGAAGCATGTGTAATTTGAAGTGCTGGGAAGAATGAAAACCCCACTGTGGTGATGCTTGATCTAATTAAAGGAATCAAAATCGTGGGTGTTCATTTCAGGATGGCAAGGAGGAGGTGCTGCAAGCGTGGTTTATGGACGATGGTGAGGAAGACCAGAGGCTTCCCCATCACTGCGAACCCAAGAAATTTGTGTCCTTGGACAAACTTGCAGGTTCTCATCATCGCTTTAGCTTCATGAACTTTCATCTCAGATTCACACTTTGGCAACCAACTTGCTGCTAGAGGTGGTCGATCATCTTACTCTTCCCTCCTCAGATCTGGGAATAGTCACTTGGCGTCTCAATGCCGGGAACCATGAGAACGACGAGGATCTGAAAAAAATCCGGGAAGCCAGAGGCTGTTCTTTCGTGGTAATTGATGAGCTTCCCCTCTCCCTTTCTCTTTCTTCTTTCATCAAGAAGAGTCACTTCACGCATGGCATGGACTGGTGGTTCACTCGTTGCTTCTCTACAGTACACCGTTGATATGCATCCGGAGAGGTTGCCAGATTACGACGCCAAGTTGAAGAGCTACTTTCAAGAGCACCGGCACACCAACGAAGAAACCACTTACTGCCTCGAAGGGAGTGGTACACAAACTCAACCTCTTTCATCTCCTGCCTTTCCCATCAGTTTGGCGCATGGTTGTTACCTTGTGGTTTCTTTTCGTGAAGGGTATTACGATGTGAGGGACAAAAATGACTGCTGGATTCGGATAGCAGTGAAGAAAGGAGGAATGATCGTCATACCTGCTGGAATCTACCATCGTTTTACGCTGGACACAAGCAACTATATCAAGGTAAACAACATGTTTTCAGATGATACAAATCAAACAACTAACGAAGCACAGCGTCCTCCTCCTGTTCTGTTCATATGCTACAAAGATCTCCAGCGTTGAACACTCTTAAGCATGTCCTGCAATCTGCTACCATATAAAACAATCTTCTTTTCCTGATGTTTGGCTTTGTACCCTAAAAATGAAGACTACTTGGAATAGAACAGTGATAATGTTATCTTGATTTTGTAGATAAATTCCTTTCACTTTCGAACAGAGCATAGATATATAATTTTCTGACGGATCAGAGACCAAAGGTTGATGTCAGAGTCACCTGTGCTACTTCTGACGTAAAGTATTCTTTGCAGGCAAATCTATTCTTAAGCAAGCCAGTAAATTCATCATCAAATCGACCCAGTGATGACCTTTCCTCGAGGTATCTATCATCCATATTTTATTTTTTGTACTTATTTTAATATTTATTTACTTTTATTTTCTGAATACTTGTAGGAAGGAAACCTTTGAAACGTTTTTGAGGAAGGAAACTGATGAGCTTGGCGTCGAAGCTCGGTGATGGCGATGCAGCCAAACTTATCACCCACGTAACGAGCAGTAGACGATGAATAAGAAGCATTTTCATGAATTTTGTTGAAGTTGATGACAGCTCTGCTCATCTATATTTCTTTGTTTCTCTTGTCAGTACACATCAAGAAATATTGATGTCATATGAGCATTGTAATATAACTGTCGAATAATAATATATATTTATGAATGCTAAATAGAATCACGTCATAGCTGCCAAGTCACAATTTATTTTAGTGACATTAAAAAAGAATTAACTCCGATATTTGATAGATTTGGAAAGTAGTAATGATACTAATAAATTTGTATATTAAATTAAACCATAATATATAGAAATCAACATAATATGAACATGGAAAGAGACAAGACACAGTCACTTATCCCAATGGTTACATTCTTTGCCTCTATATTCCGCAAATTGAATTGATCTTACAAATTATATTTTGTTGTGTTTGTGTACTGTATGTACTATGAATTAATATCCAATTGGACCTGTTTTTGTCATGTTTGTGGTACAGAATAGTAATTTAATTTATAGTAATGGTACTTGTAACATGAGAACATTAAGTCTCTTAGCAAATAAAATATGAAACCAGCGTATTTATATATAAATTGATTAGCATTATAATATAGATTTAGTATGTTTTTGTTGTGCTTATGCTGGCTGTACCTTTCTCTTTAAAGGTCTAATTTGGGGTAAGGAATAAGTCAAAGTCAGATTTGGGGTAAGGAAGTGACTTGATTTACAATGAATGTTTGGGTGAAATTTATATGGTGATCCTTTAATTTCATGATAGGTTTCAATTTTATTTTGAGTTTCTTGACTTGGGAAAAAAAAAAAAAGGAATAAATAAATGAAATCTGTGAAATGTAATCAAATGAATCAAATTTGAATACAGATAAATACAACCATTATGTAGGAAAAATAAAACAAGTAAAATAACAAAAGAAGACATGCATGAATCTATGGACATGAAGGTATCCTACTAGCTCTAATGTGATGGATGACCAGCTCCAGAAATGGGGTGTCAGAAACCGGGATGCACTTGACGAGCCAACCAATCGGCCATGAGAAAGCCGCAATGCCAAGGCAGATCCCCCACTGTCCCCAATCCAACCTCACCGTGTCTGCAAATTTCCTCAAGAACTCCACCATCATGACTTGCAGGACTATGGTGACCGCCACTATCCCCAGGAAGAGCTTGTTCTGATGCATCCCCTCAAACACGTTCTTCTTTTCCAGCTTCCTCGAGTTGAATTCATTGAAGACTTGGCAGAGGACGAAGGTGTTGAAGATCAACGTGTTGTTCACCTCTTCGCTGACCCCAAATATGGACTCCCCTCTGAAGTGAAACACCAGCAGCACTGCAATCTGAAACATGGCCTGTGCTGCCAGGTTCCTCCACATGATGTTGGTGATGAGCGGCTCCGTCCGGCCTACCGGCTGCTTCGTCATCAACTCCTTGGTGGGTTTGTCGGTGGCCAAAGCCAGAGCACCCATGGTGTCCATGATCAGATTCACCCACAGGAGTTGCACGGTCGTCAGTGGAATTTCGCCGGTGCTGATGGCGGACACGAAGTTGACGACCAGTGCGGCAATGTTTACCGTGAGCTGAAACTGCAAGAACTTTTGGATGTTGTTGTAGACGCACCTTCCCCATCTCATGACGGTGACCACCGTGCTGAAGTTGTCGTTCAGGATGACGATGTCTGAGCTCTCTTTCGCGACTTCGGTGCCTTGGATGCCCATTGACAGCCCCACGTCGGCTTCCTTCAGTGCCGGTGCGTCGTTGGTCCCGTCTCCGGTGACTGCGACGACATGGCCCTTTTCCTTCAAGCACTGCACCATGAGCAGCTTATCGAAAGGAGACGACCTCGCCATGACTCGGATCCGATCGACTTTCTCCATTCGCTCCTCTGCCGAATAATTTCTGAACTCCTGCCCTTCCACGACCGATCCATCAAAGTCATCGGCTCCAATTATCCCGCACTCGACGGCGATGGCTCTGGCTGTGAACACGTTGTCCCCTGTGATCATCTTGACGGCAACTCCGGCGCGCCTGCAAGCGCCGATCGCTGATTCCACCTCCGGACGACACGGGTCTTTCAGGCCCACCAAACCCAGCAAGGTGAGCCCGTCGTCATCTAACCTCGGAGTCTCTTCCTGATCAACATGGAGATGATCCTCTGCTTCTGTGTCTTTGTAGGCAAAGGCGATGCACCGAAGACTAGAGGCAGCCATGCCTCTGATAACCTCCTCATACTTCATCCTCGACTCAGCGTCTATATCTCGGACGCTCCCGTTCCTGTCGAAGTAGTGCGAGCATCGAATCAAGATCATCTCGGCAGCTCCCTTCCAGTGTGTTATCGTTGCTCTGCTCCCTTCCTCTTGCACCAGAACTCCGCTTCGCTTCTTTTCGGAATTGAAGGCCTCGACATGAATGACGCTGCACTTCCTCCTCATTTCCCCCATGTCCATGCCAAGATCCAAGACTGCCCAAGAAAGAAGAGCCTTCTCGGTCGGACTACCTGAGATTTCTGGCTCTGCCGTTGCGTTAGCTCGATAGACGCTGCCAGTAGTGTTCAGCCCGACTGCTTGACGAAGCAAGGAAAGAACTCTTGGCGCGACGAAGGGGGTGCTGCCGCCGCCGCCCGCTGGACCACCTTCTTCGTTGCCAATCCAAAATTTGGTGACCTTCATTTGATTCAGCGTCAGCGTTCCTGTTTTGTCGGTGCAAATGGTGGTCACCGAGCCCATCGTCTCGCAGGCTGAAAGCATCCGAACCATGGCATTGTCCTTCATCATCCTCTTCATCGAGAAGGCCAGCGTCAGCGTCACCGCCAACGGCAGCCCTTCCGGGATCGCCACCACGATGATCGTGACCGCATCCTGGAAAATACTCACGATGGCGCTGATGACATTGGAGGCGGTCGCCTTGTCTTTGTCGAACTTGGGCTGCCCGTTCTCGTCCTTGGTGCTCCCAGTGAAGTGACGGATCATAAGCACGGCGAAGACTAGGACCGCCACCACAATGCCGATCTTCCCGA
Organism: Musa balbisiana; assembly: GCA_004837865.1. Lineage (NCBI taxonomy): Eukaryota > Viridiplantae > Streptophyta > Magnoliopsida > Zingiberales > Musaceae > Musa > Musa balbisiana. The sequence continues at coordinate 1,403,042 of CM017194.1, forward strand.
TGCTGGACGTCAGCTTCTCGAGCCGCTCCTGGAGCGGCGTCGCTTCCGACGTCTCTCGGGTGATGGTGCTCATCATCTCTCCCCACGTCGTGTCCATGCCGACCCCGGTGACGAGCATGGAGGCGTATCCATCGATGACCTTGACACCGGATGTGAGGAACGGGTTCTTACTGGCGTCGACATCGACGGGATGGCTCTCGCCCGTCATGCTCGATTCATCGATCTGTAGAGAATGCCCTTGGAGGAAGATTCCGTCGGCCGGCACCTGGTCGCCAATCTTCAGGAAGACGACGTCCCCGACGACGACGTCGGACATGGAGACGTCCTGCCGGTGCCCGTCGCGGACGACGCTGACGTTGATGTTGTTGCATTCGGCGGACAATCTGTCGAACCTCTTCGTCTGGCGGAAGTTGCTGACGGCTGAGACGACGGAGACCAAGATGATGGCCAGGAAAATACTGGCGCCATCGTACCACCCTTCTTTGATGCCGTGCTCCTTAATGCCGAAGGCGAGCGAGACGATGGCGCAGCCCATTAGGATGAGAAGGAAGAAGTCGTTGAGCGCCTCGTAGAGGAACCGGAAGAATCCCTTGGGTTTCGGCCTGGGGTAACTGTTGGAGCCGAAGGCCTCCCTCCGGGCTCGGAGGTCATTGCCGCTGCCGATTATGCCAGCCTCTGTATCAGAGTCCAGCGTACCGACGAGACCGGCGGCCCCGCCGAGGCGGCGCAGGTCCTCGAGCCTCCGCTCCTTGACGAGAGACTTGAGGCTGTTGGTCTCGACGTGGGAGAAGGACGGTTTCGATCGGTGATCGCCGTCATCATCGGCGCCGACCTCGAGGACGATGTAGGAGGGGCTGCGGAGGACGCTAGCGAACTGCTTCTTCGCGAGGGAGTATATGGCGCGGCAGGAGCAGATCATGGCGAAGGCAACGCGCCATCGCCTGTGGGGCATGCGGCGACCGGAAGCGATGAGAAACGTAGTGCAATCCATTGGCTAAAACAGGGGCTCAAAGCAACGAATGCTACCAAATCCAACGGGACGAGAAAGCTGAGATGAACATGCTCCCTCCGACTCCACGGTGCTTATATGGCCAAGGATTAGAGAAGCTGAGAGGAAGGGGGACGGAATGTTCAGGGACGGTTGCCGGCCGCGGATAGGAGGGAAGGTGAAAGAGGCGTGAAGCCGCGCCCGTACAGTAACGCGGCCCGCTATACCGGCCCCTGAGATCCAATTTTAGTCCAATAAACTATGACCGCGATGTGGGTCGGCCTCAGTGTGGATGATGTTGTTGTTCAGATCCTTTTGGCGAAGTTATCCCAGCTAAGCGAACGACAGGAACTTTCGGAGAAGCCTCCTCTGCTTCCATTTGCAAGCATTTACTTGGGCATTTAAAGGGCTTTGGATCATATGAACCGACGAAGCTTCGTTGTCTTTTGCAGGGAAAGCACACCTTTATTCCATTATTCTATTGGCTCCACGTGTGTCATCGTATACTAAATGAATCGTCTCTTATCATTCTATATTATGGTCAACTCGGTGTTCACCGGACGGACGCGGATCTTTTGGCTTTTGACCATCATCAGCCTCTTTCTCTGGTTCCTTCGTCCCCGAACAGCTTCCGCAGCAAGTAACTCACCGGCATCAGCCGCGACAGCGAGGGAGACTGGGGCGGTGCCAGGTGCGTTCCACAAACGTTCTCTAAAAGGTTGCGTGAGTTGCAAGGTCAAATAAAGACAGAATCTAGCCGTCATTGTGGTCTCAGATTCCTGAAGCGAGTGGATGAATGATAACGTAAGGTATTTGAACGAGGAAGTTGATATCTACTCAGATTTTTCAGAGGAAATACCGTTGCTCTGTCGAGAAAAAAATTTCTTTCTAACATGTATAAATAAAAAATATTATATGAAATATACAGATAATATCATTTTCATTTCGTTTTTAACAAAAGTAACAAAGGGTTCAAAAAAAAATTTTGGACGAATTGTTTAAGAAAAAACTTTATTTCGAGCTTTTCTCCTAATTTTATATTTTTTTAACCAATATCCTAATTTTTATATCTCTAAAATATCCCTAATAAAATAAAAAAAATTATGAAATTCTTTTCGATAGGCATGTTGATCGAGTTATGATGTCTTTTGATAGGGTTATAATGTTTTTTTTACATTAAAAAACTATTATAATCTTATATTAAAATATTATAATTATATATAAATAATAATAATATTTTAAAATATAATATAAACTAACTTATCCTTATTTATGAGTTTGAAATATAAACTTTTATGTTATTTCTCATATATTTTTTAAGAGTTAGAAAAATTCCTCCTTATAACATGTATAAATAGGGTGCACCATATCAAATATATAGACAATATCTTTTTCATTTCATTCTTAACAGAAGTAACAAAGGGTTCATTTAAAAAAAAAAGGATGAATTGCTCTAAAAAAAAACTTTGTTTTTAGCTTTTCCCCTGATTTTATATGTTTTTTTGCTAATATCCTAATTTTTATATCTCTAAAATATCCCTAATAACATAAAAAAAATTATGAAATTATTTTCGATAGGCATGTCGATCGAGTTATGTTGTCTTTCGATAGGGTTATAATGTTTTTTTTGTACATTCAAAAACTATTATAATCCTATATTAAAATATTATAATCATATATAAATAATAAATAATATTTTTAAAAATATAATATAAACTAACTTATCCTTATTTATGAGTTTGAAATCTGAACGTTTATGTTATTTCTCATATATTTTTTAAGAGTTAGAAAAATTCTTCCTTATAACATGTATAAATAGGATGCACCATATCAAATATATAGACAATATCTTTTTCATTTCATTCTTAACAGAAGTAACAAAGGGTTTATTTTAAAAAAAAGGATGAATTGCTCTAAAAAAAAACTTTGTTTTTAGCTTTTCCCCTGATTTTATATGTTTTTTTGCTAATATCCTAATTTTTATATCTCTAAAATATCCCTAATAACATAAAAAAATTATGAAATTATTTTCGATAGGCATGTCGATCGAGTTATGTTGTCTTTCGATAGGGTTATAATGTTTTTTTTGTACATTCAAAAACTATTATAATCCTATATTAAAATATTATAATCATATATAAATAATAAATAATATTTTTTAAAAATATAATATAAACTAACTTATCCTTATTTATGAGTTTGAAATCTGAACGTTTATGTTATCTCTCATATACTTTTTAAGAGTTAGAAAAATTCTTTCTTCTAACATGTATAAATAGGGAACACCATATCAAACATATAGACAATATTTTTTTTATTTCATTCGTAACAGAAGTAACAAAGGGTTCATTAAAGAAAAAAAAAGGATAAATTGCTCCAAAAAAAAAAAAACTTTGTTTTGAGCTTTTCCCTTGATTATATATATTTTTTTGCTAATATCCTAATTTTTATATCTCTAAAATATCCCTAATAAAATAAAAAAAATATGAAATTTTTTTCAATAGGCATGTCAATCGAGTTATGATGTCTTTCGATAGGGTTATAATGTTTTTTTGTACATTCAAAAACTATTATAATCCTACATTAAAATATTATAATCATATATAAATAATAATAATATTTTAAAATATAATATAAACTAACTTATCCTTATTTATGAGTTTGAAAGCTAAACTTTTATGTTATTTCTCATATATTTTTGAAGAGTTATAATAGTTTTACCACCTATACAAAAGTGATGAATTTTTCTCTCCTGAAATGAGGAGACTATTGCGACGAAGCCTACAGAGTCAAAGTTGTTGACTCATGAGGATCATGAGTTTAATGGGAAACTTTAGTATCATATAGTAAACATTATGTAGTGGAAAGAAACATCAACAAAAAAAACATCAAATACATGAGAACTTTAGTATCGCTTTCAAGAAGTCAAACGGACTTTTACTGTGAAGTGAAATTTGCTTGAAAATTGATTTCTCAATTTTAATCATATAAAATAATATTATAATTGTTGGACCACAAGAAGATCTTTTCCGATAAGATGAGAAAAAATTTTGAAAATCAATTCTGTCAGTATCTCGATATATCTTCATGTATTATGATAGTTGATTTTGTGGATCTCGTTATCATCTTTACATTTTCATCGTATCTTCTCGTGTAATTATAATATAATTATAGATATACAGTCCCAATAATAAATAAAAATTTATAAACCTCAATAATAATAATATTAACTTCTCTCAACGATCAGAAGAAAAGTTGAAAAGCTATTGAGGACTTCACAAGAGATACATTAATAAGGAAGCCTTCACTTGACTATTTCGACAGGATTGCGCCATGTTCGCTTCCCATATGAGACAAACTCACCCCACTAAGGTTGAGTTCTCCTCCCCTTCATTATAGTTAGTCTACTGCTTTGGTTAGAGAAGGTGGAGGTTGGCAGAAGATATAGCTTGCAAGTCTTCTCGGTCACCGAGCAACTTCAATTGCGTTCATTACTTTTAGGCTGTTTCCTGCAACACAGTTCACTCGTCTGTCATGGCATGCATGGAAGGTTCTGAGCTCTCAACGCTAATTAGGATCTGTACTGTTGTGCATCATGATATCAGGAGAACTGCTACGTGGGATATAAACGCTTAAGCTTGCTTATAAACCCCAAGAGCATGGGAAGAGTCGATACAATCTACCATGTGGGTTTCCTTGTTTGCTTGGTGTGACTCAGATCAAAGAAATTATATAGCAGCCATCTCTCAGCATTCTGAACCCACATTAGCTTTATCGAATCATTCAACGCAAGCTTTTTTACAGATCTTTTCCAAGAAATAATTGCAACAAGCTTGTGAACTTCCATGTATAGGGTATCTATATTGCATGGAAGTGAGGTGCCCGAAGTGAGATGTCATGAATAACAACAGGACAAGTGAAGGATATTGCATTAAGATAGAATTTCCTTGACCTTAGAATAAAGCTTCAACATGAAGAGAAAATTATAATTCTTGGATTGAATAAATGTGCATTCTCTATATACTTGTTTTATATGCTACTCGGATTAAATGTTCTCCATTAAGGATATGAATCATTATCGAAGGATCAATTGTCTAGCCAAAGGATTACATGTGGAGCTATAAGATTAAATGTTGAGCCTAAAGATCGACCCTGAGGATCATATTTCAAGTTCAGAAATTGATTAATGTATTACAGGATTGATTGATATGTTGAAAATTGATCTGACATATCAAAGAATTAGTTGACATCTTTGTTCAACTGCAAGCATAATATATCCTTTCTCGATTCGGAACATCATAGGCTCTAACTCATCCTATAGATTGAGATAAGATTTACTTAATCTTGAACTATCGTGCTTCACGTATATAAGCTATTGGATTGAGATAAAATTTACTTAATCCTGAAGCATAAAATATTATTAATTAAAATATTATTAAATTATATATATATTATTAAATTACTTGACTAGAATATTTCTAATTTTGCATTCTAAATCGATTATAAAGAAGAGAAAAAAAAGAGAGAAATAATCATATAGATAATAAACAAAATTAAATACCAAAAGAAAGATAATTTGATATGATGAATCTGGAAACTTGAATTCTCAAAAGAAATCAAAATATAATATATTATTATATTTTATTAAAAATTAAAGCCATATCCTAAAATAAATAAATTGACCTGATTATATTATTTGTGTGCGTTCCACGGCCTATTACTCGGGCCATTATCCAGTCATGGTGTCAGTTTGGACTCAGTACCGAGCCGATTGCAACCATTTCAACCGACTCGTCTAATGTCGTGGGTTAGTGACTCCACCTCCAACCGTAGGGTCTAATTAAGCCAAACCGATCCTCGACAACATGTTCAATTCAACCCTATTTCATTCAGCTTGTCAACCGACCCAATTCGACCACTTTTGACTTGGTCCGATCGATATAATCAATGATCGCGGTCTGAATCAAGAACCGTTACTGCAAGATTAATACAATTATAGTGTTTATGATTCCAAATTTATAACATCAATTAACTCAAATTTACTTTCCGATAAGATATTTAAATGCGAAAATAAGATAAATATAAAAAGGGGAAGGTAGAAAAGAAGGAACCGATTTGTTCCCGTTCTTTAGAACCGGTCGTGAGTTGAGCAAAGGAAGCGGGCGAGTATATAATGTGCTTCGCCATGGAAAGAAGAAGCTGCTTTGGAAGCGGGTGAAAGAACGAGAGCCAGAGAGACATGGGTAATCTGTTCGCCAAGGAAGAACCCCCTCCGATGGTGTTGGTTCCTCCCATCTTCGACTTCCCTCCCCTCGCTGCTCGCACCAGGTTGTCCTTTCCTTTTCCTGGAACTCTGCTCTTTTTACGAAAGATCTTTTAGGGTTGGAGTACTGGGATCCAGAATTTGTGATTCGTTTGTTAATAAGAAACACGATTTCATGAGTGAGACGAGGAGTTTCGATGAATGTTCTGGTTCCTTCTAGTTTGAGTCACTGCTCGAGTGAAAGACCACCTCGATTCATGTTGAATTAATGATCTTAGATTGGGCTCATTTGTGGCTTTACCAGCCTCTGCACCTTTGCATTTACTACTCGTCATCAATCAAGAGAATTTTCTGTAGTTTAGAATCATTAATTATCGGAGAACAGATGCGATATCTACATGTGCTTACCAAGCTATTTAATTATTTCGAGTCTAGGCGGAACCTTATCGCATTTGGTTCCTTGTAGCTTATTTCTGCCAATTCTTTTTCAACATAGATGCTGGATACATTCACAACTCTTTTAATTTGTCCACAATCTTTTCCATGCCAGACGTTGAAGTTTTGATATGTTGATTGCTGTATATTGCATATAGTTCTTGTAATGATGAAATTAAAAAGAAAGATAACCAATAAGATCAGGATACATGTTAACTGCATGATGTATATGAATCAGAACAAATACAAACAGGAAAACACAAGACTGTAACCAACGCAGGATTCAAACATGTCAAGAGAACTCCATGAAGATTAAAGGTACAGAAAAACCGGCCAACTGCTGTAGGAGAAAATTTTACAACGGTAATAAAATTTTGAAATGCAATTTAAAATCATGAGATGTCATAACTATTATATTTTGTAATAGAGGAATTAGAAGATGAAATACATTGAAACAAATAAATTACAAGTGTGAATTTTCTTCGTTTAAGGAGTAAACTGATGTTCTGAGGTTATGAAACTTGGAAGAGAACTAATTTAAAGAGTTGCAATGCTTAATACTGCAATTTAGTCTGATGGTAAATGGTTTTGTTTCTGGTTGTGGGGTTGCTGGACTGAACTTATACATCGATCATTTATTAGAGAAGAGCTGAAAGGAAGAATAGGGGGACATGCACAACCAAATGAATCGGAAATGTTTTCAGCTTTTTAGTCAAGTCAATTGTTTCAAAGCAAGGGGCTAGCCCAATTATGGGAAAAGTCCATGTACCCGGCCTCACTAGTTGGGACATTATGGCTTGTTGACTTTTTGTTATTGTTGTGTGATTGCAAAGTTTCTTTGTTATGTTTTGACTCTGGTCTTACAAAGATAATACACTTATTTCTTAGGATAAACAAATGTGTCAGTATAGGCCCTTTTCAAAGTTGCGGCATGAGACAAGTTGGTGCTCATTTTTCTTCATTAGATGGTTTTGAAAAGGGAATATAGGATCACTCATGCTAATATATTTTTCAGTTGAGCAAGTCTTTTAATTCCCTACCTGAATGTTGTAGATGTCTCTTTCAAGAAGAAAATTTTTATTTTTTACTTTGTACATCTGGTTGTGGCCTGAATGGTTTTTCCAGTATGTTACAGAGGATCTACTATTTATTTTGAGCTGATGTTTTGTGTAACACAATCCATTCATTGTGATGTGCTCAGGATGCTTGTTCCAGCTTATGACTTGCTGTTTGGCAAACTTGCATTGCGGTGTCTTTTTGAGGACTACTTTGAACAACCAAGGCATCTTAATACAAGAATTATGCTAAAACCACTTGAAGACCCTAACGTGGATTTAATTGCAACAGTATCCATAGTAGTTATTTTTGTAGCATAATTTTTCATTTTCATCAATTTCTCTTGCTTGTAGGTTATTCATTTCCATTTTTGAGAGTTGTTGATATGGACAGCGAGTTTCCCATTCTCTTCAATTTTCACTCTTTTACTAAGATTTGGGAGACTTTTTGGTTTGGTTGTATCTTCAATGCGCTTACCTTGAAACAAATCACTGGCCTCTGTATATTCTTTGATATGAGATTTTCCCTATATTGCTTTATGTGGTTGAGGTAAATCGAAATAGAATGTACTCACTGCTCAGAATGTGTAGAAATCGAATTCAGTTACATAACATTTATTGTCTCTTTATATTTACTTCATTCTTACTAGTGGAAGAAGTGAAATATAAATAGTTATTTACACAAGGAAATGAGGAATAACTGTGTTGCCTCTGTTAATTTTAAATTAAGAAAAATACACTTTTGTAATCTGTTCTGTCTCACTGCCTCATGCTACAAGTTCTAAAGACATTCATCCTTTCTCATGGGCCTGTCATACCACAGCTATCAGCACTTTTGTCAGCAAATCAAATTTTATGAGGCTATATTCAGTGGTAAGCTGTTGTAGTGTAATATCAAGTGTCTAGTATCTTTTTAGGAAACTGTTTATAAGGTAGTTCCTTTAAGGGTACATCTTCTACGGTGAAGGTCTATCTTTGGTGGACCTTTCCTGACACTTCCATTTAGTTGTTGTTATGGCTGTTAACCCCTCTCCATGTCTCTCAAAAATAAATAAATAAATGAAGCATCTATCTGGAGTTTTTTCAACTTCTTGAAGACTTCATTCATAAGTTTTCTTGCTTGCTTTATGTTGATTCTATAAATTTATCTCTACCAAAACCACATCAATGCTCAATTGTCTTTCTCTTTAAATTTGGTGGCATGCACATTTTTCTTTGTTTTGATGCTTCCTTAAGTGTCATTTAAGGTGTCTGGCCCACTTGACCAAACATCTGGGAGGACCATGGAAGGAAATGCATTGTTTCGTTGGCAAAGGTTGTAATCATTCTCATTACTGTTTTAATGTTCTCATAACAAATGAATGTTAGTTTTCACTGATGATCCTTGAAATAATAGTTGCAACCTATCTCTTCCTCCTATCACAGGGACTTAGATGATCCGAACACATTTATGGATATTATGGTGTCGACCAATGACCCGTAAGAATACATATCATAAAATCACGCTTTACTAAATGGTTGATATTTCATCTTTAATTGGCATACTAATTTCCCATGTCTGTCCTATTTTCTTAGCATGTTGCGTTTGAGGTCATGTGCTTACTATCCTAAGTACCGGCTTGGAGCTTTTGGAATCTTCCCATTGCTAAAATCAAAGAGGTGCCTTCCATCTATTGTCATTATTAATTGCCACAATTCTAGGTTTTAACTCTGACTGATTTGTTCTTATATTAGGACAATGTGCTTATGCAATTTTCCTTCCCTTAACATTTTTGCATGATTCTTACATTAAGTCTCATTCTTACATTATCATGTTTGAGGATTATTTCAGGATGTTGAACACTTCTGACTTATGATAATTTTGATGATTTTTTTAGATAACATTGATGTATAGCTTTCCATCATTATCAGTTCATATATGGAGAGAACACGCAGTGAACCCCATTTTTTTGCATCGAGTCGCAATGTTGTCTTGCAGATATTAGAATGTGATCATCAGAGTTTTGTTTTGAAAATATGTGAATTCACATCATGCAGATACTTTTATGCAATCAAACTCTTGCTTCTGTAGGCCTTTTAAGTTATCATTTAATAAGATCTCACTAATGAATTTCTATAGGACTATCTAAATGCTTTTTATTTTACCTTTTGTGGTTGATTAGTGCAATGGAACTTGGGTTGTCTTTTCTTTTGTTGTTGTTATTGTCTGTTTTCCTGATTCTCTGGTTTTTCTCTTTTGCTTTCTAGCAATATAATTATTTCTTGTTCTTTTAAAAATGTTATGTTCTTGAATTATGTTTGCCTAAGGTGAGACCTGTAATTTCAGAAATAATTATATTTCCATACATCTTTTATCTCTTATATCTATATTTACCCAAACAGAGTGCTCCCAGAAGATTATGGTGTTATGGGCTTGAGATATGGATCAGAAATTCTGTCCATTGGGAGCACCTTTATGCCATTTCCATGTAAGTATCAGTTATATACTTATTCTGATATTTTGCCTTATCATTACAAAGCTTCAGAGTGTTACCAACTTCATTGATTTATCCAATTTCTTTTTTTGTTTTTTCAAACCATTGCTTTGCTTTGCAGACTGGTTTTATATGAGTTAAGATGATATTCAAATATGTATGGCAAGCTTTACTAGAAAATTTACTATTCATTGATCTGGCAACAGAGATTAAGGGACACAGTTGCTTCCAAATACAATGTTAAACACCATGTGCAATGAAGATACAGGTGTTCTGATAGAATCAATTAGATGAAGCTTACCGAGAGATACAATTTAGTCAGTGTTGGACAATGCAACTTGTTTGTTACATTATGACGATCTACTAGGTGCAAGGATTTAAGTATTGAATTTCATGTCATGCATTCCATATATCGTCCATGTTGATGTTCATGTGAACAGTATTGTCAAAGGTGCTAGGCGCTAAAATGCACAAACATTCCAAAACATCCAAGGCATTAGACGCTCGCCAGAGTGTAATGATACCCTCACCATTAATTGTTCAAGATTGCAGTTGTCCAGCAATGTCACAGGAGGTCATGGAGGGAGGAGGCATTGTATGCATCACCCTGCGTGGTGGGAGCACGATGAGAAATCTCATTAATTGTATTGACTAAGCCAAACTATTTGGATCAATCTGCACTGACTCATTGAAGGGGGAACGGGAAGGAATCTAATTAATTGATTGAGTAAAACCATTTAATTCGGTCTGGAAATCTAATGTATGTAACTTAATGTGCCTGGATCGACCCAGGCAAGTACCTGGGCGGTCTGGCATCCAGACCAAGGTGCTCGCCTAGGCAGAGTCCAAGCCTAAGCACCTCGCTTGGGTTGTCATCAGGTGCTTGTGCCTCACTTTTCCTCACCCAGGCATCTGTTAATATCACTTCATGCAAAATAGCATGTACCTGCATGTATTATGTAGAATATGCATCTCTGAACATTGCAAGCAACTCACTCACAAAATATGCACTGATACTTCAATCCCTGCCACGATTTTTTAACTGATAGTAATGACCCTTTTTTTCCACTTCATACATAATTGGTTAGGTCCTGTTATCTGTGGCTGTCTATCTTTATAAAGTTACTCTTTTATTGGTGATTAGAATGAGTACTTGCTTTGAAACATGTTCCTTTTTGTCATATATGTCTTATTTTTATTTTGTAATGGACTGTGAATTTGATCTATTGCTGAAATATTCTGGTCTTGTTTTCTTTTGCCTCTGGGTCTTAGGCTCATTGACTTTGCTCTTCTTTTGATAAAGGTTATAGTTCAATCTTCTTTCCCACCTGCTATTCTGAAATGCATAGTACTACTGATGTTTTGTTGTTGTAGTGTCCAGTGATACTCCAGTCAGTGCATGGCTAGTAGGCAGGGCAGGGAGATTAAGTATTGGAGTACAGTACAAGCCACTTTGTGAGTTGAATTTTATATTATATGCCATCTAGAGAGATTTTAAAATATGAATTTGTTCATCCTTAAAAGAAATATGTATTTATATTTTGTGGCTGCATATCATCATTGACTAAAAGAGACAGGATTTACTTTTGGTGTGTTACATTGTGTCGATTGGCATTTAGCAAGATATCTCCTGCAAACAAAAATTGCACTCAGTAGCATGCTTGAAGTAGAAAATGTGAAAAAAGAAAAAAAGAAAAACATAAAATAGCATAAAAAAAGAAAGAGTTGTCTACAATAATTGATGGTTATTATTATTGTCATCTTTGTCAGTTAATGACCATCAGCTTGGATGTGTGAGCAGCCATGGCTTGGCATGACATTCATAATACCAAGTATGTTATACTAGGCTGTTGGTCTATTTAATAATTCGATGAACATTGTAAATTTTCCATTCTTTTTGTTTTCTTAGCGATGCCCCTAAGCAATCTTGTTAGATGGTTCATCAGAAGGTTCACTCACATGACTTCTAGGCCAATGTTTTAAATCTTGACAATACTGGTCCTTACGGACTGGTACTTACTAGTCCAGCCAACCACTGTCTACCAGAACATAAGCTCAATACTGGTGAAACACTATTTGTTTATATTTTTTATCATTTTACTCTATGGTAATGAAACTGGCAAAGAACCTAGATTTAATCCTTCACATTGTCAATTGTGAATATGTACAAGTTGTAAATTTTGCCTAATTTGTGATGCTACCACAATGATATAATCACTCGTATGATAAGACCAAGAGAGTTATTAATTCAAGGCCAAACAATCATGCATAACCGATAACTTGTCTGTTTTCTGTTGACTATTAAATCAATGGTATAATTTGATAACCTCTATATTTGAGAATATTACATTTAGATAAAGCATGAAATATTGGTGTTCATCTGAAGAATTTAGCATTAGAAAAGAGTTGGAGCATTTTCTCGTGTTTTACTATTGGGTGTTTACTTTTATAGGTGAGAGTAAAAAGCCGCTGTGCTTCAAGGATCTAAATAACTGGAGTTGTTCAATTGGTTATGGAGTTGGTTCCAGCAGCCCCCTTTGTCCTTCATACAATTTCAGCCTTGAGCTAGCTAGAAGCTCACAGGTATGCTGATTTTGCTGTTTTCCAGCCTTGCTCCTCAATCAGTTGCAAACATCTTGTAGTCTGTGAGAAAATACATGAATCTTGAGTCTACTTTTTTGGTTTGTTGATAGCTTGTGTTATTGTAAATTTACTCATTTGACCTTTCTAATTTTCTATGAGATCTCAAATTGTTCATCAGAAGTTTCTACCATTAGTATCTACCCTTGGATGATGTATATTTCAGCAGACATGGAAGCATTTTTGTCACTCAATCTATTCCGCATGTAATGTTCTCTAATTTGTTTTCTTGCAGCTAATTGCATCCTTCTATCAACATTTTGTGGTGCAAAGAAGGGTATGTATAGTTTGGCTTTGCTTGCAGCAGTTTTACTATTGTATATTGCTAATTGAAGTGGCATTTATGTCTGAATATATATGTGTAATCTGGTGTCCAACATAATATATATGAGCCTGAGTCAGCAGTGTTGCCAAGTACTAAACCTTGGTATTAGAGATATGATGGGATATCTCCCAAATTATATTGCATCCACTCTGTTGGCAATTAAATATCTACCATTGATTTGCTTCAAAATCATGTTATAGCTTGATTTTCTATGGATTGGATACAAAATATCCATGGTTTTCTGTAATAGTTTGGGGAGATCGATTAATTGAACCTTGCTTTGTCAAGCAGGTGAAAAATCCATTTGAAGAAAGCCAAATAGCTGGCATTACAAATTATATTGACTTTGGCTTTGAGCTGATGTCGAGGTAAATTAGATTAACAAAGAGTGTCTTTTAACAATGACTGCTGTTAAATACCTAATTGAGTTTCTTTTTCTCTTTGGTAAAGAATCGATGGAGATAAATCTTTGGGGAGTGGTGATAACTCCTCATTCCAATTAGCCGCATCTTGGCAAGCCAATAAGAACTTCTTAGTGAAGGTGAAACATTGTGATTCAAAGCTTTTCTGAAACATTGTGTATATTTCTACACTGTTAATTTTTCCATGATGCAGGGGAAATTGGGTCCTTTTGGCTCTTCTGTAGCTTTAGCATTTAAGTCTTGGTGGAGACCTTCCTTTACATTTAGTATTACAGGTAAATTTCGCTGACTGGAATGTTTTTCCTTATGAACCATGAGGTTTTCTCTTCTGGCATGGTTCAAACTTCAAACTGAACCAACAACTGACGTGAGGGACCAACATTTGCTAGTTTTAGTGTGATAAACATGCTAGTTATGCTTTTGATAACAAATAAAGTGCATTCGGCTTTACTTTGAACAACAAGAACAATAATGTAGGAAGCACATAAAAAATAGGACCAAACCTCCAAAGATCTTGATTTCTTTTATGGATATCCAAAAAGTGTATTAAAACAGTCATGTAAAATAAATTTGTTACACTCAATAACCATAACGAGTGAAAAGCAATCATCTAGTTATTTTAGATCAGCAGCATACGACTTCGCCAATAGCTAAGCAAAAATACCTAGATGATAATCCTTAATAAATGTGTACAAAATAATTAATGAAAATGGTCATGTAAAATAATTTGTTGGACTCAACAACCATGACAAGTGAAAAGCAATCATCTAGTTATTTTAGATCAGCAGCATACAGACTTAGGCAATAGCTAGGCAAGAATACCTAGATGATAATCCTTTATAAATGTGTACAAAATAACTAATGAAATTAAGTATTTTAATATTATTTGAAGTTTTGAACACAACTAAATCAGGTGGATAAGCAGTTGGACTGGGACCTTACATTTTGGATGGACCCAGTGAGACTCTATTTTTGTAATCTTATGTGCTGTTTTTGCTAAATTTTAATCATTCTGACCAAAAAAAAATCCTTTCTGTTGTTTCTCCTAGCTATTAATGACCGTTGGAATGGAACGACTTCTTACGGATTTGGAATCCGCACTGAGGATCTAAGAGAACCCAGGTTCTTCCCTTGTATACTATTAATTAGCATAATCATCATATTTAAGAGTTCTACGAGGTCATCACCCTTGTCATTTTTTGGAATTAGGCATTTGTCTGATGTCAACCAATATCCTTGTCAAAATATTTCACCAAGTACAGCATTAGCTCCTCATCCATATTTGACTTCCATTGATTTCCTATATGTTTTCATAAAATGTAGTTATCAAAGAGCGGATCCCAACTACGTGATGCTGACACCCAACAAGGAGCACTTGGCAGCAGGTGTCGTTCAAAACTTTGGGAAGCGACCATTGTTCCAGTCAAACATAGATACAGGAAACTATGATCATTTGCCAAGGGAATTAAAACCCATGGGAAAGATTTTCTAACTCCTCTTTCATACTTCGTATGCCAACAACAAATGGATGAGGGAGACTAGGAACTTTGTCGTTATCTAAAATGCTTGTAATTCCTCAGGCCTTTTCTCTCTCTCTCTCTCTCTCTCTCTCTCTCTCTCTCTCTCTCTCTCTCTCTCTCGATGTGTTTGTTATATTTATTGGTGCCATAGAGCGTCGTAAAATCTGTTTTCTTGACACTGTTCATTGCTGCTACAGTCATAAAGCAATTGCCAGCCTAATTCATGGTGCCTATGCAAGTTTATGCTAAAAATTTGAGGAATGGTGTTTGGATTTATCAATCCGGGAAAATTCCCGTGGCGTTAAAGAGAAAGTTGACAATTATGAAATATTGAAACTTGACTATGGTATGTTTGCTAATGGATGTACTTTTTTTTTTTCTCATTTTCTCTACTATTACCATATTTTACTAAGCTCCAAGTAAGATTTTTATGTTTTAGCTAATATGGTCAATCTGTTCATCCATTTAGCCCAAACTCATAGTCCAATTTCCTATACCAAATGAATTGATTTCTTGACCAAACTTTTGAAAGGTAAAAGATTAAGGGCTGTCACAGTGTTTCATATTTCTATTGTAGGGTATATTACGGGCCGAACAAGCAAAATTTTTTGTAGTGTAACGTAATGGAAAACGCGAGTCCGAGTGGCTGCTTACATTCAAGATCATTGAGCTGTCATCAGCAATTGTGATAACGACGACTTTGGTTCTCTCAAAATTTGAATGCAAAGAGTACTGCTGCTAAACTATATTTTCATATGGTTTCGATCAGAGTATCCAACATATACATTGACGAAGTCGGTCGAGGGAATTATACAGAGTGAAGTCGGTACGTCCGTCGGTGTTCTTTAGTCCCACATCGGAAGCTGTAGCTATCGTCGGTGGTGAGGGAACTATATAGAGGTAGAACCGGGGTAAAGAAAACTCATACCTTTCTCGGCCTTTTGGCTAAGATCAAGTGTAGTATCTGTTCTTATCAGTTTAATATCTGATACGTGAGCCATTGGCTCACTATGATATTAAATTAATTTCTTATGGGGGAGGGTCCTTCACGGTAGCTTGCTACTGGGCCCCTCAAGCGTCGCCCTTGCGTTACACTACGGCGTGGGCCTGGCGCACCCCTCCCAAAACAAACTGTGTAAATTTTATACGCCTTCCTTTTTAATTTTTCCTTTTGTAGTATGTTTAAAAAGATAAAAGTTAAATTAAGCTGATTTCATCAACGCACTCAAAATTGATACAACCGTGTTGCAAACTGATTTAAAAGTATGATATAAATAAAATTATCATAATATACTTTCATAAAAATAAGTATGTAATCATTAGTAAAATATAATATGATAATATAAATGGATAGATTTTTTATAAAATTCTTTTCTTTTTATGATAAAGTATACATTCTTTAAAAAATATAATTATTTTTTAATAAAATTTTATTTTGACATATTATAGCATTACTTATTTTCTAAAAGATATTTATCTTCTCATTATTTTCGTCAATCATTATTTTCGTCAATCATTATTTCTGTCTCGTCATACCACATTCGTCATAAGATTTTATCATCTTAGTAATGATTATCTCTACTATGATTATCTCCATCTTATTGTACTCTATTTTACTGATAAGTTAGTCACAATAACAAAGAGGTCATAATTGTGGAGATTGAGCGGTGATAAGGATTAAAGATGGCTATAATTAAATAGTGCGATGATGATCATAATAGTAGTGGTTAACGACACACGAAACAAATACTAAAAATAATCTCATCTTTTTAAACAATAACAAAGAGGTCATAATTGTGGAGATTGAGCGGTGATAAGGATTAAAGATGGCTATAATTAAATAGTGCAATGATGATCATAATAGTAGTGGTTAACGACACACGAAACAAATACTAAAAATAATCTCATCTTTTAAAAAATAAAGAACATTTGGTAAGAAAAATAAAAGTGAGATTTTTTTGAAAAAATATTATTTTTGAATAAAGCAATCAAATTATGAAACAAGAAATTTAAATGTTAATCAAAGATAATCTAATACTAACATTTCAAATAATAGAATACAGTGTTTTACCAATATTGAATAAAATGATATATAAAATACAAAATTAAATAATTAATCAAATATATTCAAATTACATATTTAAAATAAATAATAACATTTAAATTATTATTTAAAATACATAAATATAAATAAAAGAAAATGTACATTAGTAAAAATTTAACATATTTATTTAAAATAACAAAAAAATTCATAAAATATTAAGAAATAAGAAAAATAATAATTATAACTTTTGCCACGTATGATGGCTATAGTAATATCGTTGCCTGTGCTGGTTGTAGCAATATCAGTACGATAATGCTTAATGGTCGTAGCCGACGTCAATTGGATATTAGAGGCCACGGTTCCCAACGGATATGCAGCATAATGTACAAGCATAGCAAACATACTAAGACAATCGTGGGAGTCATTGGTTGATGCATGTGCACAACTGCATACAAGGATGATCTGTGGACGATGCTTAATTAGCAATGCACCATAGAAGCATTCCACTGATGGGGAACGGTAGGACATGACAATTGATGTGGTCTTCAGTCAATCGTGCGAGAATAGCATCCCTATAGTGAGCGACAGGCGACAGACAATCACTACAAGGGAGGCTACGAGGGCGAAAGGTTAGGATTTATTTTTAAAATTATAGTTTTGCCCCTATAAATTCTTCTAATTCCAACTTATGTCCTTTTTTATGATTCTACCCATAAAAAATTAGATATTTTCTCTATGTGTCCCAATAAAATTATAGTTTTATCCTTAAAAAATTAAATTTTTTACTTATATCCTCAGTTATAAAATTAATTATTTTATTTTATTTTAATCAAATATTTTGATTGAACTTAATTATTATTCTAAAAAACTCAAGTTATTAATATTATATTATAATTATATATTTTTATTATATTTTTATAAATGTCTTTAATCCATCGCGATAGCAATGAGAAGGTGAATATAGTTTTTTTTTTTAATCGATATCACTATAACTTAAAGACGGTACGTCGATAGATCAAATAAAAACTTTCTGAATGATATAGAAAAGTATATATTGTAAATTTGATCAATTGCTATCTGATTTTAGATTTTATTATTAAATTTTTTTATATAAAAATAATATAAGGTTGTTTTAATGCTTATACTAATCACTACTATATAACGGAGGCAACCGACCATCGCGAAATTGAAAGATACATCGTGCATTTGTTGATACCATCGTATTAAAGAAGATAAAGAAACCCTTTATTAGGGGAACGAAACCCATGCAATACATCATAAGCAAACTATTCTCACGTTAAGAGACCCACAGCTTTATTCCATGGCTTCCGCTTCGCCATCAGAGCCGGGCTTCGGAACGCTGCTTCATATCTCCCAAGTCCCGAAACTGCCGCCAACGAAGTCGTAGTGTGCCCCAATCAGCTTCAACGTGTTCTTCTCCACCCCTTCCGTGACGAAGGGATAAGTCTTCAGGTTCTCCAGGGAGATGTTCACCGCTTCCTGCGTGAGGTTGAAGACACAGAGCAACCTTTTGTGAACGGCTGCATCTCAAGGTTAATTGCTGAAACATTCTCTCTGTTCACCCTGCTAAACTATTAAACCTCATCTACCGTAATTTGGTTCCAGGAATCCTTCTCTCATGTAGAAAGAAATCCGATAGATCATTAAAGGTTAGCGTAACACACCGCGATTTAATCCCATAGATAAATACCAAATTCTTTAGTCTATGAAAATTAAGATTGATTTATAAAGGTCTAATGAATCCGTTATTATTTGGATTTGGGTACTGAGGTCAATTATCTCATCGGATTAGATCGTCGATATTATGACATCTCAAAATATTACTATCCATGGATGAAGTCAATTGGCATGTCATAGCATAGCATGTTCTTGGAAAGAATATAGAAATTATAATCTATAAGCATGTATTAACTCCGTAGAAGATTATAAGCTATTAAGTGTATGATAAGATGTTACTATTAATTTAGTTTAAATGTTTTAGGTGATTGAAACTCAACGAAGTTAACAAACAAATTACTTATAAATCAATTATCTCGTAACAATTAGTTCAAAAGATCCATTAGATATCATAAGTGTGATTAGACCACAAAATTCGATCCTGTATGGTTGTAAATGAAAGAGAAAAATATTTGCCGATTGCTTATTTTTCCGAACGGCTGATGAGGGAGGTTAAGACAACAATACCTTCTCGCATTGGGTGCATTGATCCGTAAAAGGCAAGGCCGAGTGCTCGGCCTTCACCTTCTCCATTGCTGGTAAGCAAATCTTCACCCACTCCTCTATGAAGTCACTGATCAAAACAAATAAAGATGATCATTCATAGAGGCTGGTGGAAACAATTAAAGATCGAGACATCCTTGTCCATGAAGATGAGTTAAAGAAGAAGACGAGGTTGTTCTCATCAGTTGCATGTGATCTTTGTTTATCTGATAATTTATCATGAGAATCGTCAAGCAAAGGGAGTTATAGTGTCGATGCGGAGACATTAGCATGCCGATACTGTGGATTGGATGTGTTCCTCACCTGCTGGTGGTGCCATCTTCTTTCATGGACATGAGCCCCTTGATTCCACCGCAACGGCTGTGACCGATCACCACGATGTACTCAACCTGCCAAACGCTTACTGAGATGCAGTAAGAGACAGTAGGAAGGTCGAATTATGATAGATCTCGTGTATCGGAGAACATTAAGATCAGCTAATGTGATCCAAGAATGGGTTCTCTCATTACATCCCCGAACGCAATGTTCAAACTCCTTTTCATCAGAGACACCACGCGGGCATGCAACTTTCTTCCACCTTTCCACCTCCCAAACAAAGAAAAGATGACAGGGGAAACAGCGTGATTGACTGCTGACCTTGAGATGGACGACGGCATATTCGACGGCAGCCCCGGCCCCGGAGTACCTTGTCTGCAGGAGCACCACCCACGATGAGGGGGGACCAAATGAGCACCAAATTGACCAACCACAAGTGTCTGCAATGATGAGAGAGAGAGAGAGAGAGAGCGAGAGAGAGAGTACTTCATGGAGGCTGCAATATACTACTGACCTGATCATACGGAGGGACCATGTTGGCGATGTTTCGGACAATGAAGGCTTCCCCAGGCTGGAAGCTGAGCACCACCGACGGGCACACTCGCGAGTCGGCACACGCAAACACCAAGAACTGCAACACCCAACATGAGAAAGGAAAGGAGGAAACACCCTATTCTCTTCCTTCCCTGTCTTCTCTTTTCGGCCCACAGATACGACTAGCTACATGCAGTGAGGCCATCAAGAGGGAGGGAGGGAGCTTAGTTACCTTGGGGCTCTGACCTTGTGCGAGTTGAGAGAACAAAGTGGGGTTGTTCCTGTGAGGCACAGAGCAGAAGAGCAAGCAGTCATCATGCGTGTTAATTGGTTCGAGTGAAGGAAACAAAGCATGAATCGAGTGAACCAAAGGGGACAACGATACGAGACTTGCATCAGTTGACCCACAGGCCACCTACTCGTAGACCTCCTTCTTGAAGCGCTCGAACCCTGAGGTCAACCTCTCCACCGGATCCATCTCCTGCAACATCCACAGAGACTTCCTAAGCCATCAGAGGCACCAAGCTCTACCCCGTGAGGAAGAACGATGACAGCTCACGGAAGGAGATAACCGGATCTAAAGAAGCTGGAGAGGGACTCGATAGATCTTTGAACGGAGATTTGACCGGATTAAACGTCTAGAATTCCGAGATCCGAATTGAGGAACAGTAGATGCAAAGATAAAAAAGGGGGAAACTAATTAAGATTCCACGAACCTTCTTCCCCCGTGACGAGTCCTTCGCCAAAAACAGAGGCCTTCGAGATCCTGTGGATGGCAACAAAGAAGCAGCGGCAGCGCAATATATAAACGCCGACCCACCCGAACCCGTTTCAGATGGCTCGCGAGAACAGCATCACCTTACCTTCTCTCGCTCCGGCTGTGCGTGGAGGGCCGGTTGTCGTCCCGCGAGGTGGGAGTGGCATAGGATTAGGAAGGCTATGCCCGCTGACCACGATTATTTAGCTGCCTCATGTGGCCAACCTGTTCGTCCCGTTTGGTCCGAACGCATAGCCCACTTTTCTATGCCCCCCAATAATAACTCGATCTCTGAAGCTTTTGATTGGAGGAGCTGATCATGGTGGAGTATGCCGGTCTAGTTTTGGAGATGGCCCACAAACGGCGACGACGCCCACACGGACGGAGCCGGCAACTCTCAAAAGACCCACCAATGGTAATTTACACTCTCCCAAGTGTTTTCTCCTCCGAAGAAAGCCCGTTTCCCTAAATTTCTACCTTTATTCATGGCATAAATTAGAGGACATTAGCTGAATTCTTGGTAGATTTTGAGAATTGAGCCAAAAAATAATAATAGAAATTCAATTCTCATGACATCATATATACATATATATATAA
This sequence comes from Musa balbisiana, assembly GCA_004837865.1. Taxonomy (NCBI): domain Eukaryota; kingdom Viridiplantae; phylum Streptophyta; class Magnoliopsida; order Zingiberales; family Musaceae; genus Musa; species Musa balbisiana. The sequence continues at coordinate 1,424,652 of CM017194.1, forward strand.
ACACACACTCTTGCATTTATTTCAGTCCTCACCCATAATGAATTTGAGAATTATATCACTGTATTTATAATTAATTGGTAGAGTAAATATATTGAATTAACTGTAAGTTTTTTAGCAGCGAGACATATTATAATATGTGAGAGAGAGAGAGAGAGAGAGAGAGTGTTGGGTTGCATGCGAGGTGATGTAAGATGAAGGTTGTATATAGAGGCAGCTTTAGGTGCCTCTATATTCGCTGACCTTTAGATTATATTAGTATTTGGGCTTCCTTTGTCTTCCAAATCAATTACATTTCTTTACGAGAGGCACTTCATATTGACTTTATAGTTCATAGAAGCGGAGGACGTCCTTTGGGTCGGTTGTAGAGTCGTCTCCCCTCTCTATTTCTGACCTTTATATTGATTGCCTCACGTCGATTACGTTATCAATACCATTTCTAATTATTTTTATTGTGTATAAAATTCGATGTCAAATGAGATTTCCTTGTAATAAAATACTTGACTAATCTATACTAAAATGAATTGCTCTAACAACCATATCTTATTGCTTTTATATTAAGCGCTCCATTTGTCATTGTGTTTCTTTATTTTATTGTTATTTCGATCTAACATTTTCTACTTTTAAATGAAAGATTAGTATATAGCATCTTACTTTTAATTATTCTTACGACTTAATTTAGATCGAATATAAATACGTATAGCGTCACCCTCACATCATATATTTACTAATATTGAATCAATCCTATCAAGCTCAATAAATCCGTAAACATGTGTTTCTTGAAAAATCAAACAAAGAGCTAGTAGTGATGCTTTCGTTCGAAAGTTTGAGTTATAAGATCTTATATCGAAAGCATAATCGCTTAAGAATATATCATACATCGGATCTTCTATTTATATTAAGAAAAACATTAAGCGTATATGATCAAAGTAAAGGAAGGTTAGGTTATCCATTTATTCTAAAAATTTAGGCATGATCAAATGTATTTATAGGATTTATCAATATCCATTAGTAATATTGTTAATGGATTATCGAGAAACTTTATATTTTATTTCGGATGGCCGCATCCTTTTACATGGATCCAAAGTAGTCTATGAGAAGCAAACCAAATTAAAAGGTACGGGAGGGAATGTGACATGATGGTGGATGGGTGCATGCATGTGAGATCACTGTTATGCTACATCGAAATTTACAATATCATCCGTTTTGGGAACTTGTGATCGGACCGTGAAATCGGATTCCGGATTCTATGTACGGGTCGGGCCCGTTGTAACACAAAAACCGGACCATTGGATTCGTGGATATGATCGTGGACACTGTCGTGCTGCAGTATCCTTCTTCAGATCCTATGTTGTATCTACTTCTTTTACTTGTCCTATCACGTAAATGAAGCTCGAATCGAGACTCTTGTCGAACGGAAAAATTGCATCGAGTGGTGTTTGATACGTGAGCAATGGTAGACGAAGGATGGTGAATATCTTAGTTTGATATATTAATAGAATATGATTAACATTTCAGTACGATGATATTATATAATCGATATTTTAATATTATATGATTGATATCTCTGTGTCATGAAGTTAACACCTCGATACAATATTAACGATACATCAACACTTCATGACTATCCACGTGGATTTGAGAACATCGATAAAGGAGATGATACTGAACTTTCAAGCGCATGCATGTAGCCTATGTACTGTTGGTGCATGATCGTCGATTATTATTCTATATTTAGCCTCAAGTATCTTACAATAATCTATCAAGGTCTTTATCGACTAAGTAACTCAGTATATCGATTAAGTAACTCAGCACATATGAAAATTAATGTATCTCTATTTTTAGAATTTTTCACATAATCCTCATGTTTGAAAATTTTTCATAGAGCTTATATGACTACGTAAAAAATATGATTTTGCTCTCATTATTTTGAAAATTTTATGCCGTAGTCGCACTTCCACCCATGCCAGCATTGGTCATACCTCTACCCCACTGATAGTGTCTTTCATCATGTGCATGGCCTCCCTGCTCGTTGACCCTCATTGTCATCGCCCCCCCCCCCCCGGTTGCCTATGATCAATGGTAATGAAAGGGCATGAAGAGACTATGTTGGTGAGAAAGGAGCGTGAGACGATTGCGAGACCCCCACCGAACCTTATTGGACCCCCAACTCTCACTGTGACATTGACCATGGAGGTGTCGTGCAATGCCACCTGTGCCCTTACTTGAGCGGGGCCAATGAGGACTGTCGCTATCACCTATGCCCTTGCTCGCACAAGAGCAATGAAGACTGTTGCTAGTTGTGAAAGTGTCATGCTGGGTCACCGACACCCTTGCTCAAATAAGGGTGTTGAGGGCTACTCCATTGTTGGTCCAACAAGATGCAACAAGGGTCATTGCGCCTCTATTATTAGGTGGGTTTGACTTAGCGGGGCAATCGATAAGGTGATAACGTAACCAAAGGTCGAGTGGAGGGCGATGGCCAATGGGGGTATGATGGTCATCTTAAGAGAAGTGCTATGGAAAATTTTCTAAGTTAGAGAATTATTTAAAATTTTCTGAAATTTAAAGATTTTTTTAAAAAAATTCACTCAAAAATAAATAAATAAATAAATAAATGCAATCATATTTAAAAAAAAGTAAAAAGGAACAAAGAAAAATTAGAAAGGGTGATGGACGCGGCTGAAGCCATTGACGTTGGCAAAGAACCCGAGCACGTTCGCGCCTTGTTCGGTCAGCACGAGCCCCCGTCACCGCGGTTGGCGGTGGCCTCCTTCTCCCCCTCCTCGCCCACACTTTTCCTTTTTCTTCTTCTTCTTCCCATTCTCTTTCTCCTCTTCCTCTTCGTCGTCGTCCTCCCCCGCTTTCGCCGCCGCCTTTCTTCCATTGCGAATGGCGCTCCGTGTTGGCGCGTCCTTCGTTGCCTTCTTCTTATGCCCGCTTCTCTCATCCGCCGTGAGGAACACGAACTTCTCCTTCCCGTCGCTATGGCTACGCCGCCCCACCAGGTCTCGGATCCGCCACCTTAACAGCGACCCCATTGAAGGGCTCTTCTTGCACCGCCCCGGGTTCCACACGCAGTACGTTTCAGGTGGGATTTTCTCGATCTCGTCCGCCTCCGACGACGACGTCGAGTCCAGGCTGAAGCCCCGCTGCGGCTCCTTGACAGGCAGCCGTCGGATCTTCTCTCGGTCAGAGGAGCCGTCGGCGAGGACAAGGCCGTTGTCGAAGACGGGGCAGAGGGTGCGGATCCGGCCGTCGGAGATGATCTCGTCGGCGGGGATCGGCTGGTGGCCTTTCCCGGGGTCGTTGAGAACGAAGGCGAACTCGAAACCGTCGGCGCCTTCATCACCGCGGTCTGCGGCGGAGATTCTCTTGGATGACTCGTGGTGATTTGCGGAGGAGGTCAAGCGATCGGCTCCAAGTTCGCGGAAGCTAAGGCAATCCATGAGTGCAGGCTTGGCTCTCTCTTTTTGCATCGCCTCGTCTTCTTGTCTTGGCTGTCCCTTCTTTTTCGTTTCGGGATCTTCCTCGTGTTCGCGGTGTGTGACGAGTAGGCGGAGGAAGGGGGTCCGAGGCGGCGTTTATAGAGGAGGAACGTAACGCAGGGTGGAGCGAGTGGCACGGAGAGGTGATGCCGGAGACTTCGTCAAGGCGGAGTCACCCCACGAGTCCTTTTCGGCCCCTTCTATTATTGTCCATATCAGATTGGACTGCGTCAAATGAGACGTAAACCTCATAACATCAAAGCATATTATCCATTGAATGATAATATTATTGTATTTAAATGATATTATATATTTTTTTTTATTATAAGTAATAAGATATATAGTCTTTGAGAAATAAAAGGCATTTTTTCCCTAAAATATATTGTAAAAGCACCCATCGATGATCTCAGTTCGATAGCAGTGGAAAAGCATGGCTTCAAACGTGTTTTAGAGCCCTTCTGCGTTCCTTCGATCGATCAATTCCTCGATGAGATCGCCCATCTGCACATAAGAAGACCCACCAATCTCCACGGCCTTGGCCGCCATCTCCCCGAGCTCCCTCGCCTTCCTCCTCATGCCCTCTGCTTCCTCCCCTCCGCCCATCAGCCTCGCCACCGTCTTAGCGATAGCCTCCGCCATCACCACCTTCCTCTTTTGTTCGTGCTCCCTCGCCGCGTACTCCTTAACCCCAACGCCGATTCCGATCCCCAGCACCTCCACGATCAGCTTCTCGTTAAAGAATTGCTCAGCGAAGAGCGGCCAAGTGGCCATGGGGACGCCCGCGCTGACGGCCTCTAGGCAAGAGTTCCATCCGCAGTGCGTCAGGAATCCCCCCACCGCGGGATGGTCCAAGATCAGGGTTTGGGGCGCCCAGCCTCTTATGATCAGCCCCTTCCCTGCTCCCACCACCCGCTCCTCGTACCCTTCCGGCAGCCACTCTGCTCCATTCCCGCCGACTTCTCGGACCACCCAGACGAATGATTTGTCGGCTGCCTCGAGACCGATCGCTATTTCCCTTAGCTGAGCCGTGGAAAACTGGCTGATGCTTCCGAAACAGACGTATATAACCGAGCCGCGGGCTTTAGCGTCGAGCCAATCCATGCACTTACTGAAGTCGATGGAAGTCTCGTCTCCCCTCTCGGACTTCTCCAGCACATCCTTGTTGCAGAGAGAGACGGGCCCGACGTGCCATGCCTTCTTACCGCCCACGTTCCGGTAGTGCTCCGCGTATTCGGGCTCCAGCTCCTGAAAGCTATTCACCATCACGCCGTCGCTCTTCTGCACGGCCTCCCCGACTTGGCGGTAAAATTCCAGCACCCACGGCGCCTCACTAGAGCCGTTCTGTTGCGACCTCAGCATCTCGATGCGGTGGGGGAGGCCGGGCACGACGAAGGACTCCGCGTCGCTCGGGAGAGATTCCAGCGGCTTGTGGCGTTTGATGCTTTGGTGCGCGCATAGCGCGAATAGGCTGGTGCCCTGAAACACGAGACACGGCAGGCCGAGTTCCAGCGTCACGTCGACGGTCCACGGTAAGAAGAAGTCGGTGATGACGGCGTCGGGGTTATGACGTTTGAGGGCTTGTTCAAAGGGCTGGCGGAGCATGACGAGGGCCTGGAGGAACTTGAGTTTTGCTTCCTGGGTGGTGATATGGGTGACGTTCTCGCAGCCGTCGGGGAGGCCGGCCGCTGCCGCAGGGAAGCGGATGACGGATGTGGTGATGGGGTGGCGATGGCCGGACTGGTTGGCCCGGTCGGCGGTAGGCTGGATGAGGGGGGCGTTGGCGGTGGTGGTGAGGATGGTGGCCTTGACTCCACGGGAGGAGAAGAGCTTGGCCATGTCAACCATGGGGATGATGTGGCCCGGGGCCAAGAAGGGGAAGAACAGTATGTGTAAGTCCTGAGTCTGTGACCCCATTCGGAAGCTCTTGGAGACGGCAGACACCGGGCGACCAAACAATGCAGGTTCTTCTGTAGTATTAATCGTGCAGGATGAACGTATACAAATGAGTGGTGGTCGGTCGCTATTGAGCCAGTCTTTTACCTTGCCGTGAAGATAATGCATTAGGCATCTGTCGTCACTGCTTACGTTGATTATGATAATAATATCTTATTTTAATGAAATATCATAGTGAAACAGACAGCTCTAATATTGAAGCAGACTTGCACACAAGAGTGAGTACTCGGTGTTATTCCAATCCCTATGGCAGCTGCTATCCATGCAAGCATATGCCAAATTCCAAGTCATCCTTTCACTGTATTAAATGGACATTCACCTTTAACTTGATTGGATATATTGACCTTTGCTTAACAAAAAACACAGTTTTATACTGACCTCCAACTTCAAGTCCACTTAAACAAGCTTATCATTTTAAGTTGGCACCTACTTCACTAAACATATATTGAGTCAGATGGTTTGTGTTTTAGGAACTCGCTTGAAAGACAATGCTGAGTGTACTTTCATGTTGACGTCGAATCGTCATCATTGTAGGACGATCATTAGGTTGTGATTTGTCACCCTCATGAGATGTCATCCGATTACCTACGTATATAATCTTTATCGATTATTAAGATATACATCTTCCTTTTAGTATCAAGATAATACCCAATGGAGTGTTTTTTTTGGTCAAGTTAAAGGATCTAATACAGCAATCACAGTAGCACAATATATTCATGTTGATATATACATATATAGCGCTCATCAAACTTATCTTTAGTTTGAGATTTCATGCGTCCAAATGGCCTTTGTTTCTGCAGGACATTAAGGCTCGAGTTCAACTTCAAGAAAGGACCATATTGGGCCAAGCTCAGAAGAAAATGTTCCTGTGATCAAGCTTATCTGGTTGAGTCTCAGCTCATGTGTACAAGCAAGCAAGTAGGCACCAATTTACTATGTTCGTCCGTATCATAGTATATCACGGAATATACTGGATTTATTGAATTTTTTATTTAAGCGTGTAATAACTGTGATAAAAGAGTTTGTTTGTTTTTTTTGCTCTTAATCTATTGCAAGTATTTACTTTGACTACAATGTTTTGTTTGTGATGACTACTTTCAAAGGATTTTCGGTTGCTTTAATTGTCCAATTAAATTTCGATTTACCTAATTGTAGGAGTGATGTTGGTGATTTACCTAATGATTTATTTAATTATTGGATCAATCAAGGTTGATTTGAGCTCAAATATTCGATTTAATACCCACCTATAAGAAAATCGAGGTTGATTGGTTTGTTTGACCAAAAGGAATAGAATGAAGTGGAGATTTTTGAATTAACAATAATTTATCTTAATTACTATGATGAAGTTTTTATGATGATTTAATAAAAAATGTTTTAGAGTAAAATATTTATTTAAATATTTTTATATTAGATTGATGTGCATAAGATCGGTATTGAGTCTTTCTTCTATAATATAACTAAGTATATCTTTCCTAATACTTTATGCTAAATGTCAATTACTATAACAATAATAATAAAATCGTAAGTCCTAATTATTTATGATCGATTTTATGAATCATTTATTGTCATCTATAAAAAATTATATGCTTAGTTAAAATGAAAATATTTATTTTTTATCAATAGCTTATATTAAAAAAAATTAGATTTTTTTCTACCTCTTTTTTATCATTAATATTAATTATTTTATTTTATTTTGACTATCTATATTATTATTTTCTTTCATTTATCAAATAATATATAATACTTTATAAAATAAAAAAATATTTTTTTATTTTTTAATAATTCAACTCATTCATCCCAATATTTTTGACAACTTAAAACTTCTACTATATATGTCAATTACTATTTTCTATTATATACGTGGCGTCCTTACGGGAACCACATTTATGGGAGCGTACACGACATGGCTCTCGAAACAGAAACATGAGACGTGGCAGATGGAGTGAGTACACGGAAGCATGGCCAGCCCCAATCTCCTCGCGGTCCGAGCTGTCGGTCAATCTCGGTTTGGGCCCAGTGTTAAAAGCCTTGCGCTTGAGGACCACACCAGATGCGTCACATCACCAGGGTCTCCGTTTACAAAGCTACGCCAGTTGGCGTGGATCACAGCTACGCATCTCGAGTTACAACCGATCCCAGCCGCCTAAATCCCCCGTCTCGCCACGCCCACCCACAACACCTCATGCTGTAGCACTCGACAACGAGAACCGTGACGGACAGGTGGCGTCCTCTCGTCGCTGAACCCGCCCGTTGCGTGACCCGATGCGGACAGCAGATGCACGCCTCGGTCAAGAAAGGAAGAGATCTCAGTTCTCAAGACGCGACAGCGCGATCGGAAACAGAGACGGTATTATGTTTGAATCCATGTTATCTTTTACTTGGTTCCAAGTTTTGCCCTTTCTCTTTCTCGGGGACGCCGCCAGCTCGTTGTTCGCGACGATTGGATTTTGTAGCACAGACGCAGTAAGAGACCGATCGTTTTTGGCGACTCTCCGCTTTCCAAAAGATGCCTCCTCCTCTTCCTCCTCCTCCTCTCTCTCTCTCTCTCTCTCTCTCTCTCATTTTCTGAGCAATGTAACTCCAATCTCCAGACGTGTCTGGATGTGTCGGGGCAAGCCTTTTGACGACGATCTCCTGATGCGGATCACCTGTTCGACCGAATGCATGCGATCTCGCTCTCGATTCAACGCCGCAGGTGGGCATAACCCCTGTGGCAGCTGCCGCGGGGCCCGTGTGCTGGCTGGTGTTGGGGACGGTAGACCAGTCGATCAGGGTGGGGCCGGGCAGGCCTGGCGTGTGCTACGGAGGGGAGACTGATGGGCTCCACCTGCTTTCACTTTCTCTTTTCACCTGAGCCTCCCTTTGACTTGGGGAACAAAGGGGCGCAGCAAGTAACAGCTCACGAAGACCGAACGTTAGCGGGAGGGTGGGAATGATTAGCTGCACGGAGTGCGTTCCCCCTCCCCCCCACCCTTCCCCCCCCCCCCCCCCTGCTTTCACTGTTTACTGTTTACGACTTTATTGGACATGTAGACGGATAGGGACGACATGGAGGTGGCCGCTCTCTCTTTGATTGGTGTCAAAAGACGGGATCTTCCAGCCCGGTCTTTGGACCGGTGATTCTGCTCTGCCCTTTTTGAAGCGTCGGTAATGATGACGGCAGCCATCCCATGCTACTATTTCCACCCTATATCGTCGTCTTTTTATTTTGTTTTCCCTTCTTTTTCTTTTTCTTTCTCTGCATCTTCTTTCTCACTGTACACATTCCCTTACGTAGAGAACGTCACGTGAGCGAGCTGTTGATGGGAGGGCGATAAAGAAAATGATCAAAGGCCAGTGCAGTTGGTCTTTGTTTGTGTTTTTGTTCTAATCTGTCATGGAGGGTGCCTCGTGATCGGCGAAGTGTGAGATTACATGGAAGACTGTTCCTCGAGTCACGTGGCCTCTTTTGACCGCCCAATGACCAACCCGATCGGTCTCCTCTGACCTGCATTGTTTGCTGCGCCACAAGCCTCCTCGCCCGTCCTCTTACCTGTGCACCACCTCCGTTGCGCCATGCTACATCGTCTTGTTAGACCAGTCGTATGTCGTTGTTGTATAAGAAGCAGTGCGGAGGAACAAGCCACAACGCCAACTTGGCTCTCTGTCTCTCTCCCTCTCTCCCAATACCGAGGTGGAAGAGTAGATTAGCCCAGAGAGACAAGATGAAGAGAGAGAAGAAAAAACATAGATAGTACACGCGCCAAGCCCAAGCCACCCATCTACTGAGAGTGACGAGGAGTGTTGAAGTAATACAGCTGAATCGGTGGACGCGATACACCACACTGCAATCGCACCCATCCCGGAGAATCTCATCGTCTCTATCTCCATCACAAGACGACGCCATAGTACTGCTGCCGACTGCCCTTCTACATCCCTCCCCCCCCCCTCCCCCCCCCCCCCCCACCCCAATATAAAACCAGCATTATCTATTCATCACCAGCCATAAATATACTCATCCCCATCGACAAGTATTGTTTAGCATACTTGATCTGCTTGAAAACCGACAAACCCCGATCTCCCATTTCTCGAGTTCCCACACGTTGTTAGTAGCATTGTTTTTGTCCCAAAGCATCATCAATATGCTCCATTAAGCCTGCTGTGCCTTGTCTGCTGGCCCAGATACACATTACCATTGCTACAAACAAACCCCCACACACACTGCATCCATATATACCACTTTGTATCTCGTAGTAGTTGGCCTCCTCTTTCCCCATCCCGATGCTAGTCATCCCCACAGGCGTAGTCGTACGTGCCGTGTTCCGTTTTTAAAAGAGCAGAACAGCCTTCTCTCCTCAACCCCTCTTCGCAGTCCACACTCTTAGCTTGCGCGTTCTTCCTCTTGGCTTCAGCTGCTCCAGAGTCCCGAGCCATGTTGCACCAGTGCGGTCACCAGTGCAGCGCGTACCCGTGCTCCTGTGGGTTCGTCTACAGCGGGTGCGGCGGCGGCGGCGGCGGCGCATCGTTTTCTTTTCTCTTCCCGATCGCCGGAAAGCATTCTGTGGATGAAGACTTTGATGCCACACACTCCACTTCCTCCTCCCCGTCCTTGGTTGATTGCACCCTGTCGCTTGGGACCCCTTCCACGCGCCAAACCGAGAGCAAGCCCTCCGCCTCGTTTAACCAGATCCAGCGGACGTCGTGCATGTCTAGCTTCCGCTGGGATATCATATCCCCGTCCAAGAAGAACTCATCCATGGGCTCGACTGCGTCCAGTGGTGGAGATGCCAACGGCTCCAGCTTGGGCGGCGACCCTCTTCTCTTAGCTCGTAGGTGCGCCAACTGCGATACGACCTCGACTCCACTGTGGCGGAATGGACCACGAGGTCCCAAGGTACGACTCGCTGTCTTCACAGCTTTTACCTCTGGCAACCCATTATGTTTGACTCGATGGAATCCATGCAGTCGTTGTGTAACGCGTGCGGCATTCGCTACAAGAAAGAAGAGAGGCGTGCGGCGGCGTCGTCGGTGCCACCTTCATCGTCGCCGTCGGTGACAGCCGCAGCAGGGGACCAGGGGATTGGCTACGGATACCATCGACAGCAGCAGTCACCATGGAGTTGCTACGCTTCGTCCACGATGAAGACCAACTCATCCATCGCCATGTACGACGAGATAGCGGACCATGGAGAAGCACCCTACCTCTCCTGGCAGTTCAACGTCGCGCCTTCGCCTCAGTTTCCGGTCCGCGACAGGCCCAGCCTATTCCAATACAATTAAATGCGGAAGTTGACGAAGTGATCGATCGAAAGCCACATAGTAGCGGCCTTAAAATCTATACTACATCTCCCCACAACTCAAGTCAGCAACAGCAACAACAACAAATGTTAATTAGCTTTTGCTTTTATTAGTTCATGAACCATGAATTTTATTCTGGTTTATTATCGGATTATTGTACTTTTTTGTTTCTTTTTCTCCATGTTGTTGCTGGTGAAACAACGCTAATTCGCGCATCAAAGCAAGTCACGACGGGAGGAGAGAGTAACAAAGAAATTAAGTTAAACCTGATTTCTGTATAAGTACCTTTTTTTTTTGAAGACTTCACAAGTCGAGTGCTATAAGCCTCGATCGGATTGTGTAACGAAGGCATTACAAAGCTTTTCTGATGTGTTCCTATCATCATCTTAAATGACGCCAACTGTTTATCTGTTCTTTAGGACGATCTATTGAATGGTTCAAGACATCAAAATAAGTAAGTGGATACTACCATATTGGCCGATTAGAATGGCCACAAATATTGTTGTTATTTCATGGTTTTATCTACAGCAATATCGTGGCTCTTCCATACACACTAATGGTGGCATGAATAATACGAGGAAGGATTCTTGTTTCATCTACACTGCTCAATTTACAATATACCTAATTCTTCATCACCGGCATGCACGTCGTTTGCCTTCAAAACATGTTCCGATCTATTATGTATCGATACGATATGATCCGTGTATTGAATTAGCGCACAATATATTAATTTGCTTCATCTCAATAGAAAATGAATCGATTTCGCAGTGAATTTTTGGCCTAATTGGTCTTGAAATGATGCTCTTCCGGCAGATTTACCTTCGAATGGGTCGTCCGTGACAGGACGGTCGCCGGTGGCAGCTAATCAGAATTTATGGATGTACTTTAGTTGAATAAGACGCATCAGAAAATAATGTCAATGTAGTTCACATTGTACGTGGTAAGACTCATTAATCGTCCGTAAAGATGGGCGAGGATTGGAGTTTGATTGAAGTCATGTCTTGGCCCAAGCAAGAAGACCCGACTCCAATTCAGATATGAGACGGATTGAGCTCAAGGAGATTGCGTCGGATTGGATTATGGTTGATGTTAAACCCAAATCGTGTCCTTTTGTTCAATGAGCCCGGACCGGATCCGGATCCGGATCCGGAACCCGAATCAGGTGGTATCGAACCCGGTCGATCTCGATACCATCACTGATGACAGTGTGTTCATCTCTCACCGTTGGTTGATAAACGAGAGATGCCGGTTCACGACCCGGCTTATGGTACCGCAGAAACCAGGAAGCCAGACCGACGTGCGCAGATCAAGGGCCCGAGATGAAGGAGCGGTTTGGCTCGTGAGTTGAGTCGTGGTAAGAGGTATGTATGGAAGCAGAAAACCGGGTCTCGGTCACGTTATTTATTGTTTAATTTATAATATAATTTTATTTATTGTTTCTCCTATTCTGGGACAGGCCCAACGCCAGTGGTCGTAGCCCGACCTTTTTCCGCAGCACCACCGTCCGTCAATCGCCGAACCCATACAGATCCTCGCTTCCATGGGCGAAGAAACCCTCTCCCATACCCTCCACTTCGCCCCTTCTTCCTCCTCCCCCGCTGGCACCGCCGCATCGTCTACTGACAACTCCGCGGCTGCCGCCGTCACAACCACCGCCTCCAAGATCCCTTTCCGCCCTCGAAAGATCCGGAAGCTCTCTTCTTCTGCCGCTTCGGCCGCCGACGACGCGCCCGGTAAGAACCCCGCCGCTGGCAACCGCCTCGCTGTCCGCGTGATCCCCCGCCCTCTCTCGGCAGACGGCGAGATCGCCTCCGCGCTTCGCCATCTCCGCGCTACCGATCCCATCCTAGCACGCGTCATCGATGCCCACGATTCCCCGACGTTCCAGTGCCTCCTCACGCCCTTCCATTCCCTCGCCCGCAGCATCCTCTACCAGCAGCTCGCCATCAAAGCCGCGGCCTCCATCTATGCCCGCTTCCTCGCCCTCTGCGGCGGGGAGGCCGGCGTCGTCCCCGACGTCGTCCTCTCCCTCACCCCGCATCAGCTCCGCCAGATCGGCGTCTCCGAACGCAAGGCCTCCTACCTCCATGATCTCGCGCGCAAATACCATGGCGGCATACTCTCCGACGCAACAATCGTCGCCATGGACGACAAGTCCCTGTTCTCCATGCTGACAATGGTCAAGGGCATCGGCGCCTGGTCCGTCCACATGTTCATGATGTTCTGCTTGCACCGCCCCGACGTCCTCCCCGTTGGAGATCTCGGTGTTCGCAAGGGCGTGCAGATGCTCTACGGCCTCGATGACGTCCCACGGCCCTCGCAAATGGAGCAACTTTGCGAGCTGTGGAAGCCGTATAGATCTGTCGGCTCCTGGTACATGTGGCGCCTGGTTGAGGCCAAGAGCAACCCCAACTTGGCATCCTCCTCCGCCGGAGCACTGAACATTGGTTCAGTAGGAGTGGGAGATGCGCAGCAGCAGCAGCAGCAGCAACAACAGCAGATGATCGACTCATTTCAGATGCTTCCACAATCTTGGGTGAAGTCCATCTCGCCCACTGGTACTGCCTAGATTTATATCTGCAACTTGCTTGTTGAAATAGCATGTTTTGTTCTTCTTTCTCTTTAACATCTAATTGGCTGTGCTGCTCTTTGTTCTTGAATTTTCTGCTTTGTTAATGCCTGATAGAATGTCCACATTGTACTGCTCGTTTACTCGAAATTTCCAAAAACGCTGCTTTTGAAGCTTCCATCTGTGATTAATAGATTGGCCTTTCATTTAAGTATGGCGAACAATCGCAAGTGTTATTTTTTGTTCATACTCATTTGCAGTTTTTGAATTATAGGCCTTGTACTAGATTGTCCTTTGTTATTAGGACGGATAACAAATTCTTGTACTTATAGCTAGAACTGCAAATTACTGGGCCCCATGATAGCCTACCTGGTGCTCAGGATAGATATTTGCTTGCTTTATCACCGCTCAAGAACCTATTCACCATCATTGGTTGACACTTTTTTAGTTAAACAGTATATCTTGATTATAATATATCAGAAGAACTAGAACATCTCTTGAATTTTTTTCTTTCTTTCCACATGATTTAGAGTGAATCAATGCTCAGGCATTGCTTTAATACCATTACATTTCTGCTCATCTGTTATCTTCTTATTTGAAGTTGCAATTAGCGATGTAGCTATTCTTCTTGGCATATTTTCCTAGTCCGGCAAATGTTTAATTGTTCTTAAATGTCACACTACTATTACTTGACATGTATTGCTATGCTGTTGTGGCTGTTCAAACACATTGTAAATTTCTTTTTTCTTGTTAAAATTTTACAACAATAACAATAAACAAGCTGTAATGTCCCGACTATTTGGGGTTGGCAACGTTGATCTTTTACCAACATTGATTTCATGAGCATGGATGTTAACTTGTCTACCATAGTGGCCTTCTTTTTAAGAAAAATCCAGTTATAAAATTCTTTCTTAGATTTGGCATCTTAAATTGCTGCCAAGAATGTAGTTTGTGCTTTATGAAATGGTATCTGGGATAATGTATGTAACATGTATTTATGTATGTATTTGTTTGATCTGTAACATGCTTGTTCTTTATGTTAACCTGTAGCAAATTTTTTTTCCCCTGCTTATAGAAGAATCATTTGATTTATTAGTCTTAGCCATTAACAATATCAAGAAGATATCACAATGTCTCAAAGAATAACCCACCAGTTACTCAAACGAATCCAAATGACTAACGGAAATTTGGCCTTCTATGTTGCCTTAAGCCATTTTTTTCTTTCCAAACATGTAATGTCTTGGTCATCATCAGTGGGAAGTTCACTCGAAGAAAGAGCTTTTTCTATATACTTTTTCCAAAGATGCCCTTGCATCGGTGAATAACTTTTCTGGTTTTGGCTCTTTGGAAGTATGGATATTTGGTTCGGCAATTTAAAATTTTATCTTTGCTTTCATTTCGAAACAATTATGTAGACTCTGTTTCTTGCAGCCATTCTCGTTTAGTTCTGGGAATGCCCATTTGAAAATTTTCATTCTAGTCATCCTGGTTATATTTATGTATGAATATATAAAAAATTTGTGGGTGTGTAGAAAAGAAAGCTCTTTTGTTTCTATAACTGGATCTTTGATATATAATTTTGTCCGATCCTCTATGAACGGTAAGGCATGAAAATTTGTAATACACCGTTGGCAATAAAAAATAGTGCTTCTGCCGACTTCAGAAATTTAATATGTAATTTCGGGCATATGACACCTTAATTATTATCCATTTGATATTTCTGTCTAATGTTTTCCGCATACTATTGGATTTTCTACTGCAATAACACATATCGAGGTGAGTTTTTTCATTTCCCTTACATCACATCTATGATTATGTGGTACACCACGTGCCTACTTCTCAATTGATTACTATCTTTCTGCTACATGATGTGCTTCCACTTCATGCTTTTACTGACCTTATAATAGCCCAATAATTTTCTTTTGCATCAGCATGATCAGTTCTTTTCAATACATTAGGTATGATGATTTTTCTTATACGGTAGTTTGTGCATCAAGAACAAGGAATAAATAGATTATCCAAATTTTGGAAAACAAGAGAGCTGTCTAGTTTCCCTTAGTATTCCAAACAGTCTGTCCATGCTTTACTCCACAGATGGGCTTTCTGGGAATGGTATACTAGGCTCCCTACTTAAATGCTGTCCAGTTTTCAATGAAGTGGTAATGCAAGCAGTGCAAATTTATGCAAAGTTTGATTATGAGGTAGAGCTGATGAAAGTAGGTCATGGACATGGTTATATACGTTTAAACTACAGTGCTTATGGTGTATTCAGTTATTCTAATCTGTTGATCAAATCACTCCAATGTGGCCTGCTTTCATTAGTTTGTTTCCTTATTTGCCTGCCCTTTGTTATTACTTGAAACTCCATGACTGTTAATCTCAAACTGATTAACTTTGCTGATCTTCTTTTTTGCCATTCAACTTTGTTCTTGAACCAATTTTCTGCTAGTTTTGCTTCCATCGGCATCCACAGTTAGCTCTTCCAAGTCAGTAATATGATTCAAATGATTATTATCTTTTCACATGTTGACTTGTTGATTAGTTGTTAATCATGTTGACTTTTCTTAAGCACTATTTTGCTCATTTACCTGCTCTGAGTATCACTATTTGTTGTTTCGTTACTCAGTTTTTTCTTTCAATAAATTGCTGCCCTTATTCTCTTATTGGGATTCAGATGACTTTGCTTGACTAGGTGTGCTTTTGGCATATCAACCATTTTTCCTTCAATGTTTGTTATGCTTCTGAATTTGATACTATCAGAAAATGGAAAGGTTAGGTCTCTTGCCATATTGAACTAGCCATAGGGGATGGTTTGACAAGCAATGATATTCATTGATGTAGAGGGTAGTTTGACACAAGGATTTTCATCATATGGACATGGGAGCAATGCTGATCATCTAAAAGAACTTACAGGAATGGGGGCATATTGACCATATAGAAAAGAAATGATGGTCAGCATAGGTCATAATTGGCTTGGCCATATGTTCTCACATCTTGGCATGAACTGGCATAATGACATGTGCCAGTACCTTTCTTGAATGTATGTTTCATCCTATATCTACACAGTCCTTTGTATAACCTTTATGCTTTTTAGTAAGAACTTTATTTTTTAAGGTAAAATGGTTTGTGATTTTGCTTTTCTTTCTGATAATGGTGAAACCATGTGATCACATAGCCAAAAAAAAGAGAGGATTTATGACGAGCAATCTCCTGTCCAAACTGAATTATTGAGCCATCAATGTGTAATCTGGTTTCCAGTTTTAGTTTGCTTAAAGGTTTTCTGAACCTGTTGGACCAACTACTTGGAACCGGATATAAGAAAACTTTGTATTCTTTCCCTTCAAGGATTCATGATTGGACTTGTAGTCATGTACCACCATATTTTAACTGCTATCTTGTGTGATATTTGACTGCTGATGGAAGAAATGACACCTTCATTTGGAGGGAATTTTATGATGCACAGCATGCTTCTGTAATCATGAATATACTTTATTAATAAGGAATAGCAACTAGAGAAAGTCTTCATGTCTCATATGCGTGTACTTAAAAAAAAAAATATTGATTTGTAAGCTCACTGCCATCATCAAACTAGTGACTCTGATTAGCAACATTTAGTATATGATTTCATCAATTCCCTCAATAAAGGATATATTATTGCATCGATGACTTGCCTGCTGAAAGAATCACCCGTAGATTTTTGAATATGATGAATAGTTGTTGCCCATGAAAAGTTGCCACCAGATCTGTTGGGAAGCATACTTTGTAATATCTCTGAGACTCTAGGCACAAGATCTTGTGTGTGTGTGTGTGTGTGTGTGTGTGTGTGTGTGTGTATCTCAGATGTGGAAAAAAAAGGAATCGAACACATCTGGCTAAGGATATGATGGTTCAGGTAGATGAAGGCTATTTATGTCCAAATCATAGTTATCAAAACCGAAGTGAACTGTGGGTTAATCCCAAAAACTGTGAACTAGCTAAAAGGCTGATCATGTTTTGTCAATAGATTGAACAAGTCAAAAAGCCAGGTTGGAACAGCTAGCTTGGCTGGTTCTCCTAATGAAACTTGGGGAAGGTTTTGTAATATACAAAAAAGACAATAATAGCTTTGTTAAATCAATTTGAATCAATAATTAGGTTCTTTCAGTAATATCAACCCCAGGAGTGCATTTGTATGGCTGGCAACTACTGCAGCATCATATAATGTATAGAAATAACCAAGGTATGCAATACCGTATCATACCGACGTTTCGAGGTTGGCTCGGTATGGTACGGTACCATATACCGCTTGGTACAGCAGGGCATACCGAGCGGTACATCAAGGCATACCGAATGATTTTAAATATATTTTTTCATACTGTAGTACTGTATTGGTACTATAGTGAATACTGTAGCACTATAGCACGTTCCGTCCGGTAACGAGCGGTCCACATACCGGTATGCCGTCGGACCGGTACGTATTGCCCGTACCGGATGCTACTATTCGAAATTGCATACCATGGAAGTAACCCTTGTGATTGTTTTCAATTGCTATCCTCACTTCTGTTGCTGTCCTGCCTATTTGCAGCTGGTTTTGGTGTGGAGGTGAAAGAGAAAAGGAATAGAAGAAGGAAAGGAGAGCGAGGAGAGGAGTAAGGATAAAAGCAAAGGAAGGGAGAAAGAAAAAGAGCAAGAATGAATAGATAAAACCAAAGGAACAAGGGGAGACAAGAATGAAAGGGAAAAAGGAAAAGAGGGGGGGGGGGAGTGGGGAAGGAAAAAGGGAAAGGGAAAAAGGAAAAGAAGAAGAAAAGAAGAAAATTGAAAATAGAAAGAAACAAAATAATTGAAAATTAAAACTAATTTGTGCGTGATTTAAAAATACATTTTATTAAATCTATGATACAATCAGTTGATTTGTTGGGCCGGTCAGTAAGTTGGTGAATCAAAGTTTGGTTGGGTCAAAGTTCGATTCTGATAACTATGGTTGAATATCAAGATGACTATAGTACTTTTGTGAAGTCTTTATCATGTCTATTTTGCAGCTACAAAATTGAAAAGATATAACAGTTTCAGATCAATCTTGGTGTTGGGAAGATATATTCCTTTATCAGGTTCAGCAGGTGCAATAAGGCATTGGATCATAGTTTTTCTCCTTGATTGACATGTTTCACAGTCTACGAAGCTTTACGTTTCTCAACATGCAAAAATTATTTCCTTATCTATTACTGTTGCTACCTGCCTTCTAACATGACTGATGAATGAATTTAGTAGTAGTTGTTACATAGGGGAATAGTAAAACTGCAGAACATTTCGCTTCTGTTAAAGTTTGCTAACTGTGTAATAAGATAAATGATGCACCAAATAAAGGATAGTCACAAACCCAGGGAAAATGGAAACTACCACGATTGCAAGTTTATATCTCATGGCTGAACCATTCTGACACATTGGTTAATGATATGGTTGATTTAGACTAACAAGACTAGAGATTGAGCATGCAGTTTCTCGTTTTGCAACTACTATGATCATAATTTCTAAGCTCTTATCTGCTGTTTGCTGATGACAGGTCTACTTAATGGTATACCATGACAATGATTGCTCCGCAGAGGGAACTTTGGACACAGCTTATCCAATATCTTGCATTTGGCCACCAGGTTTCATAATTTGGAAGATGATTTGTAAATTAGATAGATTCCAAAACAGTGGAAGAAACCTGCATTTGAAAATGAAAAAAAATGTTTCTAGGTTTTTATTTGGAGGATAGAAGAGAAACTCCATTGGGACAAATTCTGAAGTTTCAATTTGAAACTGCTTACTCAAATATAGAGGTAAATTATCCTGAAACTAGTGCTGTGCTTAAAAGAAAACCCATTGGTTTGTCTAAATCAAATATCTGAAAGGTCACTCACTCACTATAAACCACATTGATGAAACAAAACATCAGGGACATGGCCGATAATGGTGTTTCTTATTACTGCTTGTTGGGTATTGGTATATAGAGATCTGGGGCTTATCACTGTGTTTCCTGTGCAATCAAGCTGGAGCAGTAGACTACATTTCTTGGGGGATGCAATTAGCTCATGCGATTGAAGTGTGATGTGATTATTTTTGTAGAAAGTTAAGTACTTGAGTCGGGCAAGAATGGATTGGATAGGATGCGGCTTTCTGTCTATCCTCATTTCTACTTGAGGCTGATATGATAAGACAAGTGCGTCCATGTAAATGAAGAGAAGTCGTCTCTTCATTCATGGCATGAGAGTCGTATGATTGCATCCCAATATCAACTCTTTCAAAGTTGGTTGCGAGCTAAATTGACCGGAGGAAAGTGAAGAATGGTACAAAGATGGAGAAAGTCACAGCCACTGGTTGCTCTTCGTTTGGTACATATCACCGTCAGGTTGTAATGTAAATAGAGTGCATACCGCATAGGATTCGCTGAGTGAAAGGTAAAGTTAGCAGAGAAGCAGGAAGAAGGACGTCAAAGGCAGTTGTGTACTTCGTTACTGAAGCCCGCAGTCGCCGTAAGTGTCACCAGAGGAAGAAAACCGGGTGGGTGGTCTGGGCCTCTCATGTTACGCCGTAGAGAGAAACTGGGACTCTCTCTCTCTCTCTCTCTCTCTCTCTCTCTCTCTCTAGAGAGAAAGAGAGAGAGAGAGAGAGAGAGTGCCGGAGAATTCTACGGTACAAGGAGTTTAGACACGTTAATCCGGTAACATGTCAAGCTTCATTGTGCACCTCATTCGTCCAACGTCTCGACGATGCTGACTCGGCACGACGACGCGCCTTGACTCACTATATATATATATATATATACTTCTTTTCTTTGACCTTATACCATCTCATGTTATTTACTTAATTTTTGAATTATCTTCGTCAAATGTGGACACTAGTGGCTTAAAACCTCCTATGTTTTTATACAACTTTGAATATTCATGCTATAATTTGGAGTGTTTTTTATTTTCTAATTATATATATAGGTAAAAATTTTTAAAAAAATCTTAAAGCTTAAGAAATTTATAGATAGCACTCCAAGTTTTCAAAATTCTCGTACGATACTCCTTTTTTCAAATGATCATTCTAGTCCTATTGGCTATTGCCCTCTATCCAACTCGTGGTCATTTCTCTGCCTTGCTGGTTGTCTTTCCTTTTATCACAGACTTAGCTAGAATTGCCTAAGTTATGAGGTATCCTTTTGTTATCTATCCGTAAATAGTTAGCCAAGTTGTAATATTGCTTTCGTCCCAAAGGACATATAAAATAGTACATAGATTAGTTTAAAAACAAGTAGTAAATAAGTCTCGATGTTTCGTAAATAGGACAGGTTTATAAGTAATTTAACAAATACTTGATGTGTAAAAAAGAAAAGAGAAAAAGGAGAAATCAAGAATTTCAGAAGACAAATAAACAGTTGTAAGTCCACAAATGATTACTCACCGGGTGTCGGGTGCATTGGCAAGTTTTAGTATGTTTAATGTGTGAACTTGTGAATCTAATCAACGTTCAACACTACCTCAAATTCTCATCCAGCACTATGCCACATGAGGGATTCTACAGTACTGAGATAGTGGACGTTTTGCTTCGCACTATAGCCTATAGAATACAGACTATGACATATGAAAACTAGGTTATTCTGGGATAGTTTTGTCTATTCTAAGAGCAATTGCTCTACAACCTTGCAAACTGTTTCTATTCACAATTTTCAAACAAAAACACGTTAAAACAAAACAAAACACATTATCAAATATATGTATAAGCAAACAAAGGTAATAAATGGTTTATTGACGAAGGCGTTGCAGGTGCACAACAATCATCCATAACATTTTTCCTCACTTAAACTATCGACACCCTCGCTAATGCTTGCTTGTAGACTTTTATGATTGTTTCTTTGTGTCACGAGGTATCTTTAGGCTCCTAATTGGCTTTTGTTCGGGGAAGCTTTTGCCACTTTACTAAGTACTTGATCTTCTTTATTCCATTGGATAGCTTTGTCTTGCGATCTATTAAAATAGTTTCAACTTACTTTTTGTATGAGGCTCTAGTGGAGTGTAGCCAAGTTGGAACACTTCGGAAGCATCTTACAATATGAGTAATAGGTTTTTAAGTTACTTGTGTGGAAAATATTATGAATTTTGCATCATACCGATAGTTGTAACTTGTAAGAGACATTGTCTACCCTACTGATAATTAGGAATGATCCTTCATACTTGTGCACTGATCCCTTGTATACTTTATGTCTAAAGAATTAGAGTGATGTTGGTTGAAGCTTCACCAATAGCAATCGTTGACTTTAAACTCCTATGATCGCCTTACCAAATTTGCTCACTTCTTCATTTTTTTTATTTTCTTCTGCAAGTAAACCCGAGCAATATTTGTATTTCGGTGTCACTCCTTTACAAAATGATATATTGATGAGCTATTCTTGGTATATTTGATCGCTAAGATATAAGAAGTCGATGATTATTATCTCATAATAATCTCAAAGGGGCTTTTATTGTATACAAAGCTTTGCTGTAAGTTATAAGAGAATTGGGTAATATCTAACAACTTCACCCAATCCTATTAGTTGACACTCATATAATGTTAAAGATATTGCTTAAGGAGTGAATTTACTTTTTCTATTTGAGCATCCGTCTAAAGGTGGAGGCCTATGAAGAAGTATTAGATCCCAACAATTTGAATAGCTCGGTCTAGAATCATTCCAAGAATTGTATATCTTAATCGCTGATGATATTATATGAGACTCCCAAATACTGCATCACATTCTTCATCATAAACTTGGTTATCTCCTTCATTGAGTAGTGTAATGGTGCAACAATGAATGTTATATACTTTGAAAATCAATTGACCACCATGAGTATTGATTGGAGTCACTCTATTACTGATAAACTTGATATGAAGCTTAAGAAAATGCTCTCTCATGACCTTTCTAGTATGGGCAATGATTCTAAAAGTCCTATTGACTTTTGTTGCTCTATCTTATCTTATTGACAAATAAGATACATTCGAATATATTTATCTATATTAATCCCTATCTTTGGCCAATAGAAGGCCCTCTCTATGAGAGCAAATATTTGATAAATATCTAGATGTCCAACCTAAAGGGAAAATACTCTCTCAAGAGTTTATGCCTCAAATTATTTACTTGAGGAACATAAACTCTTCCCTTTGGTGTAGATGAGTCCCTCTTGGACCCAAAATTGTCATGCCTTTTCATTTTTAATCAATTGCATTAGGGTTATTACTTAGAGGTCATGATATAGTCTATTTCTAATCTTGGAAAGGAAGTTGGAGTGAAATTGACTTGCTTGACTTTCGCCTTCCAATTGCATGACATTCACTAGCTCCATTTTTGTACTCAATGTATTAGCTAGGCATTTGCTATTCTAGGTTTGTACTCTATTATTATATCAAATTTAGCTAGAAAGTCCTACCATTGTGTTTGATTTATTAGAGCTTCTTTTGAGTTTGAAAGTAACTCAATGCGATGTTGTCCATCCTTAGCACAAATCGTGTTCCGAGAAGACAGTGCTGCCAATAGAAGGCCCTCTCTATGAGAGCAAATATTTGATAAATATCTAGATGTCCAACCTAAAGGGAAAATACTCTCTCAAGAGTTTATGCCTCAAATTATTTACTCGAGGAACATAAACTCTTCCCTTTGGTGTAGATGAGTCCCTCTTGGACCCAAAATTGTCATGCCTTTTCATTTTTAATCAATTGCATTAGGGTTATTACTTAGAGGTCATGATATAGTCTATTCCTAATCTTGGAAAGGAAGTTGGAGTGAAATTGACTTGCTTGACTTTCGCCTTCCAATTGCATGACATTCACTAGCTCCATTTTTGTACTCAATGTATTAGCTAGGCATTTGCTATTCTAGGTTTGTACTCTATTATTATATCAAATTTAGCTAGAAAGTCCTACCATTGTGTTTGATTTATTAGAGCTTCTTTTGAGTTTGAAAGTAAATCAATGCGATGTTGTCCATCCTTAGCACAAATCGTGTTCCGAGAAGACAGTGCTGCCAAACTCTTAGATAGTAGACTACCGCTATCATCTCCTTCTCATGTATCAAATATTATTGCTTGATCTTGTTGAGCTTACGACTATCATAAGCCACCAAGTGACCCTCCTGCATAAGTACTCCCCCCAATAACGAAGTCTAAAGTAATTGTATGAACTTTGAAAGACTTCCCATAGTTTAGCAATTTGAATACTAATTCTTCTAACAAAACAACTTTTAGGCCTTGGAATGCTACTTCACATTTGTTTGACCATCGCCAATGCTACTCCTTCTTTAACAGCTACATCAGTGGAGTTGTGCGCTTTGAGTACCTAGCTATGATGTACCAATAATAATAGATGAAATCAAGGAAAGATCTTAGCTTCGGTACCTTCTTTGGTATTTGTCATTCCATTATTACTTGCACCTTTGATTTGTTCATCTAAATGGAACATTCATCGATTCGATCCTTAAGAATAAAATCTTCGTCTTACTAAAGTATCACTTCTTTCTTTTCATGAATAAATTGTTCTCCCTATGAATATTGAAAATTATTTAAAGGTGCTCAATATGCTCCTCGAGTGTTTGGCTGTAAATGATGATATTGTCCAAGTAGATGACCATAAACTTGTTAAGATACTCCTTGATTCATGGGAGTGTAGATTATGGCTGAAGCATTAGTTAAGCTGAAAAGTATCACTAAGAACTCGAATACTCCATACTTGGACACATATGTAGTCTATGCTTAATCACCTTTAATAATGTGCACTTGCTAGTAACATGACTAAAGGTCGAGTTTAGAGAAATATTTTGCTTTGTCTAGTTGGTCAAATAAATCCATGACGATTGGGATGTGGTATTTGTTTTGCATGGTCACCTTATTTAAGGCTTGATAATCGATGCATAATTAGATACTCCCATCTTGTTTTTCTCGAAGAGAACTGGAGCTCCGAATGGTATCTTAGAACTGTGGATGAGACCACTGCTTAATAGTTCATTTAATTACTTCTTAAGCTTTATCAACTTTGGAGGGACCATGTGGTATAGTGGTCTTATTTGAGGTTTCACTCCCCGACTCTAGCTTGATGTGGTGATCCACACCTCTGCATGGCGATAGTGAACCCCTTCAAAATGTTTGTCACCACAGTAAGTTCATGAGTGGCCTCCACATCAAGTAACTCTAACTTTATTATAGCCATGAAAGTTAATTTACCTTTTCGCATCCTCTTTTTCAATTATAGAGTTGATATTTGTTATGGATCCTTGATTACTCCTCAAGAAATAAGAATCACGTAGAGATCATCACCTCACATTAGGCATAGGGAGTTTAAGAATAACATTGACACTAACTTTGTCATATGCATAAATTTCATTTCGAGAATCACTTGGAAGTTATCTTGTGGTACTACTATCATGTTTGTACTTTTGCTTCATGTCTTAATCTTGATAGGGATCGCCCTTGCTAGCCTTTCAAATTGTTTTACTCATAGTTTTCAAACAATAATGTACTAAAACAAGGTAAAATACGCTATCAAATATATATACAAGCAAACAAAAACTATAAACGGTTTGTTGATGAAGGTGTTATAGGTGTGCAATGATCATTTATAACACTTCGTCGGACCCGCCTAGCAACGAAAGCACAACAAAACTAACTTTACCAATAGAAGGGTTAAGTCGAAAAATTCTCTCCCAATACTGACCTCTTGTGCAGGGTCCATGAGGAGACAATGCCCATCTCAGCTCAACCCTTGAACCCTGAGGATGCCAGAGCCTATCTCGGTTCAACTTGGGAGCCACTTTGGATGCTCAACCGCCACCTCAGAATCATCTTCAGTTGAACTCTCCCAAACTCCAACCCCCTCACTCAATTGCCATGAGAGTTATCCAGACAATTTTGTGCCTTCGGGACATAATCAAGCTATGTTGATCCACGATCGATGACATCAAGGCAACACTAATACAAACCACTATCATTGCTACTATTAAGTTCGCACTAATACAAACCACTATCATTGCTACTATTAAGTTCGACATAAAACTTGCATGATTTAGTGGCATATATGTATGATGGTTGTTCATAATATAGTATGTATAATAAATTATAAGCATTGATTGGAAGACTATCAATGCTCATTTAGCAAGGTGGTGATGAGGAATATTCTGACACCAATCATATCCCATTAGTTGGCTGTCATAGATGAACTGATGTGGAGGACAAAGGCTTGTATCATCCCCCCCACTCGATAGTAGGGCAACGACTTATCGGTCGTCATGGATGATAGTTTATCGGGGCAGAATGGGCCAACCCTGACGACTGCAAGGGCTAGTGGTCCTCGGGTGGTTAAATAAACCTACGCCCTCCTTTTGTTGGCCTCAGCAAGTGACAGGCCATAGGGCATGGCTCGAGCGAATCTTGTTAGTCGTTAGGGACAGTGGTCCTCGGGCGATCAGGTCGGCTTCCCCCCTTTTTGTCAGTTTCTGTGGATAACAGGTCATATGGGGGTCATACGGACCAGTCATCCATATGGATAAACGACAAAAAGAGATTCATACGGATTAATTATCTATGTGAATAAATGATAAAAGGAGAACGTCCGAATAATCATGAATGATCTCTTTGACTGTTTAGGTATAAAAAATTAACCCCCGACGGAGTGGTCAGATCTCTCGCATACAAAACCCTCGCCCTCACTATTTTATGAAAAGTTATCTTAGTCATCAAAGATGTAAGGGCGAAAAATCTTTATCGTCATCGATCTGTGTGTAAAATCACCGAGGAAATCGGAACTCATATTGAACGTCGGAAGATCACTTCCAATTCACCTCAACCACCTCACTCCCGTAGTGATTGTTCCATCCGACCAGTCATGAGAGTCACCCATATGATTTCACGCCTTCGAGTCAAGGCCATGTCAGACTCCCAGTCGACGGCATCGAGGCAAGGACAGGTGGGTTGCAGTGTGTTAAGGACAGCATATCTATATGTATACTTGACTTAAGTACGAACGCGTACAACTCAGAGAGATTAAAGAATGAATAATGCATATTAACGGCAAATATAGGAAAGAGCACGCACCCTTTTCCGTCTCCCAATAAGGGGATTCAAGTGGAACCCCTCCCTCCACCCCCACATGGGATGGGATCTCCGACAGCCTCCGCTCTCTCCCATCTCCTGTGCAGGGCGGCGTGTCCATCACCTCATCATACAGAGAAATCCGTACACCACCAGTGGCCCGCACGAATACACAAGCCTCAGTCACCGCCCATCACGACCGTCCACCGAAAAACGACAAAAGACGCGCGCGGATCTCGAGGCGCAGGACGAAAGGACACCTATGGCCGGGGTTGCTCCACGTGGTACCCACAGTGATGCCATCGCTAGTATAATACGGACATCGGGTCTAATCAAATGGTGGTGGTGTGGTGGTGATTGGATTATTTAATCTAACCATGTGTTAATTTAGTGTTCTTCGTGTACTTATGTTGTCGTCTGCTGCATCTGACAGGCTTCAGTGCTCATGGCGATCGAAAGCCCAAACTTTGTGGCTTTCCTCAAGCGGTATGGTTTTGCTCCTTCCGAGCCATGATTAGCTGCAGCATTACCTGCACCTTTGACCCCTTAAAAGTTGTCATTATGTTAAGACACAGGATTTGGGCTTCGATGACTAAAAGCCACATAGATTAGTTCACTTAAGCCACATAGAATTCCGATCCACATGGCCTGCGTTGGGTATTCATCAATGCAACACCAGGAATTTAATATGTTGCCCCAACTTAATTCTAACTAAACTATGTCCAATCATAACAACACTATACGTATTGATTCTTATCAACAATGAGATGGCAAATTGATTGTGCTAAAGAAAGCTTCAATCTAAACATAAATTATGATAAGAGAACTCTTTGTAAAGTAAACGAGGACTGACACTGTGACATCAAACTAAGAATTTTGTGAAGGTCCACCATATGAAAGCTGCCAATTTAATATTCTCCTCTTGGTGGGAAGCAAGTCAGTTCACGCTATCAAAAAGTGTAGCAGTAGTAGGAGTAGTAGTTAGCTTAGCAACTAAAGAAAAAGCAGAACATAGCTTGTTAGGCTGCTGTGGGAATTAAAGTGCCACTTTGGTTGACAGTGGCCTAACTCTAATTTAGTAAGGTTGACAGTTTGAGCTGACCTTAATACATCCTTGTTGTTAATTAAGCAAACTTGTCTGTACCACAGTGAACTCGAGACTGTTCAAGTGATCTAAGTTAACACTAAGACACGTCTCCTGCCTCTTTGATCGATCTTTAGTTGCAGTATATGTAGTCTATTCGTGGAACAGTAATGACAAACACAAGTACTTGGTTATTACTTTGCGGACAGATGTAGTAGTGACTGCTTTGGGAGACGCGCGTGGCACCTTTCAGCATGCCAACTCCTGTAGCAGATGAAGACGAGCTACGAATGGGAGCGTTTTCATGTGACCAATTGACCTGCTGCTGCTATCTACAGGCGTTAGGAAAGTCCAGTAACAGATGACTTGGAGCCCAAACACTGACATGATTGGTGCGGAGACTGGAGATCAGGCCATGAAATGAATGCTCTTAATGCCAGCAAGCACGGAGAAGAGCCGCGGAGGCTACACACTACAAGGAGAGAGAGAGAGAGAGAGAGAGAGAGAGAGAGAGGGGGGGGGGGGGGGAGAGCAACGGTTGGTCTCTCAGAGGACAGCCAATCCGCGCCACCGAGCCTTGCGCGTGCAGAGGACAGGAAAAGCAAGGGCGGATTAAAGATGGGGAAGGAAGGGTTTTTTGTTTGCGTAGGCAACAAGGTGGGAAAAAGTGGGAAGAAGTAAAAGATGCTCAGGAAATGGCAGTAGACCCCAACTCTTTTGAGTGCTCGACCCTGACAACCCAACAAGAGACTTGGGAGGGGTGTGTGGTTGGCATGGAGGGTCCCCGGCTCCTCCTCCTCCTCAATCCTGACACGAGTTCTTGCAATCCCTCAGATGCCAGAGAGAGAGAGACGAGAGTATGAACAGTCTACGAGCGGCATCCAGCTAAGGTAAGGACGTGAAAGATTCAGAGACGACACACGTACACGGATTCGAGCCTACGGTAATAAATATTGCCACCGGTTTGTAGCAATAATTACAAGGGACAGGACGAGCTTGCAGGCCGTGGGAGGAGCGAAGTATGACGCTGTCGGTTGTTCCCTGCGGCAACCCCTCTCTCTCTTGATCTCTTACTTGATCTCCACCTCGGAGGAGACCCATCACTATTTGCCCCCGTCTTGATTTGATGACCAAGAGGTGCAACGACAGACTTTTCCTCTCCCTTTCCCCTTTCCACGAACAAAATGGCTGTTAGGACGCCATATCCCCACAGCACTTGTTCCCACTCCCTTCTAATCTCTCTTTTTCTCTCTCTAGCTCTTTTTTGGCAGCTCCATTGCGCACCCAAAGCATCCCATGGGACGCCAATTGGTGCTGCTTTTAGTGCTGCACTTGCGTGCTTAGTCCCTCTCGTCTCTCGTCTCTCGTCCTTACTTTCCTGAGTGCAGTAAAAGCTGGACTAGTGACCCTTCTCAGATTTTTACCCAGCTGTGATCTGTTTGTTTCCTTTGCTGAATCTTACCGATCAGCTTCCTTCTCGGACGGATGCATCAAGTAGGAGGTGAAGGGATCACAGTCGTGTTATAGGTGTGCAGAGTTTGAGTTTATGGAGTTTAGGAATCCTGGTGAGATTGGGATACCTGCCTCCTCGTCCTCCTCTTCTGGCTATAAACCTTCTCTCGTCAGAGGAGGATCTGCCTTCTCTAAACCCACACTCTTCCCCTCTACCTCTCTTGTCTCCCCAAGAGGAGAAGGAGAAGCAGGAGGCGCGGGAGTTGGAAGTGGTGGTGTTGGAAGAGGAGGAGCAAGAAACGGTAACACCGAGGCACTACCACCACCGAGTCTTGAATCCATCCCCACAGCCATAGATCGTCTCCCTCAGTCTCTTGGGAAGAACGCAGATCAAGCTGCCATCTCCAACTCGTCTCCAGGTGCTGCTGGTGTGGGTCTGTCTGCAGACAACTCCAAACCGACAACCATCGCTAAGACTTCGACCATCACCGCCGCCACCAGCGCAGCTTATATCTCCACCAAGTACAAAGAATGCCTTCGCAACCACGCGGCAGCCTTAGGCGGCCACGTTGTCGACGGCTGCGGCGAGTTCATGCCGAGCGGCGACCCCGACACGCCCGAGGCACTGAAATGCGCAGCCTGCGGCTGCCATCGAAGCTTCCACAGGAGGGAGACCGACGGCAGCGCCGGCACCGCCAATTCCTTCTACCATGGCACCACTCGCCTGCCCCTACTGCTCCCGCCTCCCCATCCCCAAGCGCACCCCCACCACCAGCAGCAGTTCCAGCTCGGCGGCTTCTCCTCGAGTCCGTCGGCGGCCGTGCGGGGGACGTCCGGCTTCGTCCACTTCGGTGGTAGCAACCCCAGCGGGAGCGGGGGCACCACCACGGAGTCGTCGAGCGAAGAAAGGTTAAACACTGCGACGCCGACGCCCACAACCATATCGAGGAAGCGGTTCCGGACCAAGTTCACCGCGGAGCAGAAGGAGAACATGTTGGCTTTCGCCGAGAGGGTGGGGTGGAGGTTTCAGCGGCAAGACGATGCAATGGTCGAGCAATTCTGCGCCGAGATTGGCGTGAGAAGACAAGTCTTAAAGGTCTGGATGCACAACAATAAGCACACAGTAGTTAGAAAGCAGCAGCTGCAGCCGCCACCACCGGAGGAACAACCAGTGCAACAGCCGGAGTCAGCGCAGCGCCTACAGCAGTAGTCAAGAAGGTGATGCCCTCAGCTCACCTTACTCTGCTCGGGGAGGACTCCTGCAGACGACATGGCGGAGGAGGGGAAGAAGACGTGTCGGGTTTGAGCTTGCTTTCCTCCTCATCTCTCCAGGTGTTCTTTACCAACTCAAGCATCGAACTTTATGTTACCATCTGCATTAGTATGCCACTTGCGATTATTCAAGCTGCAGCCAACGTCAAAATCGTATCACTCGTTCACAAAAGCTTACAATTACAAGTCTTGAGAATGAAACTACTACAAGCTTCTGGAAAAGTGGCCTGCTATGTAGTCGACTAAAGGACCTCATGCTGCTCCATCAAAGACTTCTTTGTTTCTGTTATCCATCGGTATTCTCGTGTTGTCGTTTGTCAACATTTCCAGCTTCTCGGTTCAGAAATGACCGCACATAACACATGCCGGTCTCCTGCAAAGAGCAGAAAAGTCGACATAAGATGATGGCATTCCATGCGTCCTATGGATCCATGAACTCTTCCATGGTCGTCATTGTCCTCTAATACCGTCGCAACACTCTCTTAATACCCTTCATCAGCTATCTTCGTTTCATTTCCCGTCCCTTTGCATGGGGATCTGTCGGTTCTTTCATGTCTACTAACATCTATCATCTTGACCCTATATCATGCAGCTGCTTCCTATCTTTCTAGCTTATGGGATACAGATGACAACGGGATGGGATCAAAATACATGTAAAGAATGCTCACTGCATTCTGTGCTTCCTTTCCCTTTTGCGATGCAGTTAGCATGCTTTTTTCCTGGAGAACGGTGTTACTAAGCTGCAGGAATGGGACCTGTGCATTCCATGTTCTCGTTTTCATTGTTCGGTAAGGACATATCAATGCATGCTCTTGCTTGGAATATCAATGGTCTGTAAACATGTCTTAGCATAATTCAAAGCTAACATTTTATAGAGAGAAGAAGAGGTCATAGTTTATTGTCCAAACCAAAGCCAAACTTTTATGGATGACATCTTTTTCCCCTCTGCCATATGTTGTCATATTATGATATCAAAGCCATCCATATGTTGTATATTGGCCGAGATTTTGTACCCCTGAGAAGATCTTGACATTTATTATCAATATGTACCTGACACACCAGTAATGTAATGTTTAGATGTATAACTCATGCGAGTCCCACAGCCATGTCAAGTCAGTATCAGCAGCACTATTGGGCAGCTGATATACTGCAGAATGTTGAATAGAGTGCATTATATTGCTCAGATCTACGATTCTTTATAAAACAAAATTGTGGACTCCAAAAAGTATATTTCATTAGACTGTGATCTAATTGGAATACTTATTTTAGGACACTCAAAAGAAATCTGCAACCCTTTAGTTATCTGGAAATAATAAAGAACTATGTGGTGAGAAGTGTAGAAAAGCATGTCTATTTCGATGGGTGGCTGCAGAAGTAGGTCACAGGCTCACAGATCCATCTACATAATGTTTTAGAAGATGTAGAGGTTTACAAGGGCTCAATCTGCTATCAGACAAAATGTACTGACACAGAAGGTGATGTATTTGGTGAAACATCTGGAAAGAATTCTGCATTATGTACGGAATATTGCGAAATCAAAATAGTGATCCAAAATCTAACAAAGTGAATTGAAATGAAAATTTTCATCCCATCATCCAAAGATTGATGATAGTGTGATCCATCAGCCCTTAGTCTACACTTACTACTAGTTAGAATAGTTTTAGAGAAAGAGAAGTGCTCTTAATCAACACCTTCTTCCATTGGAGAAGAGGTTCTTGAAACCCCAAGCTTGGAGTACAGTGTGTGCACATTAAAATTGTTTGTCTTGAATGTGAATATTTGATCATGGACAAAATGGATGAGATATTTTATTTGCATTATGCATCAAATTTACCAAAGTAATCGAACAATTCTAAATTTGAAGTCTGTATCATAATGTTCATATGCATCACAGTAAGACAGAAAGCATGACACAAAATTATTTTGGCTTCCGAGTGAAAACTGCAAAAGAAGATTAGGATTTCATCTGATATATATAGCAAACAAGCTTACCAATTACAGAAGGCTAGCCGGATATGTCTGTAATGGTAGTCTTCATCTACAACACATGATAAAAAGGGGAATGAAGGTTATACACGAGAGAGACTACTGCTGAGATCAAAGACATATCATCTTCACATAGTGCCATATGAGATCTAGCAGGGAGATTAACCCCAACACACTTCACATATACATAGCTGCTGCCTTCTAGTCTGTGCCCCCAGTTGAGTTTCAAATGTTTCAACCTGCCAGAAAAGATAAGATAGAGGAAATTATGAAGGCTTGGTATGTTTCACACTGAGGTTGCTGAATAGCTCCTCTTGAACACTTCCATGCATCAAAATGTGCTGCAAAGTAGGACAGCAACCCTAAATGAAATTTAGAAGATTGCCATCAAAGTGATCCTAAAAGGAGAGCATCATGGAGTTCAGGTCAGCCATGATCATGGAAAGCCAGCAGCTGCCTCATAAGATTTTTCTATTGGTTGCGTACTATTGTTAGTATTTGAACTGAAACTTTGAGTAATGGTGTTCGGAATGATTAATGGTTAGAGTTGGGATGGGGTCTTTTCATGAAAGCGGGATTTCTGCAAAGAACAACCGAGAAAATAGATCAAAATTCATGTATGATTTCTGCTTCTCAAATAAGCCAAGTGTTTGATTTCAAAATCTCAATGAATAGGGAAAGCACAGAAAACTCAATGGAACAGTGGATGGCAGAGGTGTCATGTACAGAGATACGTATACCTCTGTTGTTGGAGGGCCTGTAATAAGGCATTTGGCCTGCCTCGATGCGCCGTACGTCCTCCACGAGCAGTTCGTAATGGCGCTTCACCTCTTCGGCCGTCTTCCCTCCGACGGCGCGGGCGATCTTGTGCCAGCGATCGGGCGTGTCCTTGTCGTAAACCGCGAGCGCCTTCTCGAACGTCTTGTTCTCCTTTGCTGTCCATGAGGAACTCATCGAGCCGGACGCCATCTCAGGGAGGACGTCAGAGCGTGGAAGGTTTCTCCGGTGGCAGTAGATAGATCGATATGGGAAGGGCCTCTTCTTATAAGACACCATGTGGGGTTACGATGGGGGTGGAGCCAGCCATCGAAGAGGACCAGAATGGCCAGAGTAATGGTGGAAGTGGGAGAATTCACGAACGTATACCTCATCCTTCCTCCTTCACATACATGCCTTCACGCTTCTTTAATCAGTGCATATAAGAACAAAGTTTGTGTGGCGCTGGTAAGGTTTCTCTCTTATGCTTAATGAAGGGGCAACATCTGCATTTGCAGTCTCGTTAGATCAGGAAACTGATGCTAAACAGGTTGCGTACGACCTGTAACAAGAATTAAGATCATGGAGGTGCTACTGACAAAGAAGAAAGCCCAGCTGTTGCTTCCCGTTTGGAGAAAGGCCTCCGTCCTCTGCTGTATCCAACCCAACTTATCTGTCTCCCTCTTTCCCGGTCATGTCGACTGCAGCCTTTGTTTTACTGCGAATTCCTTCTCCACTAGATTCTCCGGCGTGCCCCTTGTCTCCCCCCAGAGATGGTCCAGAAAGATTAGGAAGTCCTCGAGATCTTCTCCGAAGGACTGCTGTGGTGACATCATCTTCTCCACCAACTCGATCCTGGGGTAGCTGGGAACGGGGCCAGTTTCAGATGAATGTTATTAGAAGGTTATTTGGATTAGATAAGATTCATCCATGTTAATCTATCATGGATCATGATTGGGAGGCCTAAAATAGAGCAGCAATCAACCTGAGTTGGGTTTACCATGTTAATCTAACAAAAGAAAAGATCATCAACAGTCAATGGTAAATGTTTGCATCAAGAAGAGCTCATGGAATCCTTCACTACAGCCTTACATGGTGAATTCCAGCATGAGCATGACCTTCAAGCTGCAAATGTCTACATGACATGTAGAACTCCTTTACATCAACACAGCAGTAAGTCATAATGTCCCCAATACTACTAAGCCACTGACACACAACACGAACTATATCACATCCACATCCACAGAACTAGAAAGAAAGAATATGCAACATCCACATCAGGATATCAGCATCAGAAGCATTTTGATTCTGGGTAGATGAAAAAAGCTCAACTTTGGTTGATCGTCAACACGCCAAGATACCCAAAAGTAACTTCTAGCAAGTTGCTACAGAGCACCTCAGTCACTGGTTTTTGGACCATGTTGATCCCTGTCGACTGCAAGTTGATGCCACTTTGCATCTTTTGTATGCTGCAAGCTGTTAGATTAGTTGATTTCTTCTTAATGTTCAATGCAGTTTTCAGTATTGATGATTGTGCTACGAATGTACGAAGTGACACTTTTCTCTGCATTCAGAGAAATGTAGTTTGTGATTGTGGCAGATACAGTATCTTTGCTGAAAGTAAATGAATCTGCTGGGCATCCAAATAAAAGTAAAAGGAGTGCATCTCCTCCTATGACTTTGGAAAGGAGTTGTCAAGCCTACCATCATCTCCATTCTCAGTCATTAAGGGACTTCGACATACCTTTTTGTCCCAGTAGAATCTTTACTGTGATCTGTGCCACAAACCAAAAGTTCTGCTGGTCTGAGAGATGTCGGAGCTCAACATCCATGAGAAGAAATGGAGGCAACTTCCTTGGGATGAGGAGGATTATGATATAATAATCCTACCAATTAGAAGTAAAAAATAAGTTTAATTTTTTAATATATAAGATATTATGATAAGTACATTTATTTATTTCTAATAAAAACAACATAGCACACTAGATTTTCCCCAACCGCAACATGGTAATCACGTGTCCGGCACATGCTGCCATAACGATTCCAATAAGACAAATCCATCCGCGCTTTGGTTGCGCCCGCGGGACTAACATACCGGAGCCGCAATATACAGCAAAGAGGTGGCTTTGAGAAGCCTTCTTCCTTCGCAATCCCATCCTTGGTGGAGCAATGGCGACGAGCGTGGCGATGGCCTCCCTGCCCCTCGGAAGAGCCCTAACCCCGTGGAGCGCAGATCGACGGCTCCGTTTCAGGCACAATATCCAGATCGAATTGTGAGCCGCTCCCTCGGGGAGATTCGTGGAGTAGGTTTACAGCTCTTTCTTTGCTTTTCTTGGTGCAGATCGTCCGGAATCGCGTTTGCGAGCTTAGACCAAAAGACTTATGCCCAGGGGATCAAGATTTCGGAGGGGAATGGGGGGCTTCCCAAGGTCTCTCTGCTTTCCCCTCATGGCAGGTCAATCTCCCCCTTCTTCCTCATTTTAATGTTCAGATTCTTGGCATCAGGTTCTAAAGACTCATCTTTAGGGCCTACTGCTTGGATTTGTAGATCTTCTGGTTTTGGTAGTTTTTATTATAAGGTTTGATGAATTGTGCACTTAAGAGTGCATTTTAAGCAATTACGTTCTAGATTGCTTACGCTGTGATTGCACCAATCAACTAGTGCTGTTGTATATAAGGGGCTATGATGCTCGACGGTCACTGATATCTGTCAATTTGTGAAATTGGATATGCAATGCATGCGCGGGTGTTACAGTGGCTGATATGATACAGTCTTTGTGCAGTGAGGCTGAGATTTATCTGTTCGGAGGCTGCATTACATCTTGGAAGGTTTCGAATGGCAAGGACCTTCTCTTTGTTCGGCCAGATGCTGTGTTCAATGGAAAGAAACCTATCAGGTATCGATGGTTGTGGTTCTTCTTTTGCCTATCATTTAGCTATACCTCTTTTAAGTTTATCTTTCACCTTAACGGCAACCTTAGCAGTGATAATTCTTTTATTACTTACCTTAGCTTTGATATTTGGAATGAATAAAAGCTTGAACAACACAAAAGAGTAAATAATAATTAAAAAAAAACCTTTGCTACAAGGGCTTCTACTTTTGATTGGATCTAGAAGACCTCTTTTTTCTACCATATTATTTTAAGGGATACATGGCTAAAAAATAGTGTTTTTTCTTTTTCTTCAAAACAGTGGAGGAATCCCACATTGTTTCCCTCAATTTGGACCTGGCCCTATACAGCAGGTATAAGCCCTCTTTTATATTTCATTTTCATTTGTTCCTATAACTGGCTTGTAGTATAGTTCTTCTAGAAAAGATTTGCTGGCATTTTCTTTTACTGACTTATAGCATCATTACTAGATCGACAAGCACTCACAACAATAAAGAGAAAATAAATTCAAGACAATAGGTCAATACTGGTGGTATCTGTTGTTTATTCCAATCTACTAGTGAACCTGTTAGGATGATCAACTCTTTGGAATATCTTTTTGGCCCCTTCTATCCTTTGTCTAATAGGTTTGCTGAGTGCTTCCTTATTCAAGAAAGCCCTACGATTCAATCAAGGACTTCAACTGGCTTATAAAGCCTGAGTTCCGGTCTCTGCATATAGGGTCATGCAAACTATTCTGGTAAATCATACCGTAAAAACAATTGATTTCTTTGCGAAGTTTCTTATATTAGCTTAAAGACTATTTTTACAAGATATCTAAATATATCTCGTAGGAGAAAGCATCGTGAGTAGTATTCATGTAAAAAATGATAAATTTCCTCCACTTGACATGCATGATACTCTAATTTCTGAACTATCCCTGGACACCATACGTTTACAGTGGGCCATAATTTAGCAATTTGATATTTCCAGTCATACAATCTTTCTGTGGGTTCAGTTATGAGCTGATTTCTTGACGAAAGAATCTAGGTTGTTTTCTGGTGTGCAGAAATGGTATTAATGGAAGTTCAACATAGCAAGAACCTTGTTTTCTTGATGATATTTGTCTTCTTATCTGACAGCATGGTTTTGCAAGAAACATGAGCTGGTCTATTGCTGACTCTGATAATGTTGAAGGGGATCCTATCATAACCTTGGAACTAAGGGATGACCCTTACAGTCGCTCGATGTGGGATTTCAGCTTTCAGACTTTGTACAAGGTCAGCTTGCTTATCATCTGTGCAAGTGTTTTGTTGTTTACACTATATTCTGACTATTGATTTTATCACAGAACATTGTGAACTAGACTGCTTGGAACTTTTACATAGAATAATAATTTAACAAACCTCACAACATGGATCATACAGAAGAGTGACAAGAATCAGTAAGATTTTAGATTGAACAAGGTTTATCCATTCCCTAGGAATGGGTGCAAACATAGATATTCAGTTGTGTTGATATTTAATTTATAATTTAATGCTTGTCAATTCTGGACATTCTTTTCTTTTCATTTACACATGTATGGATTTAATATGTATGCATCTATTTATTAATAATACTGATAATTGTTTCTGACTTGGTTTATTATGTCTTTCCCTGTTGCATCACCTTACTGCTTATTGACATTTCATTATAAATTTGCCATATATGTATTTCTTTAATGTGTATGTATGAGTTCAGTGTGGATACAATAGTGCATAGAAGCTATTAATGATAACTTTACTAGGGAAGTTTTACACAAGAAGATTGCCATTGTGGGCAATATGAAAACCTGCCATTGGAGACATTACCTAGATGGAGGCAAAATAATAATTCTGAATTTCTGATTCAAGTCTAGATATTACCAAGTATTTGGATTAATTGTCAACTAGTTTTGTCAATCATAAATGTAGCCTTGGCAAAGTCCATATGGTAGAAGTTTGTCTGTTTCTGGTTTTGAAACCTTCATGTGCTTTTTTCTCCCTTTTTATCATCCTTATTTCCGATATATTACTTGTTTTTATGATGTTTTGACAATGTTACACAGGTCAAGCTACACTCTAATAGTTTGTCAACGGTGCTAACTGTTTCCAACACGGACAAGAAACCTTTTTCATTTACCACTGCGCTGCATACCTATTTCCATGTAAGAATGAAAATAATACCCTCCTATATGCTAGTTTCTTTTCTTTTTCTCCAAGCTCCTCATTTACCATGTGTACAATGCATGCCATCCACATTATACAAGTGACAATTGATCATTGGGCAGGCTTCTATAGCAGGAGTATCAGTGAAAGGTCTAAAGGGTTGTAAGACTCTGAACAAGGACCCAGATCCTTCTAATCCTTTGGAGGGTAAGGAGGAGAGGTTTGTATGCTTACCAATTGATGAAAGTAATGCTAATCAAAATGTATAAGAAACAGTATGTCCTACGTATGCGAGCATGTAACCAATGCAACAAAAAATTATTGATTGCTTATATTCTGATTGATTTTGTTTTGATTCAGGGAAGTCATAACTTTTCCGGGGTTTGTTGATTGCGTTTACCTTGATGCACCCAAAGAGATATTCCTTGACAATGGAATTGGTGACGTAATAAATATACAAAACAGCAAGTATGAAATCTGTCCTTGTTTCGGCATCTCTTGTAGATCACCAGCTCTGCTTACCATTCTCGTGACCATTATTGCCCATGCAGTTGGTCAGATGCGGTTCTGTGGAATCCGTATATGCAGATGGAATCCTGCTTCAAAGATTTTGTTTGTGTGGAAAATGCCAAGGTATTGACACCTTATTATCTTGTGACCAGTATAAGAAATTAGGAGCATTCTGATCTTTGTTTCTTCCCATTGCAGATTGGACAAGTCCATTTAGAGCCTGAGCAATCATGGACTGCAGAGCAGAAAATTGCCATTAGTTGAAGCTGATTTCTTTTTCAGTTGAATAACTGAAGAACATCATTTCAAAGATCCAATTTCGTTTATGATTATCGTTCTTTGTAATATGAACTTTTATCTGATGTAGGTACGGCTTGATTTGTTGTCATGTAAAGCTATATCCAAGCAAATTTATACTCTAATTTGGTACATTCACTTAAAAGCTTGGACTTCTATTTGGGTATTCGAAGTATGCGTGTTTCTCAATCTGAAGGAGAAAACCATATGATCTTGCCTTTCGAGTAAATTCAGAATCCTGCACCTCAAATGCAACAGATAACAATGGTCATCCTTTACTATTCTTTAGCTCGTTCATGTGCTTCTTCGATGAATTGGCTATTCTTTCACCAGTAATTCTTGCAGGAACCATTGCCATTTACGAAAGTGTGGATGATGATTGCCGACGAGGCAGTCACAGCATCCTGGTGGGATTCCTGACAGTTCGGATCGTTGTTCCTGCATAACGATGATGAATCCAAATGCCATCGGTTTCTCTCTCTCTCTCTCTCTCTTCTTCGTCCGAGTCACGCAACAGATGAGTGATCGGGCCATGCACGCTTCCCTTCACGCCGGTCCGACTGCGCCCTTCAGCATTCCCCTTCTTTCTTTCGATTGAGACCGTCGGCTGCAAGCATCGGCCGCTCTGTGCCGATCTTTACTACATGCTTTTTAATTTACGTTATTGTTATAGATTTTGGTTCTTATGAAATTTATTATAAATTTGATGTCCACAGATGAAATTTCATAAAAATTATATGTTCAACAAAAGTTTTTTCAATTCTTAAATTAATATCATAAGATTGAAGGATTTGAAGAATTCAAAAAGCTGAGGCTTAAGATTAATATCAAAATAACAAATATTTTATTATGCAAAAAATATATTTAATATCCAATTTTTTAGATTTATATATTATTATTAATTGTTCTAATTATTATTTAGGCGGCAGAGTCTTCTCCCTTGACTACTAACCTCATAAAGCCAGGGCAGGGTAGTAGCACTCCTGGCTCCACACAGGAGGTCGATGGTGGACGAGCATAATATATAATTGATAAGATGATGGCTGATGCAAGTGTTGGCACATCTCTTGATCATTTCAATATGTACTGAGCAGAGAACAAGTACAGGATTTGGTTGATGTGATGATGCATCTCGGCCACCAGAGGGTTCCTTATTGCTGCTGCTCTTTATGGCCTGCTTACGATAGAATCTACGGGGAGAAGTCCATCTTCTGTCATCACAGACCTCAAGGCAAGTGAGCAGTTTCTCTCTCCCTCTCTCTCTCTCTCTTGGCACCAAAAGTTGCAGCTTTCCTATGTATCTCACTCTGTTCTTCTTGCAGAAACAGAGCGTGCCTGACAAGAAACCCTCTTATACCGGTATCCATTTGTATAATACGACTCTGAATCAGATGTCAGGTTTGAGGTTCCATCTAAGCTATAAATTGTCACTATCAGCACATACGTACAAACCCATGCAATCTGGTGGAGAATAAGATTTGGAGTTCACATCAACCCTGAAAGGAATGTATTGGTGTACTTGCCGTCTATATGTATCGGGCCAGCGAGATGCTTCATCATCCTCGAAGTGACGGTCTACCCAAAAGCTTTGCACTCGAAAGCTTGAAGTCGAAGTGAGGGTGGAAGCTCAGGAGCTCTACCACCACCGTGTTCTTGTGCTGCTGCTGCGCCTAGCCAAAAGCAGCCCAACACCATGCCCAAAGCTCGAGAACCGCATGCACCAAAAGGAGGCTTCTATTGATCATTTCATCGAACACATCTTGCATTGATCTTGAAACTACCCAGAGAGAAGGTATTGCCAAGAACTGCACACAGGTATGAAGAATGACCAAGAGTCTACGAGATGACAAACCAATTCCACCTGATATCTTGCTGCCGGTGACGGAATGGTCTGGTGCAGCAGAGCTATCAAAGATGAACTCCACTAAAGATTTGCTTCCTAATTTTTTCCTCCTGATGACACAGTTGTTTGGTGCAGCACATCCATCAGAGACCTACTCCATCACCAAGTAACTCCAAACGTTCGCTGACTTCCCTGTCCATCTGCTTGTCTCATCGGAGAGAAAGAAGGAAATAAAGCAACCTGCATTGATGTCGATGGTCGGGCATGGAAGACTTCATTGGGGAGGAGGTACTCGATGCTCAGAGTGACGGCAAAAGAGCCAAATCATGTACAAAACATGCGATGAACAGTGAGGAACGCTTATTCCCGACAGCTACTTAGACATCTGGAAATGTTGCAGTGAGGCATAGACACCAACGACACAGATGTCAAAGCAAACACAATCAATCTTCGTCATCTTCTTTCCACGATCTGTGCTACAAACATTCAGTCAACCTCACCAGTGATATAGTCATGCAGGTCTGACTACTTGTTGTGGTGCTTACTATCATACCAAGAATCATCATGACAAAGACGTAACTTAATAGAGTTGCTAACCAGGATGAACGAAAACCAATGATGTGAACCTATAAACATCAAAGTTGTTCATCCCAGATCCAGGAAGGCGTACTAAAATACCCAAGGATTTATGAGAAAGCAAAAATGGCCAACTAAGTGATCAAGCATTTTTTATATCCAACATAAACTGGCCACTAACCTTCAGATGCACGAATTCTGCCATGATCCAGACTAGTTTATTGTGGGCGATAAAGCAAGTCAGACACGCGAGGCTCATCATCACTTTCCTCTTCCTTTTTCCTCCTCGATGCCCGGGCGACTACTAAAGCATAAAGGAACAAAATTATACGTCAGCCGCAAAGACGAAAACGCACAACCCAATCTTTCTTCGCCGTCCCCGCTTACGCCTTCTTTGCCTTTGATTACCTGATAGCTTCTCTTACCTAAATTCGACCCCTTAAATCTCCCATACGATTCGAATTCGAATAGGTCCGATTTGGATTTTTATGTGGTTTCATTTTTCTATTCAATGTTGATTTTGGGTCTCGCGTGGATTATTTTTTTAGTTCCGAGTTTGGCCTGTCGTCCCTTATGGAATTACATATCTGGGCCTCTAAAATTTAATATGGATTATATTAATATCCAATTTTTTAGATTAATGTATTGGTGTACTTGCCGTCTATATGTATCGGGCCAGCGAGATGCTTCATCATCCTCGAAGTGACGGTCTACCCAAAAGCTTTGCACTCGAAAGCTTGAAGTCGAAGTGAGGGTGGAAGCTCAGGAGCTCTACCACCACCGTGTTCTTGTGCTGCTGCTGCGCCTAGCCAAAAGCAGCCCAACACCATGCCCAAAGCTCGAGAACCGCATGCACCAAAAGGAGGCTTCTATTGATCATTTCATCGAACACATCTTGCATTGATCTTGAAACTACCCAGAGAGAAGGTATTGCCAAGAACTGCACACAGGTATGAAGAATGACCAAGAGTCTACGAGATGACAAACCAATTCCACCTGATATCTTGCTGCCGGTGACGGAATGGTCTGGTGCAGCAGAGCTATCAAAGATGAACTCCACTAAAGATTTGCTTCCTAATTTTTTCCTCCTGATGACACAGTTGTTTGGTGCAGCACATCCATCAGAGACCTACTCCATCACCAAGTAACTCCAAACGTTCGCTGACTTCCCTGTCCATCTGCTTGTCTCATCGGAGAGAAAGAAGGAAATAAAGCAACCTGCATTGATGTCGATGGTCGGGCATGGAAGACTTCATTGGGAGGAGGTACTCGATGCTCAGAGTGACGGCAAAAGAGCCAAATCATGTACAAAACATGCGATGAACAGTGAGGAACGCTTATTCCCGACAGCTACTTAGACATCTGGAAATGTTGCAGTGAGGCATAGACACCAACGACACAGATGTCAAAGCAAACACAATCAATCTTCGTCATCTTCTTTCCACGATCTGTGCTACAAACATTCAGTCAACCTCACCAGTGATATAGTCATGCAGGTCTGACTACTTGTTGTGGTGCTTACTATCATACCAAGAATCATCATGACAAAGACGTAACTTAATAGAGTTGCTAACCA
This sequence comes from Musa balbisiana, assembly GCA_004837865.1. Classification (NCBI taxonomy): domain Eukaryota; kingdom Viridiplantae; phylum Streptophyta; class Magnoliopsida; order Zingiberales; family Musaceae; genus Musa; species Musa balbisiana. Next base: position 1,467,399 of record CM017194.1, read on the forward strand.
GGATGAACGAAAACCAATGATGTGAACCTATAAACATCAAAGTTGTTCATCCCAGATCCAGGAAGGCGTACTAAAATACCCAAGGATTTATGAGAAAGCAAAAATGGCCAACTAAGTGATCAAGCATTTTTTATATCCAACATAAACTGGCCACTAACCTTCAGATGCACGAATTCTGCCATGATCCAGACTAGTTTATTGTGGGCGATAAAGCAAGTCAGACACGCGAGGCTCATCATCACTTTCCTCTTCCTTTTTCCTCCTCGATGCCCGGGCGACTACTAAAGCATAAAGGAACAAAATTATACGTCAGCCGCAAAGACGAAAACGCACAACCCAATCTTTCTTCGCCGTCCCCGCTTACGCCTTCTTTGCCTTTGATTACCTGATAGCTTCTCTTACCTAAATTCGACCCCTTAAATCTCCCATACGATTCGAATTCGAATAGGTCCGATTTGGATTTTTATGTGGTTTCATTTTTCTATTCAATGTTGATTTTGGGTCTCGCGTGGATTATTTTTTTAGTTCCGAGTTTGGCCTGTCGTCCCTTATGGAATTACATATCTGGGCCTCTAAAATTTAATATGGATTATATTATATCGCAGTAAAAAAAAATAATATCTAAAATATTTATAGTTTTCATCAATTATCTGATTACTGCTATTTTTATCGATTTTAGTTGTGAGATGATTATCCTAAATAAAGTTTAACCTCGGAGAGACAATAGGCAATTTGGTCTTAAAAATAAAATAAAACAATAGATTAATAATTAGGAGGTGTGTGCCACGTACTACTGCTGTTAATTCCTGGGGCCCATAACTTTCCCTCTTTTCTAAAAACAGGTCCCACATTTCAAAAATATTTTGACCTAAAACTCCCCTCCGTGGCCGAAAATTAATGATAAAGGACCGGAAAGCAAGTCCTCGCCATATGCTCCACTGTCACCGCAGGGGTCGACGCCCACTCCCTTGAAATTTTCCTCCCCGCGGCTTGATCGGACGAAAGCCGAAGACTCCATCGAGAAACCCGGATCTAATCGCGAGGCCTACTCTCCATCGCCGCTATGGAGGCGCAGCGCGTCTCCAAGAAGGCCGCCTTGGGGGCGGCGGCGGCGTCCGCCTTCGACGACGTCTTCGGCGGGCCGCCCAAGTTCCTGGCTCCCCTCTCCGCCCGCATGCACGACTACGCCGAGATCTTCGGCGCCGCTGCGAGCGCCTGCAGCATCCCCTTCCTCGATCTCCCGCCGGCGATGGACGGCTTCGATGGTGAACCCGCTGCGCGCCGGAGGAGCTCCGGGTTCGACTACTCCGAGGTCTTCGGGGGTCTGGACTTTGGGGAGCTTGCTGTCTCCTACGAGGAGTTGTTCGCCGTGCCGAGGAGGGTGGAGGTTGGCTCTTCGGGTGGCAGGTAAGGTTTTGGAATCCCTCGTGTCGTTTGATCCTTCATTTGTTGCTAGTCCGTCTTTTCGAGTAACATTTCTCGACGGTTTGTGGGAAAAGTTTCCCTTTTTTTATTCTCTAATGGTTCCTTTTGCCTCTAAAACTGAAGGCGAAGGCAAATAAGTGTATGAAGTTTTTTACTTGCGCTACACAACGGAATGGCTGTGAGAGTAATGTTACACAAATATGAGATGGTAGTAGGAGGCACGTCAGGGCATAAAATTTTCTTTAGTTTAAAGTGGATTGTTTGGTAGCCTTTTCCAGAGGTTTTATCCCTCTCTTCCCATGTGACAGTAGTCCTTTAATATTGAATTAATAATTATTTGGACAAGAAGATCATTCTTGGAGCATAGCAGAGTGCTGGATCAATCTTGGTGAATAAAGTTCTGGTCACGCTTTGCACTGTGGTATATGGCTGTTATATGTTACTTGGCAGCCTTTTAAACTTACGAAAGAAAAATGTGGCAAATAAGTGGCTTGCCACTAATCTTAGCAAAAATATATCTCTTTTTGTGGATCAATGCTTATAGCGTAGTCTTTATAGCTCATTGATGGAGCCTGACGGCCTTTGGAGCTCCTGTGTTTGAATTGTATTACTGGATTTTTGAGAGTTTAGAATATATATACTGTAAGTGAGAGCTTCCCTTTGTGTAGTCAAAAGCTTAGATAGAACTTTGGATTCCAGTGGAAACTGGAGTCATTTCTAAATTCAATGGGTTTGAATTTAAGAATGTCCTATGTCTAAACACCTTCTCACAGGCTTCCAAATGCTAAAATGCTGAACTCTGAATGATCTTGAATTTTCAGCTCTGTACCATTTACTTGGTTGGAATCTTCTTATCTTTGTATATTTGGTCTAAATTTTTCATCGTGACAAGGCAGTGAAGCAACAAATGATACTGAAGAAATAAAAGACATCAAAAAGAGCCATTTTGCTTCTGTGGATCTGATCCTCTCACTTTTATTTCTGTAATTTTTTTTTTCAACTTTGGGTTCTCAAAAGTCTTTTAAGACTTCTTTCTGAGAATTATTAAACCATCATACCTCAAAAAAATTGGTCATTAACAACTATTTTGCCTGTTATTTCATCACTAACAGGGCCCTGGATGATCCTGCCTTTAACCATCAGGACACCAAAGAATATGAATATCCTCTGGAAGACATGCATGAAGATCTCAAGGCATGTAGAGAAGAGGATTATGTTCCCCTTTCTTCAAATTCCAACCATTCAGATCATGGCTTAAAGCAATCTAACCTGTCATATGATAGGACAGGTCCAATCAGCAAAGAGGGTGCTTTTAGTGGGAAAATACAGATAACTGATTTGCCTGAATTTCACTCCACTCTTGACACAATTGTGCCCTTGCAGACCCAAACAAGTGATGCTGCTTGTTGCTTGGTTTATGGTGATAAAAATGATGGGAAAGTACAGAGCAAGTTTATGTCAAACTCATCAACTCATGGGTTAGAGATATCAAGAGATGAATTTACAGGTGATCATAAGAAATCAACAATTGAATCTCCTATATTAGATATTGATCATGCAAATTTAAAACACTGTTCACAATCTGCTAGCAGTAACTCGGTAGCCAGTGACGATGCATCATCTTCCAATACTATCTATGTAAGTGTGTCAAACATCAGTCTCCGAACACAACCTTTGCGAGTACCACCACCATCAAGACCACCTCCTAAGACTGTCAGCAAGAAGGAAAATCCATTCTTGAAGACATGTGCAACTTCAAGAATCAGTTTAGATGGAAGAAGTTTGTGTAAACCTAATGAAAATTCTGAAGAACACTATACTAGTGTTAGTTCCGCAAGCCATGCATGTCAGGATGCTGATAAGAACAGCCCTTGTTTCTTTGATGTCAATGTTGATGCAAGTTCGGCTGCTGCGGCAATGAAGCAAGCAATGGAACTAGCTCAAGCAAGATTGAGAACTGCTAAAGAGTCAATGGAGAAAAAGCACATTAACCTTCAAAGTCACAAGAAGCTGGGTCAGCAGGAAAGCAATAAGGAAAGAAAGGTTGATCAAACTTTCATCGAAGGAAACTTCAGTGAGATGTTGACACAGAAATCCATAGTAAAAGAGGATACACATACTGATGTGATCGCATCAAAAGAAAGAAATAGAATTACCAATGGTGTAAAGGCAAGTGAAGATGTTGCAGAGGCACAGAGATATGTAGTGTTGGATCAACAGATAATACAAGGAAACAATTTAAGATCAGAAAAGGATTGTGGAAAGTGGAGGATGAATCAAGAACACCATGATCTGCTAAGCAATGAAAAGAATTACAAAATGGTTGAAGGTGTCTCTGACCAAGAAGGTAACAGGAAAAAAACAAAAGCAACAGCAAATATTATTGAAGATATTTATGCTGCGAATAAAGAGGCTATTCTGCCATCTGAGCTTGAAAGTACCGGGATCTCGAAGGAAGAAAGGGAAGGCAGTGATGGTAGCAAAAATGAGACAAATCTGCAAGATGACAATGTAGCTTATAAGAAGCAAGTAATTGAAGAGATAGAAAATGCAACTCCAAAGTTTTGTCTGCATGAAAATGTTGATGATCTTCAAAAAGCTCATGTTTCTAGCAGTGGAGAAAACGAGAAGCATGGAAAGGCTCATGAGGTCTGTGATGGAGGGATGAGAATACCATGTGCGATTGAGAATACTATATCTGAAAGAAGTGAAAATAATCGGGAACTGTCAGATGGCAATGAGTTTCAGGGGATTCATGACAGCAAAGAGGGAAACTGGAAATCAAAAGCTGGTAAAGAAGCTTTTGAATGTGAAGAAAACTTTTTTAATCTTGAGCTAATTTGCAGAAGCTCTGAAGACAAATTAAATTCAGAAACTTGTAAAGAGGTGTTGGAATCTGCAGACAATGCAGACGATCGCACTGTGGCTGACGCAAGTTGTGACCCTTGTGAGAGTAAAAAAAAACTGAATGTGTCCATGATATCTGCTGTTCCAAATGGAGGGGAGATTAAGATGCCAATTGGATCTTGTGTCTTTGAATCTGGCAAAGGAGTGAGTGCCACTAGTGAATGCAGTGAGTTTATGGAAAAAACTGGAGAAGAGCAAATTGAATATGATCATGCAGAAAATCTAGATCGGATGGAGGAAAGTGGGTTGGGAAATTTGCAGGAAGTCAGGGAGGAACCATATTTGAAGCAAGAGTCTTGCATGTCAGGGAAAAATGAATCAGAACTTAAAGTCAGTCAATCTGTAGATGAACTAGGAGAGAATTTGAAACTAAAAGCGGCAGGAGTAATCATGCCTGGAGAACAGGAGAAGACGATGAAAGCTATAGAAGCTGCCTGCTTGAAGGATTGCAATGGAATCAAAGTTAAGGACTTTCAAGTTGAAGAGCACCAAAGTGACAAGATACAAGAGGCAACTCGAGTGTCTTGTATGCAGGCAAACTCTGGGAATCAGGACACGTGTCAAGCAAACCATGAGATCAGAGAAAATGAGGAGATCAGAAAAATTCATGTGAAACCTGATTTTTCATATAACAGTAATATCTTAAGTTCCATTCCAGATGTCTCAGGCGAGCCTCTGTTTGTAGATTTGGGTGTCCAGCAGGAAACTTTGTCTGAAAGGAGATGTGACATATTAGAATCAACACAGAATGCTAGAGAAAATTATAATGTAGAGTCTGAGGGAATTGATTTTGATATGAAAAAGACAGAAGAGAAAGAAAATGAAAGAATGGAAAGAGAAAGAAAATGGGCAGAAGTTGAGGCAAGAAAACTAGAAGAAGAGAAAGAGAGGGAGAGAGAAAGAGAAAAGGACAGAGTTGCTGTGGAAAGAGCAACACGGGAAGCACATAAAAGGGCATTTGCTGAAGCAAGAGAAAGGGCAGAGAGAATTGCTGTAGAGAAGGTTACTGCTGAAGCTCGGCAAAGAGCTCTCAAAGAGGCCCGTGAGAAGGCAGAGAAGGCTTCTGTTCTATCTATGGAAAAATCACTTGCTGAGAAGGCTTCAAGGGAAGCTAAATTAAGGGCAGAGCGAGCTGCTGTTGAGCGAGCAACCGCGGAAGCTCGGGAACGTGCTGCAGAAAGAGCACTTGCTGGAAAGGCTACTGCAGATGCTAGGGAACGTGCAGAGAGATCGAATGGTATTTACAAGGACATAATGAGTAAACAAAATATGAAAGAAGATCATATCAGTGCCAGGAATAAGGTAGATAAATATAAGTCTAAAATCTAGCTTTTCAATAAGTATAGTTGACACTCAGTTTGGCTTTCGAAGTTCTCTTTTTTCTCTGTATTTATGTCATAAATTGATCAATTATGTATTGGTTGGACATGCAGGATGATTATATTGGTGCACATCTTCAGAGTACTAGTTCTTCAAGCAAATACAGAAAATATTCAGCTTTGATTAACCAAAGTAAATTATTTTTGGAATTTTTTTCATTATCAATTGATCCCTATTTTCATGTTTTCAGTCTTTGAGATTGTTGTTCTTACACCCAAAGATTCATAGATCATCTTTACTTATTGAGGCATTTGCGTTCTTGTTAATAAATGAAAGTAGGCAATGGTGAATCAGCTCTAAGGTGTAAAGCTAGGCTGGAGAGACATCAAAGGACAGCTGAACGTGTGGTGTGAATTTTATCTGAATTTCATTTTCTTGATGCATTCTGATGGTTGCATTTGTATGTAACTTTTGGTTTTCCATTATAGTTTTTTCTAATTATTGCTGCACTTTTAGGCAAAAGCTCTTGCAGAAAAGAACGTGCGTGATATTCTTGCTCAAAGAGAACAAGCAGAGAGAAATGTAACATTTGTGATTTTTGATAAACAAAATATTTGGGTCATATTACAATTCTTTTTTCTTAATTCTTGATCTTACTGTAATTGCAGAGATTAGCAGAGTATCTGGATGCTGATGTCAAAAGATGGTCAAATGGAAAACAAGGAAATCTGCGTGCACTGCTGTCAACACTGCAATATGTATGTATATTAATTTTTCAATCTTGGATTAATTTCTAAATGTACATGGAACATAATTAATTATATGCTCTGTAACCTTGGATATATTCTTAGTTGTATAAGAAAAAATGTCTTAAACAAGTTTTTAGGAGAAATTAGTTGGGTGTAACTACACTTAAGCACACACAGATTCCATAAATGTTTGAAGTTCCTACATAGTAGAGATGACAGGCAAATTGAAAGGTCTTGTTGTTATCTGACAGGCTCAAGTGTCAAGGCATAACATATGATCCAAATTTCCAAAATAAAATGTTTATAATAATTCAAGTGAATTTCACCAGGGACAGAGTGCCAGCTTTCCTTTGGAAATTGGAAACTGATTGTTGAATGATACATTAGTAGAATAATTCTTTTTGCAATTAGCTATTAAGAATCTAGCCATTGATTTTACAAAAGAGTGTATGATAAATCAGTGATTTAGAAAGTGCTAGGCGCCAAGGTCCAAAAACACCTAAGGCGCTCGCCCGAGCGAAGCGAAGCACTAAAATATAAAAATATATAATATAATTAATAAATATAATTTTTTAAATAAAAAATGATATTAAATTAAAAATATTACAGAATCACAATATCATATTAACAAAAAATCTCAAAATTTAAAAAATAACAATAATTTCAAATAAATAAAAATTAACAGTATTAAAATCAAAATAATATATTATTAATCTAATAAATAAAAAATATTGTTTCTAGTATGCAGTTAACAGTATATTGTTAATATACTGTTTAACAGTATACTATCAATTTGATGTGAGAAAAGGGAGTAAGAGTAACAGTAGCAACAGCGAGAGCAGGAGCGACGATAGTGGCGAGCAGCGACAGCAGCGAGTAGCGACGGCGGTAGCAAGGGCGCAATATAAGAGTAAGACTGAGGCTGCGGACTGAGAGAAGCAACAATGGTAACAGCGAGCAGTGGCAGTAAGAGTGGGAGCGGCGATAGTGGCAGTAGCGGTGGCGGCGATGGCGACGAGCAGCGACAGTGGCAATGGAGAGCAGCGATAGCGAAGAGAGACAACGATAGCGGCAACAGAGAGGAAATGTTAGCGGTAGAATCGCGAGCAAGGTTAGGGTTGGGGAATTCACGAGAGGGATGCTGGGAGACTGATATCGGTGCTTTAGTTGGTTCGATTGAACCAACTAAAGCACTAGAGACCAAACCAGATGTAAAACACTAGTTCGGTTGCCTAGTTTAACTCGAGCGTTCGCCTGAAGCGCCCGACGCCTGGGCTCAAGCGAGCGCCCAGGCGGCGCCTCTTTGAATCGAGGCGCCTGGACATGAAGCGAGATGCTCGGGCCTCGCCTCGCCTCGCCCGAGCGCCTATTGAAATCATTGTGATAAATTATTTGTTAACTTGAAATCGAGAAAAAAACAAATAAGTTCAAGTTCACTGTGATAAATTATTTGTTAACCTGAAATGCAATAAATATTTTTGCAGTTAACTAGAAGAAATCTGGCTGTTGTTTTTACAAAAGGGTATATGATAAATTATTTGAGAAGTTGAAATGGAAAAAAACCAAATAAATTAAAGTTTTCTGCATCTTCTCACGTGGAGATTGTAACTTCATTTGTTCTAGTGTTGTTCTAGGGAATTTTATATCAGGAGGCAAGCATGAGATCAATGAGAGCAATATTTGTTCTACATGTAGTTTAGTGGTCCATGGTCTTTTTCTAATGGATGAATATTTTCTTGATGTACGTTAATATTGCAAGTGTCAATTTTCTCTGTGGGGATATGCAATCAGCTTATGTAGACTTATTTTGATAAGAACATGAAAGTTCAAGGTGCAACACCAGAAATCTTTACATTTACAAAGTATTTTGCTAAAGCTTTATCATTTCTGTTAAATGCATGTCAAGCCAATCTAGTTCTTGTATCACCAAAAATTTTCAGAACTTTTAACTGGTATTCAATATTACACACAACAAAGGTGGGCTGGTGCTGCAGCAGTTTTTTCACTTTCTATTTTGTAATATGCAGATCCTTGGGCCTGAGAGTGGTTGGCAGCCAATTTCCTTGACAGATGTCATTACAGCTGCTGCTGTGAAGAAAGCTTACAGGAAGGCTACACTCTGTGTTCATCCCGATAAATTGCAGCAAAGGGGTGCTAGCATTCAACAAAAGTACATTTGTGAAAAGGTTTTTGATCTTCTTAAGGTGAGCTCTTTATATGTTTGTTTCTCTGATACCATAGTGCAAAATCTCTTTCCTTAAAAAAAGAGAAAAACAAGGTTTTGATCTATCTTGATGGAAATTCCTACTTTTTAATAATTTCATAATGCTGATCAAAGGTTTTGTTTTCATTTTACTGAACTTTGGGTAGAGGTGAAAGGGATTGAGTATATATGATACTGGAGTATGCTGGAACATATATGGGCACACTATGTTATCCTATATCCTCGAGATTAAATTGGTGTGAAAAACTATGAGCAACCATGTGTTGGTGTTGAGTTTGCAACTTGTTTCTTCATGGTATATGATCCTCCCAATTTACCTTGGTTTTTTTTGAACTAATTGGTTTTGAATGTAATGTTGTGATTCGATAAAGTTGGTACTGTATTAACATTCAAATGAGATTCTTGTGTTCAACTTGGTTGGAGTAGCTAATAAGTTGCTGAAACTGACCTGACAACAGGGATTTAATTGGTTGATGTTGGTAATAAGAAAACAGTTTACTGCTCTTTGCTTAATCATCTTTTCCCCCTTACATCTTTAAGAACGTAGTTCTTTCCGAAATAAGTTTGCTTTATATTTCTACTCTAAACTGATTTTATCTGTTTTCTTCAGTCATGGCTGGTGTTGTTCACATTTGAGTTAAATGCCTCTGAAATTCTTGTTAACTTGCAATCTTGAGTTAAGATTTGCCAATAAGTCTTTCTGAACCAGGATATGAAAGTACTCCTTGAATTGGACATGTTCTCTAGTTTATTAATGTTGGGATATTGGTATAGCTTTTCTCTTGATAGAGAGAAATGAAAATGCACAACCGCACTAGCGTAGATGATCATATTGCCCCAGTTTACTTGAACCATGAATGGAAGTCAAAGAAGTTGCAAAACATAACGGAAGCCCCATTATACGAGATTGTTTTGTTAGGAGTCCTAATTGACTTGTATTTCATCCCTTTGTACCTTGTATAGCCCATGGATGATATTTGTGGTCTGCATTCAGGTCATATACCATGAGCTGGACTCATGTTTACAAAGTCTTGTTATGTTATATGAATAACTGGATTCTACTCATATTTTAGTGTGTACTTACATATGTCGTGCAGCTCCTTTATCAATTTATACTTTGTGGTATTTTTTCAAAGTATATGCTAGGTTATTCCCTATTTTATTGGCAGTATTACTGAGTCCTCATGTGACAATGCGTGCAAATTTAAACGAACAGCCATGAGCAGATCTTCTTTGAATCATAATAATTAGCCATAGAGAAGAAGCATCCGATGCATGAAATGAATTTGAATCACGCTCGATTTTCTTATATATTCTTATTTTGGTATGTTTGCCAGGCAAAAAGCTTATCACCTGTTTTTGTTATGCAGGAAGCTTGGAACAAATTTAACTCAGAGGAGCGATAACATGCAGAAGCCTTCTGTCAAGCTTTCATAAATTATATCAAATAGATGCATGTTAAATCAAGGAGTCGCATGTTCAGCTCTGTAATTATTCAATTGAGCATTCTTTTGCACATGTAAATATGAAATGCCTACTTGTGCATGCTAGAAAACTTGTTCTAACAATAGACAACATATATATCTATATGTTTCTCTGCCATTAATTCAACTTCTTCCTCCAGATATATACAGAGGCCTGCCTGCATCAACCGGGAAAGAATGAATTGGAGTGGTGGTTGGAACGAGGCTAATCTGCCTTCCAAGCTCTAACGTGCACCAATGGGCCGTCAAAAGCTGTAGTAGGTGCGTTGTTACACAGTTTATTTGCATCGTAGATTAATCATGATAGATGTCATCCAAAGATAGTCAATAATGCAGAACTCTAAGCCGTCCTCATCCACAGTTTGGGGACTGAGCCATATGCTGACGCCTCCTGAGAAGGCGATGGCAGTGTGCTCACAGGGTGATTGATGTTATGCGTGGTTGCCATCAACATCCCTACCCAAGTTGTCTTACAATTTGGCTGATGTGAACTTTGTGTTCGCATCAACAACATGTAGGAATGTTCATTTGGATCAAAAACGTAGGGTAACCGGATTTGTTCATATTCCACAAAAGCGTCGACCATTCTTCATATGTCCGAGCGCATGGTCCCTTGTGTCGCCTTCAACAACGCCTGTTGTCCATGCCGAAAGAAGCCTTTGGTTGCAGGATTTGTGGCCTCTGCATTCCAATGCACCGCACCTGAGTGCATTAAAAGCATGGGATGAGCTACATCGTTCATTCCTGGATAATTGTGATGCCAATTTCATGTATGTCATCGTCAGGATAGCCCAGTAGTTGTGACATCAAATACCATAAGCACTTTTATCTTTTTGCTCATGAATTGATTCGCTATTTTGAAGAACCCATGTTCGGCTTCCATGAAATTTTGATCCTTTTAATTCTTTAATATCACTTACTTAAGATAGCAAAAATTAAGAGGAAAGAGACACCACAAAATGGGTGGTCAGTCAGATGAGTGTTGCAACAGTGGGATGAGATGTCATTTGTTGCAACGAAAAGAAAAGCTATTGTTTTTCAAATCAACATATAATGGTCATTACACCGATAATGATAGCATTTATTAGGAAGATTACTGCAGATGGAATTAGTCTTAGCAAGTGGTCTAACTCATGAGATACTGAGCTTGGCATAGCCATCTTGGTTATGATAGATGCTCATCAGGACAAAAGAATAAGTATATAAAGATAATATAAAAGAAATGTCATCGGTCTAGAGGAAGCTAATCCCCACTCATTTTATCAGTAATTTGTATATTAATTATAATAATTTAAATTATCTTAGATTTGTTTATATTGGTCATATGTTATGAAAATAGAAAAGCATCACAGATAAAGAAGGTAAATTTACTGATTCCTATTTAATTTACATTAAAAATGATTATTAATCCAAAATAAAGGAGGGATCAGATGATATACAAATCAAATGTAATAATTTTTTTATAAAGATAAATGATAAAGATCAGATTTGCCAGCTAACATCTCCGATCATTTAAATTTCTCTCTGGAAATTTCTTCTACATTTATATTTGCTAAAATATTTTTAATATAAATTGATGAAGTTATTTTATCAATAAATATATTTAAAATAAAAGGTTTTGAAAACCAAATAGTTAAGGCCTTATTGGATGAGAATTTTCGTATACAGTACGCTCCCCGAGTGACTCAAGTATAATGATCAGTAAAAGTGCGTCCGACGGCAAGCGGAGATATTTTTGGGTGGACCTGCCTGTTGTTGTATTATTTTGATTTCTCTCATCTTCCCACACGGCCATACTAATACACGAGAGAGAGAGAGAGAGAGAGAGAGAGAGAGAGAGATAAAAGGAAGGAATACCCGCGTGGTCTAGGTCGGCTCCCTCTTGCGATTACGTGGCTGTGGTGCCGCGGCGTCGCCTTCAGTGCTCCTTTCACCATAGTTACCCTTCTCCTCCTCATCAAGCCTCTGCTCGCCCTCATTCATCCTCCGTACCAAAGCCTTGAAAGAAACACCTTCTTCTCTGTGCTCTTAAAGCGACGAACATGTATCGTTGTTGTTTGTGCATGGCCTACTAGCCCTCCTTCGTTCCGGATCCTGACCGCTCGCCCCCTGGTGGTGCCGCGCTCTGAGCTCGCCTTGGGAGCGGATGAGGTAGCGATGGCTTCTTGTCGTTCTCTTGATGTTCGATGACTATTTCGTATCTTGATGCTTCCTTCGGTTTCGTTTGGATTCCCTCCTGTTGATCTTCCCGGAATTGAGGGTTTCTATTTGGGTTTGGTAAGGCCGTGAATAGGGAGTTCGATTTCCGTTTCTTGTTTCGTCGTCGGCTCTTTCTTTCGCGATGGATACAGGCATCTAGTCGAGTCATTGTTTGTTTTTCTTGCTGGTTTGGAGCCGTTGACCTCCCTTTTTGTGGATTGTTCTTGTTTCAGGTTGACGGGAATAGATTTTGGTGGAAGATATACTAAAGGGCCTTCGTATTAATTAGCTTGTAATTTTGGGCGTTCTTAACATATGATAGCCCACTACTCTGCTCGAGCATACGGCTTTTGTTAGGCTTTTTTCCCTTGTATTTTTAGGTACATGTTGGGGTAAAAGCTGCTCGTTCTGCTTCATACTCGAAGGTTGAGTTCGACAAAGTTTCAGTAATCAAGGTACCGATATATCGTTTACCTGCAGAATTTTTGTGCAAAAAAAGAGAGGAAAAATTAATGTTTTTTAGTTAGGAATTAAACTTGATAATTTGTCATTGTTAGATTAAATATTCAAGTTTTTAGAAGTAATTATTAGATTAAATATTAAAGTTTTATTAGATTAAATATTAAAGTTTTTAGAAGTAATTATTAGATTAAATATTAAAGTTTTTAGAAGTAATTATTAGATTAAATATTAAAGTTTTTAGAAGTAATTATTAGATTAAATATTAAAGTTTTTAGAAGTAATTATTAGATTAAATATTAAAGTTTTTAGAAGTAATTATTAGATTAAATATTAAAGTTTTTAGAAGTAATTATTAGATTAAATATTAAAGTTTTTAGAAGTAATTATTAGATTAAATATTAAAGTTTTTAGAAGTAATTATTAGATTAAATATTAAAGTTTTTAGAAGTAATTATTAGATTAAATATTAAAGTTTTTAGAAGTAATTATTAGATTAAATATTAAAGTTTTTAGAAGTAATTATTAGATTAAATATTAAAGTTTTTAGAAGTAATTATTAGATTAAATATTAAAGTTTTTAGAAGTAATTATTAGATTAAATATTAAAGTTTTTAGAAGTAATTATTAGATTAAATATTAAAGTTTAGTAATTATGAGAAGTCATTTTATCCAGTAGAAACTTAGAGAAGATTGAAAGTCTGAGAGGAACATTAAATGCGGTTTGACAATAGAATTGAATGTTTGTCTTGCTAGGAAGTTTCTTTTATGAGAAGTTTCAGCGCTGCAGCCTTTAAGAGGCCCTCTTTTAGGCAGTGTTAATCGGAGGCCTCTTTTAGGCAGTGTTAATCGGATGCTTTAGAGAGAAGTTTCTTATCGGTTTTTTAGTTTCTGATCTAAGCATAGGGATTCTGACAATCACTTTGTTCTAGAGGAGATAGAACATGCCGATACATTTCCACTGAATGCAATAACCAGCAGAGGGACCTCTAGATTATCGAACTATGATTTGTCAACCACTGTAGACATCTTTATGGAGCCCGATAGCTTGCATCTCATATCTGGTTCTTGCATAATTTAGCCACAGTTGATGTGCTTGTGGTATAATATAATCCATGAATGGTGTAGAAGAAGTGCATTGAGAAGCTGACTAGAAAGGGCACCCCTTAAGCTTGTGAAAGTAAATAAGTAAAAAGAACTTTCTCTTGGGACTCCTTACTTGTGGCAACAGGCCTTCCAGTTATGTTCTCTGACATTATTATCCCACTTTGAGCATGTGGACCTCCTTTTTTTTTTTGTGCATATGTGGTTACTTAAACTAAAAATGAAACCAAGACTTCTTGTCACTTCTGAAAGCTTTACTTTTTTCTGTTTTCTTGTAGGACATATTGAACTGAAGTTACAGCTAACGTCAGAATATTGGTCATTGTTTTTTCAACTACAGGCTTATTTTCTGTGTACTTGAGATAAAACATGGCAAAGGATGCTGTACGAAGTTATGGAAACAGTGAAGATTTAAATGTTGAATTGAGTCACACAAATGGGAGTGTAACTCACTTTCAGTACCATTCACAATGGATGGCACGTTGGAAACGGGCAAGCAGCATTTCAGCTCATCAGTACCATAAGCAGTGTACTCTTTCTGATGCAAGCAACAGAAAAAATTGCATAAAACAAGAGGGCTATTCACAAGTCGAAAATACCAAATCTGGGAAGGTTCAACTGGTAAGCATAGGTACGAGGGAAGGAACAACCCCCGAATCCAGGAATGTGTGCAGTTCTGAGCTTAATGAATTAGGCCTAACATTGCATGTTCACCGGTCAGCTGAATTTGTGGGAGCTGAAAAGGGAAGATGTGAGATGGACAATACTCTGGTGCCGAAAGATGTACATACATACGATGGAGTCGTAGTATCAGATAAATTGCATCTTCATAAATTTTCAGACTCCTCTATAAACTGGGAAAACTACAACACATGCCATTCTCTGAATTCAGATGAAATTCACTTTCCTAAGTATGACATAAGTTGGAAGATTGATAGTATTTTAAATCCTAAAAGAGGACCTGGACATGGTCAAGTGGCCAATAGATTTGTTAAGTTACATCTTCCATTAAAAGGAACTATGTTAGGCTCCCATGTAACAGAATCTAAAGCAAAAGAGATTAGTACAAGTAGTGATCAAGAGATTGAACCCTGTGATACTGTTAAAGGCTTACAACATTTTCAAGATGGTATTAGTGCATCAACTTCTCTACCAGCGATGGTCAGATCTAAAGCTGAGAATGTTCTTCATCAGCCATTAAACTATATGTCCAACTGCTTCATCCATAATGTTGCAAGTTTGGATATACATAACTATCTTCATCCTGTGAATAATATAGATGGAGATGCACAGAACCCTTTTAATGCTATTCATTATCAGTTGACAACAAAGAATATGTCAATGGAGTTGTTGCGAGAAAAACAATTGATAGAAGATTCGACAGAAACTGCAAAAGCAAAAGTTACTCCCTTGTTTGAAATGTTAACAGTACCAGCAACAGCAAGGAACCAAGGAATGTGGCAAGGAGATTCACTGCCTTTAATTAACTCAAATAGCATGGAAAATGGGGTTGATGTAAATGGAATTGAGAAACATATGATGGGAAAGAGGGAAAGACCATCAGCTAAAACTGATGCAATTCACATCGAGGCTTGCCCGGAGAAAAACTCTCCAAAAGGTAAATACTTAATGATAAATGCACACGTAAGCCTAGATAAATTTTCCATTATTCTCTTGCTAAGAAGCATCAAACATCTGCAATTTAATCAAGTGTTATAAGTAGTAGAATATTTCTTCCAAGAAGCATTATATGTAGAATAGTCCTCCCTAAATTTTCAATTTTTTCTGTGTTTTGCAGGCACGATTTCTGACAGACTACAAAAGGTACAGTTATCTGCATACTAAAATTTTTAAATATGCTGAAGGGCACTGCATAAGATAAGCTAGTCACTGTCTGCTAGAGTCTGTGCAATTGTATTTGTTCCAAGTTACTCCAATCATGTGATAGACCCGAGTTGATTGACTTGGCAGAACATATCCCACGTGCAAGTCTGGCTTTTCTTATCTCACAGTGTTAGAAACTGTTGATAGCTTAGCTTTCTTGAGCTGTTTACTTTCTCTTATATGGTTTTTCATACTATTTGGGTTCTCAGTACCTTGAAGATCATTATTGATATCTTTCATTTTAATACTACTTTCTTCCTATCAATAATGATTATCTTGAGGTGGCCATTATGTAGCAGCTGGAGTCTTTTGTCTTTTTTATGGTTGAGGAACCTCCTGGAAACTAAAGCACCATGAGGACACTATATGTTCTGCATGTGAGACTAGGAGCATGATGCATGAAAATCTGTTTTTGAGGATTGCTTGAGACACATTCTTTGACTTTTGTTGACAAAAGGCTGTTGATTAAAAGAGAGAGAGAGAGAGAGAGAGAGAGAGAGAGAGAAGGGACTTGTTATACTATATGTGAAGCTTTAGTGAAGCCACTAACGAATGGTGAGTTGATTGCACTGTCTTTTTCTATTAGATCAACTAGCAGAAAAGCTCTGAGATCTTTACCTTTGGTAGAACAGTAAGAATGCACTATTGGATTTGATAAAAAACTGAAACTTTCACGACCAGAATCTTCTGACTTTTTTTTTTTTGTCGGTGAAGCTTAGAGATTAGTTGTATATTTGTATAGTTTCAATCAAAATTCTTTAGTGAAAATTGATGAATGTAAGTTACATGAGGCTCTCAATATGATGCTATTTGGACTAGTATGATACAGAAACTGGCGCCAGAGAAGTGTGAACATCATGCGGAGAAGATTAATAAGCATGACATGAATAAGAATACCATAGGCCCCGTGGTTCATGCAAATGTAATTAAAGATTATTATGCAATTGAGATCTGAATAGAAATGGGTAAAACATAAACTAAGCAGAGAAGATCTAGAGCCAATTTCTCACAAGGTAGCCATCCTTTTCTTGATGACAATTAAGTTAGATTTCATGGGATATTCAGATTTATGTACCATCTTAGACCCCATGCATCAAATCAGTAAGCTGGATATAGGACCATCCAGAAGAATCAGGATCTAGTGCATTGGCCAAGGTAGATACTTTTGCTTCCCTCCCCAGAGTTTCAGAAGAAAGATATCAAGGCAGGGCTTAGGATACCTACAAAGTAAAGCAAGGTGGAGTGGGCTGGAGGAAGAATATTTATAAGAAGTGACAGGAAGTTGTTCTATCAAATCATTTAGCCATTGATGTTCTAGCTATTTTGCAGTAAAAGCCACAATCTCATCATGTAGTAAGCCTACTTATGTAAATGGAAGATTCATATGAGAAGACAAAGTCATTAAGATCATCATTTTTCCCTGAAATCATGGCTAATTCTTTGGATGTTGGACATTCAAATTTAGATGATCCATAATTTTCTAGCCCTCTTATTCTGTTAATGGTCTTTACTAGTCATATTCTCTGATCATTCTGCATGGAGAAAAATTAGGCAATTTTGTAGTAATTAACTACTTGCCAAAATTCAAGAACACGAAGACATGACACTTAAATAATGAAGTCCATCATACTCTGTGTTGGACTGGATGAGGTGACGAGCTAAAAATAGGTCTCAAATGGAAATTACAGACTGACCAAAAGGAAAAAACATGTACTGGTTATCATATAGAGTATTGATCTTTATCCTAGCCTTGAGTTGATATGTGGTATTTAAGTCCTGATGCTGCAAGCATTGATCAAAGGAAATGGGCGGTTGGTTTTCTTGGGTTGCTGATTTCATTCTCTAACTTCATTATATCCCTTGAGAATGTACTCAAGTTTTGAGACCAAGTTGTATCCTGTAGCTGGATTCTATGTAGGTTGCTGATGGCATCACTTTGTTGGAAGTTAGCACTACACATCTTTGGCTTTGTTCTAAGGCTTTGTGAAAGTCTTAGAACACATTGCTTCATGATATAAGAAAATATGATGCCAGCTTGTGTGTAAATCGATGATTATTTTATTCTTTATTTTTGAACTTTATAAAGTTTGGGTTGTTTTTGTCTTGTAGCATATATGCATCTTCATGGATATTCAACCATCCTGCAAGCTTATTGGTCTCTTAATGTTAATATGCATATATTGATAAACCAACTTTTGGGTATAGGTAGCTTGATGACAAAATAAAACATTTGTACTGACATTAAGTTCTGCAGGACCTTCCACACACAAACCTAATAAAATCCCACTCTCCATCACCTTCAGCGATCCAGGAAACTTTGAGCAGATATGTTAATTCCTCAGACAAAAATGGTAGCTTTAGTACTGGAGGACTGAGCACATCTAGAACTGAAAGCATGAATGTAGATCAAGTTTTTTCTCATGTTCAGAGGTCCAAGATTTCAAATACTAGTAGTATAATTGAAAACTCGGCCCAAATGGAGCAATGTAAAAGATGGCTCAAGCGCCTCAGACACAAATCTTCAGATGCTTTTGGCCTTGGTTCTAAGAGAACAAAAATTGGAGATCACCCCATTAATGCAGAAGTATGTAGCTTTTTAAGTAAAGCACACAATTATGACACATCCAGCTCGGCGATGACAAAATGTCCCAAGGAACAGCAGATACCCGATACGACCAAAGACATACCAAATACTTCTGAGTGCTCCTATGGATTATCAGCAAGAGATGTGCAGTACTGGATTAAAAGATGGTGTTATAAGACCCCTCAAACAGTTGAAGCTCATGTGAGTGTAGTTACACCTGGGCTATGGGAGCCTGAAAATCGAAAAGTGCTTCCTGATAATATTGAGGGGAAACAGTTCCCAAGCATCAGGGCGATGGCTTTGATGGGGAGAGCAATGAACAAATTCCGAACAGGTCAGTTTCAGAGAAAGGAATCATCAGTAGTGTGGAATATAGAGGATTTTTGAAAGCTACAGGGCTTTGGTTTCCAGTCCTCATGCAACTTGCAGATTTCCATGGCGAGAAAGGTGCAATAGATAGACACCATCCAAAATATTGTGGATCAAATGTGAAAAGTTATCCAAATTCGAGGTTGCATACATTACAACCAGTAAATTCTATAGTCATGTTTCCTTAATGTTGATCTTTTGTTTTTCTGGGATCGGCTTTTAAGGAAGTAATCTGAACTCTAATCTACTTAATATGTTCTGAAATATGTTTTTCTTATCCTCATTTTTGCGGTACACATTTTCTTTTCATGGACCCTGGTGCATTCTCTCATGCTGTCATACCACCATGTATATGTTCATTCTGATTTGCTGCGCCCATGTTTGAGATGGTAAAATGCTACTGACAAGCTTCATCAGGATTATGTGGCTGCTTGCAGGTATGTGATGCTGGTATCTCAGTGGTTGACATATTCTTGCATTTCAATTTCTTGACGAATTGATAGTTCTTTTAACTTTGATAGAACTGAATTCTTGAGATGGCCACATCCTTCTTGAGTTGGCTGGCCAAGACATGTGGCATGACTTTTCTTGTGTTCTTTTGCAGTTAGATTCGAAGCTGTGTCAAAAGCACAAGCTTCCAGAAGTCGTCATTGGAGTACTAGCTTCTGTTGGAAAGGCAACACTTGTGCTGGAACTTGGGGTCTCCTGTAGATGCCTTGTGACTCAGATGCCTGCTTGTCCGACGAGCTGTTCTTCCGGAAAACCGTCCTGCGGACCAGCGAAGCCATTAAGCAGTTCGATGCTTCGCCGAGATGTGGACATTCGGTATGTATGCCTTGCGACTCGATGAAAGTTTTAGTGTCACATGGAGGGGGATTTATTTCATCAAATACAGATCCTTGCACCCACGTGGTGATGATGGACATAATAGGGTGGTTTCATGATTGAAGACTAGGAGAGAAATGGGAGTCGACAATTCCCCTATGAGCTTAAGTTAGAGATTGTCCAATAATATGAGAGCCAGCCATGTCAGTTCGTCATGGAGGAGACGAAGAAAAGAAAGTAATATGAGTATGAGAGCGAGCCAAGTGTGTTCGTAGCAGAGGAAGTGAAGATGAGGAAGTATCATTTAGTATACTGGAATCGGAATTCCTAACAGAGGAGGTGAAGATAAAGAAGTATGGTGTAGTATGATAGAATGGAGATATTTATCCTCCCTCTACCAAAGATGGGATACCTCTCAATTTTCTTCTTTCCCTTTGTCGTGTAGAGGAGTCCTCTCGAAGGGTAAGGGAGTTGGGAATCTCTCTCTCTCACTCAGAGGCGCAGATGTTGTCTAACAGATTAGCAGTTTTGAGTTTTCTCTATGCAAAGTCGCAGGTTTAGCATTGGTAGATAAGAGGGTTCGGTGAGGATATCGTAAAATTATGTTGGTATCGTACTTGAGAAAGATTGGTTTGATGTTTAAGTTAGTAAAATTGTTGAAGGATTCTGGAACAAAAATGTGTTAGGTACTCTTAAGAGTAGAGTGCACGAGACCTTTTTATAAAGAACTCAGTATTCGTCGGAGTTAAATGAAGACTTAATTTATAAGATTGTTACACTGAATCGTCTGTCACTATTGGATCGTGGGAGCATCTATCAAACCATCGACCTCATGTAGGCTCATTAATGAAGTGAGAGAGCCACGTCAAATGTGTCGAAATTATTGGGTGTCTAAGGTGGCAACGGGTGGGACGTCAATGGATGCATTGTATTAGTTTAAAACTCGATCAATAAATCAATACGTTTTAAAAACTTGAATAATTGAATAATCAAGTTAAAATTGTAATTAAAGAGAATAAAATTAAATCATAAGTGTTAAGTAAGAGAGATAAATCGATTTATAATGGTTTGGGTTTCCAGACTTACGTCAACTCCCGATTTCTTTTTTCTCAAGGTTATCAATTTTTACTATCGATCTTTTTTTTAATGGACGAAGATCAACTATCTTGTTATATATTACTATGTTTTTAGGTTGAGGAGATAATCTTTACATTCTCTTTTTACACAAGATCTCTCACTCCTTACAACTTAAAATCATAATCAAACTCAAGAGAAGGAAGAGGAGACTCATATTATGCTCAAAGTAAGAGTTTTCAATACTTTTTTCTTAGGAATAGATGCTTCATCAACCAAGCCTAATAAGGTATTTATAGATCTCAAAATATTTCAAGAATAGAGACAAATATTTAAATTCTCAAAATTTTAGATTACGAGCAGTACTACTACTAGTATTGGGTGGTAATACTATTATAATCAGGTGGCTTTGGCAATACTACAATTGGCATATGTAGTACTACTGTTAAACTAGATGGTACTACTGTCGATATATATAGTATCACTATCAAAAACATCAAAAAAAAGTATAAATAATGTTTTTTGGTTGACTCAAACGGTACTAACACTTAGGCCTAAAGGTACCACCTCCTAGGCCTAGTTTAGGCCATTGATATGGTCTTCTAATAGGCCCATTTCGGCTCTTGTTCAAGCCCACTAGCTTCCTTGATAAGTTGGCATGGTTCAACTCAATACCAACTCAAGTTGTAATGACCTCGATCAAGACTTTGATAAATCAATCACACATACGACACATTAACAAAGCTTTTAGCATGTTGTACGCTATTCCGACATGTCACCCTTTCTAGAACTTCGTTTGAACCTCCGACACATCGTTCTTTCCTTCGACATATCGCTCATTCTATCAGCATATTAACTTTCCCACGATATTCAATCTTCTAATGCAATATTTGATTCTTTTGGCATGATGCATGAACATATAGCACAAAGTTCGATCTCCAACACGTCAACCAATCCTTTGGCTTGACATCTAATTTTTGGCACAATAATTTTTCAGTGTAACGTCCGACTCTCCTGCCAATAGTTGGCCCTTAGGTGATCTAAGTCTATGATCAAAGTTTTCCTGTATCACTTATCTCAAAAATATATGTAGTCCAATAAACTCATCAATTAGTTTCATCATCAAAATTTGAGATTCAACATCCATCACCTAGCAGCTCCCGAAATCCATCAACTTCACTAAAATTGGTGTGTCATTGTCTAGATCATAGGCTTCTACCCCCATCATAATCTCCACTATGCATTCTTTGCAGTAACTCGAGTGGTAGCACTACGATATATTCTTCAAGAGTACTCATCTTTCCATCATCTAGCCCTGTGCCAAGGCTTTTTTACCCCAACTTCGTCTCTGTAAGTTGTGTCGTCTTATTTCCTCCGTCAAATGCTTTACCGAGATAAAATGCATGTAGTTCAAAGCTCCCTTCAATTTTAGCACCATACAGGTTGAGTCTGTCACATTAAAATGAAAGACTCATTGAACAACATGATCCCGCTCTTACCTTTGTAAGAGTTCATGTTCTTAACATTTATTCAAGAAAAGCTTTGTGCCTCTGCTATATGTTTCATCTTATATGTTCACTCCTTTTATATGGCTTAGGCACTTTACTAAGTTCCACCTAGGTTACTTTGCTCCTCGATTTGTATTAAGTTGATGGTGGCCCTTGCGCCCACCATTCTATGGGTCAACCCATTATTAAGTCCGATCTCTACATCAATTATAAGTGTGTTTTAGTTTGGTGTTGTCTTGAGTTGCACCCTCACTTGGTCTCACAATACGTCTACCAACACATTACCTAATGCGATGACTCCTCGTCGCTCGGTTGGTCCATTGAGCTTTGTAGAATTGTTGTCTTAAAGAACCTCTCCTTAACATGTGCGATATGTTGCACATGATTCTCCCTTTGAGGAATCAAAGCTTATTCCTCCTAGATATTTGTCTCATTGGAGTAATTTCTTTCTTCATATCCTTCCC
Organism: Musa balbisiana; assembly: GCA_004837865.1. Lineage (NCBI taxonomy): Eukaryota > Viridiplantae > Streptophyta > Magnoliopsida > Zingiberales > Musaceae > Musa > Musa balbisiana. The sequence continues at coordinate 1,489,978 of CM017194.1, forward strand.
TATGGAAGTTTTGAAGACCACCATTGGACTACTCCGTTTTGCTAAACAAATTATGCACAATTTCATCCCCATGAATGCACTTGTTAGATTCTAACTTTTCACTAATATAGCCCTTATTGTGCCCCTTAAGAACTAACAATATGTTGAACTCGTTGCATACTTCAGCTTTCTATGGACGTATGCTTCATATGTCGGAGAAAAAATTTCAATGCTCTATGGTGTCAAGTTTTGATCACCTTAAGATAACCATAAATAGTTCATCATCCAAATACAAGCCTTTGCATAAGTATCGAATTTTTTGAGTTAATAATTCCTCTTACCTTTGTTAGCTTTGCATAATTCTTTTGATTGCTAAACAACTCATCTCAGTTGTATGATCTCATCCTTTGCCAAGCACCTCATTTACGCGTACTCAGCTATCTCAATTTTTATGCATTATAAATTTTTCTTAACTTGTTTATGCTCGTGATGTTTCTCGCATGAAAGATTGATCATTCCGCTAAATGCTAATATTAAATGCTCACTCCTTTTAACGACTCATTTCATTATATCTTAACACCCATTTTTACATAATTCTTTTGATTGCTAAACAATTCATCTCATTTTTACATAATTCTTTTGATTGCTAAACAACTCATCTCAGTTGTATGATCTCATCCTTTGCCAAGCACCTCATTTACGCGTACTCAGCTATCTCAATTTTTATGCATTATAAATTTTTCTTAACTTGTTTATACTCGTGATGTTTCTCACATGAAAGATTGATCATTCCGCTAAATACTAATATTAAATGCTCACTCCTTTTAGCGACTCATTTCATTATATCTTAACACCCATTTTTTTCAAATAATCTGAAGCAATCCTATGTCTTTCATTCATCACGAACTTAACTAATTTTATTTAAATCGTACGACACTCTTATGAGTCCATTTGTAAAAAATTAATCTTAAAAGATCTCTTCAGGACCTAAAAAAACAAAACGAAAACGAGTTAAAAGAATTATTTATCTCGTAGGTTTTAAACAATCATATACCAAATCCGTAGCTCAACCTAATGTTTCCGGTGCCAGCTTCACAGATTCCAGGATTATCAGGTCAAAGCTGCATAAGAGAATAGAAAAGACAGCAAACACAATCAACACTTAAACGAGCCACATATGCCCACGAAAAACATCAACAAACCCAACACAAGCACCCAACGCCCATTTTTAGCCATGCATTACGTCTTAACCCGGTCCATATACATGGACTGTCTCTACCTTCGTACGATAAAACCAAAGTTCCTTTTTCTTGTAAAACCAGAGTTTCTTTATGTCAACAACATGAACGCGTCTGTTTACTAAGTTCCTTTTTCCTTGTAAAACCAGAGTTTCTTTATGTCAACAACATAAACGCGTCTGTTTACTAAGCTGCTTCTGCAAACCCAACTCTCAAGTTGCCATAGTCAAATACAGTGTGATAAACTCCCATGAAGACATCTCCCAGAATCCTGCAGTTCAAAGCACCATTTGCAAGTCAGAGAACCATGAAAGATGGATATTTTGACAAATATGGTAATAAAAGCAGGACGCACCAAATAGGACCACGCGGTGGTGGCACGTCCAGGGCTATGAACCCACTAATGCACTGTGCTGCAGCACCCTCACCAACCTTCAGAATATACTGCAAACCCAAGAGGCCGATGTTATTGCGAGATAAAACAGGGTGGATTAACATGATTGAAACTTTTATAGAAACATTCCGATGAAATAAGGAAACCTCCACAAATCTTATACAAGTCATTTCATTTTTACACTGGCTTAACAAAATTGCAAATAAGAAAAAAGAGATAGAGGCAAGTGTCATGATTCAGTACAGGAGATTCTAGGCTCCTTGACAACAGACAGAGAAAATACTATCCCATTTAGAAACATCATTCCAAGAGAAGATCTTCGGTAGCCCTGTGAAAGAAGCCCAATTCCAATTTGGAATAAGCCTATTTTTAATCCCACTTGTGTTAAGGTTATCAAAGGACCTTCAACACCAAACGTAATGCAACCACAAGGAACCAGATTGGTCTTTTGATGAAGAATTAAAACTTGGATTGCAATTACTTAATAACTTTCCTAATAAATTCAATCCTTAGACCTGGATCAAGATAAGGCCACAACATGTTCCTATAGTAATATTCCCACAGTTGATTATAATCTGAATCAAAAAGAAATCCAAGGACATCCAGCAAATTTTAAGATCTCCATTGAACCAATAAGTATCTACATTCTCATCCATAGAGAACGTGATGGTCTTTCATACTTCAGTCAAATGAGAAGATTTTCTAGCAGGCCACTAGGTTATGCGACCACAAGTTAATGCCATTAATTTTGCTGGGATTTTGTCCCCTACTCCAAAAGCACAAAGTGCCATTTTAAACCCATTGTTATTCATGTTGTATTAGGTTGCTTAACCATGCCAGCTAGTGTCCCTTGAAGGTCACCGACGTTCACGAGTGCAATAACCTTTGACAATCTCGATATCCAGATTGCCAGCTCAAAACTTACTGTTTCTGACTCTGGCATCAAGAAATTAAAAATTAAATTGCTCAATGGATGGTGATGAGGTACTAATGCAGAACTGACAAGATTTTCTGAGGTATGATTGTTTATACGGAAGAAAGGATGCATGAGATGCAAAATGATATCCATTCATGCAACATTAAGCTCTTCAAGTGCATATTACTTGTCTGGAAATCTATATCTACACTCCTGGCCGAGTAGTTCAGCAAACAAATATTGTTTTTATTCAAGACTAAAATTTAAAATAAATAAGACTTCATATATGAATATCAATGCCAACAATTATTAGTCATACATCAAAGCAATGCAGCCTGATAGATGAGCTTCTATACTCAACAGCCTTGATTGTTCACAGAAGTCAGCGTGCTCACTTCATTGATGTCACATAAGAATATTATTGAAGGATTTCTTATTTTTGTAAAGCTTGTCACAAAGAGGTAAACAGACACTTTTTTGCTTCCCTACATATTTCACAACATTACCAAAAAGAAGGATTTACTATGCCACAAAAGTTGCACAGCGACCAAGCTTTCATGGGTCACAAGCAAACCAAATTACCTTGGCTGGCATGCATACCAAGGCAACCCGTGCTCCTACATCATGATATTTATGGGAAAAACAATGTTCTTATCTAAAGATTGCATTATTCCCATAATTGGTTTAAGTATGCCTAATTATATTTACCAAAAGACGAATAATTTATAGAACAAAAAATTGGAAACCTTAACATGAAGTAATCAGGCCACTAGTTAGGGGGCCTATCGCACAACATTCCCATTAATACGAGATCTGACATCAATATAAACCACCCTAGCCCCACAAGCATTAAGAATATTTGTGCCACCCAAACCTAAGTCACAAAGATTGCAAAAAAAGCAACTTTGCCATGGCACTAAGCAGTTTACAGAAAATTTCAACTCATCAATAGTAAATACTAAGAGTGTAGTGATACCGATGAGAAATATTATACCTGCTCTGCTGTAAGCTCAAATGTTTTATTTCCAATGGTGAACGAGACTCCAGGCATGGATGAAATGGCAGCACAGTCTACGGATGATTCTCCCATAGGACTAGGCAGCCGTTCACATAGCTGCAATGGAACTCAAAACACAATCTAACATGTACACACTGCAGTCTTTAATGCATCACATGATTCAAAATGACTTCACCTCATTTATGTAGTTTAGTACACGTTCTTGTGTCTGATTCTGTCTCAGTTGATTTTGCATCCATACAACTGCCATCTCACAGACACTGCAGATAGCATCACTCTGGAGCCCAGATGATCCATCAGCATTCACATTCACCATGCTCTCAATGCCAATACTGCAAACACATCAAAGCAAAAGCAAAGCTTATATGTGAGTAAATGGAACTTGCAATTCTAAACCCAAAGAAGACAACTTTTCTCAGTGATAAACTATCAACCTAACTCCATGAGTTCCATCAAAGGTACACAGACCAATCCGAGAGCAAACCTTCGTTGGTTCAGTCTGCAAAATGATACAGGGCCAACAAACAGTATACAGCATCAGGTAGTCAGCAAGATCATCTAAAATCATCATATGCATGAAAACATTGGTGCAAACCTCTGACAGCAACATGTCCAAAATTTGTTCCCCATATTGAGCTACTACTGCTTTGCACTCTTGGCTAACAACACCAGAAGCTCCAATTTTCTGATTAATTTCTGCAATAACTGTCTGCAGAAATCTCAGGAGATATTAGTCAATGGTTGGTGGTCTAGGGAAAAGCAGTACCACGGTTAATGATACTACGCATATGCACTGTAGTTAAGACCATAACCACTTTAAATGTACCTAATAAATGTAATTCATTTGGCAATTTAGAGTACACTGGGAAACTAAAGAAGGATCAATATGCTCACTTAAGCTACTCCATATGAAAGTACCCTATTGAAACACAAGCAAGTGTCCGATGTTCCAAGATTAATATTCAGATTTTAAGTAAAGCAACATAAGTAATTCATGGATACCATTGACCTAGTAGTTCACTGCTCCACTATCAGCTTCCACATAAACCCAACCATGCAACCAGAGTTAGATAGATATGTATATTATGAATAGAAATTCAAGGATTTAAGCACCTACTCCATGTGTAGTACCACTAGATTATATATAAAAATTTGCATTGTAATATTTCTGATTTTTATAGAATAAAATGTAGTACCACAAAGCATCCTGACTTGTCCATATAAAAAGAATGCAAACAAAATAGGTTTTGAACAGACCAACCTTTGATCAGATGCTTCTTTTTTCAAGAAAAAAAGCAATCATGGAAAATGAATCAACAAATACTACAAGTATTAATTCCATAGTCATAAACAATCTTGCACCCACATATTAGTAATCGATTTATTGTTTTTTTTTTCTTTTTTTATGGGCAAAATAGATTTCTACCTTATTCTAAATTCAATCAAATTGCATCCCTTGTCAGGTTCAATTAGTCTTCATGTTAAAACAATGGTATCAACAATTTTCCTATACTGACCCGCTTTTCTTAAGTTCCAGAAATAAAAGGTTCCAAAGAATCTTCCCAAATAAAAAAAGAAAGAAAATAGAAAACAGCAAATGCTTTTGAGTGTGAACACTGAAACGATTTTGATCATTCACAAATACCCAGTAGAACTGCAACTAAGATATTCAAGTGGACAATCACTAACAATGACGTCGTCTTTGACATGAAAATATCTTTGAGTAGGATATATGTTACCAAGACAACTAACAGGCTGCACTCAATCTTAAAGATGAAAATGAACTAGCTTAGTAGAAAACCTAGGTTTCAGTGGATATTCAACCAGCAATTTAATCATGACTTTCTACCAATGCAGAATCGCATCAGCACAATAGATATGATACATAAGTTGAATAAAAAAGGTGAAACATAATACGAAACAAATCCAAACGAATTAATAACCTAAATGGGCTAAATCATGCCCTCCCCCACCTTTTAAAAGAAAAAACTCCACTAACAGAACATTGTAACAATTTGACTTGAGGGCACTGCAATCATGAATTAGAAACTGGCTCAACCAGGATGCAGACATGGCATTTTTGTGCAGTTCGTTTCAAAATGGACTGCACCATCCGGTAAGCCAGACTGGTACCATACTGTAGACAATAAGTTTATCATTCGATATTGATATCTTTTTCTCATTCTCTATAGCTGTCACAATTGTTTTCAATTTTTTGCTTTTTTTCTTCTCTTTTCTGTCTCTCCTTCCCTTAGGCTTGCTCTCTACTTCTCCTTCGCTCTCATTACTTCCCTTATTCTCTCTCTTATCTGGACGATGACCCATGCTAAGGTGTTAGTAGTACTGGTACCATATCAATACCATACGGATCCAACTGCTAACTGGTATTGGTAGTGGATCGATATTTGAATCCATGATTGCAACCATGTAATGTTCAATTATTTATGCAGATGTCTATCAGGAGCAACTAATATAGCAATTGTTGGCACAAACAAATATCTTCCAATATAAATAAATAAATAAAAGAAAATGAATCTTCCTAATCGAAAAACTGCCAAATATTGTACATACCATTGGACCAGCAATTAGAGAAGTTCCTGAATCTGCAATTGCAGCACAACCACCAGCACAGAATCCTGATAAACATACAATAAAAATCAGATAAGGAATAAGATCACGATAATACAGAAGTAGCTGATTCCAAGTGCTATACCAGTAGACTGGCCATCAATATGTACATCTCCCATGTCAAACTGTTAAAAAAAAGGGCAGGAATTGGTAAGGTTCACCAACTTGGCAGGCTATGTGCATAAATGACATCACAAATGCAAATGGGGTCCAGAGAAGAACCTGCCAATAACCCTTCTGAGTTACAGGAACATATGTGTGTTCACCTTTATAATGATTTGGATCAACACCACCAAAAACTATCTCACCTCCCTCACCTTCATCAGCATTTCGGTTAAACCAGAAAGAAAAAACAGGTTCCTTAACAAGACCTTGCTTGATCATATTATACCTGTGCATATAATTAATTAGTTGATTCTAGCCAATTAAGACCTACTTTCAGTTACATTAACAATTAATATTATTCAAATATATATCTGACAATTACTACAAGAAACCTGCAACCACTGTCTATAATTTTAACATGGAGAGGAAGCACCTATGATCCAACAGTAAAGCACATTATGGCTCCATGCGAAGAGAACTTAGTGCACATGCATTAACCATTCCTTCCAACACAGACCGCAGTACAGTTGCCCGATTCGGTTCCAGATATATACCAGTTCCAGCCCAAACATACAAAGAGATGGACTGCCCCCATTTCGATGGTCTAGTCTGCGCCCATCTCCACAGTCTAGTCTGCTATTAAACAAGGAAAAGAAAAAAGTCTAAAACCAAGGATTAGGGATCACATTCTCTTCTCCATATGAGCATAGCCCTACTGTCGTCCTCTTCTTCATATGTGTAGAACCCCAAGCCAATGCCTCCCAGTCGCCCACTGCGTCACCTGACCACGAGTACGCTTCCTCCCCCTTTTCATACATCTCCTCTTCTTCTTCTTCATTCTCTTCTTATTTCCTCTTCCTCCTGTTCCTCCATCGCTCCTCTTCCTCCTCCTATTTCTCCATCACTTCCTCTTCCTCTTTATTCTTCATCCTCTTCCTGCACTGACATCTCTTCCTTCCTCCTCTTTGTCTATACAAACACTGGGGCTGTACATAATGGTCTGACCAGTGATCAGTGACCAGTCCGGTACCATGGATAAGAACTGTGACAAGATTCCATGAGTAAAACCGATTCACTTATAGTTCACTTAGTCAAAATGTATTATTTAAGTATCTCTGGGGCACAAAGATATTGATGATGATAGCTATTAGACTCCAGGTTCCAAAATCAATGATGACCACTACAGCAGTTAGGCAGCGGCCTTACTGTACAACTTAGCATTTTGCTACAATGTTCTCTACTGAGGGAAAAAAACAGAAATCACATTGGAAGCTACATTTAATTGAGAGCAAGATACAACAACAGGTGGGAAAGACTAATTTGAAGAATGCATACATATGTCCATTTCTAAAAAAGGTTATGAACAACAATAATAATATGTTTTGTCATCTAAGGTTATCAGTTTAGTGCTTTATAATCCTGTACGGAGCGAACTATTGGTATGAATACAATTCACAAGACATCAATTCCTGAAAACAAAGAATGGAACTTGCTATGACTTCCTAAAGAAGAAGGTAGCACGAATCAACGCATCAGGGGAACTGAACTAACACTGTACCTTTATCATATATTCTATATATCGCATTAGATAGATGTCATGGTAAAGAAAATAGATGAAGAACGACATGCCACCAAATATAGCTCTAAATGTCTAAATAGACTTTCTATTTTTGCTTTGATGTTCTAATAGACCACCTACTCTTTTTGTTCTACAAACTGCACAACATATCATGCTTTTCATTTCTGTGCAGTTTGTAGAACAAAAAGAGTACGTGATCTATTAGAACATTAAAACAAAAAAGGAAAGTCTTACTTAGACATTTAGAAATATATTTGGTGGCATATCGTTCTTCACCCATTTTCTTTACGTCATGACAACTATCTAATGTGATATATAGAATATATGACAAAAGAAGTGTTAGGAGTTTTTTTTTTCAATTAATCTTGTCATATAGACCCATGTCAGACATCAAATTGCTTCGATTTGAATTATCCTGAGTACCTATTGCTTTCCAATTTAGATTAAAAAGAAACTTCAACATGCAAAAAACAAAGAATATGAAAAATCAATAAGCTGTACAAATAACATTGAATAATATATTATTTAGATATATATAAAAAAGAAAGGTAATAGCCAGATTACCACACAGGTACAGCATTGCCAACAGATATCTCCTTAAACCCAAGTCCAAGTATGCCATCAAATTTTGCCACCACGAATGTGACACTTGGTTCTCTGGTAGTTTCAATAAAGTCCTGAACCAATATCCCTTATTAATACAAGAACATTATCAATAAAATTTATTGACTAAAAACTGAGGCTTTAAATATATTAAGCCACCCAAAATTAAAAACCTGGTATTTAACAACTAGGTCACCAATAGTGACATAATCTTGGCTAAAAAAACCAGAAATTGATCCTGATCCATAATGAATAGCTGCAGACTTGCCTGCACAGGAAAAGACAACCTAGAGTTAGCATCTGATTTCTTACCAGGGTGTAAGAATCACACAAGATGTTGACAGAAACCAACAGAGGTCACACACAGAGAGAGAGAGAGAGAGAGAGAGAATAAAAGAGGCATTTCCTGAATCATAAAGCATAATTTGTTAAAGATGAGTAGATGATGCAAAAGATGACTGGTGATGTGCACCGAGCCAGCTGACTATCCTATCCTGATATATAGCACAGATTTCAGAGAGGAAGAAACCACAGGCCCCTCAGTATGAATGAATTATAATCAGAATGGTATCAAAGGGTATGCCTCAGACATGTCTCTTTTCCAGGAAGGCACCAACAAAACTGACTTCAGTTTTATGGCCAAGAGCAGCTTGTGGTCAGAGTTGCAGCTATTTGCTACACTGGCAAAAAGTTTAGCCACTTTTCTTTTTTATAGGATTAGTTCGGATATGTTTTTGGCCGACTGGCCAACTAAACATGGTGATAATGCAAATGCCACTTGAGCTGATACGATGATTAAATTTGCAGATGAAAAACATCATTACATGCTTACACACATCATAAAGATCAATACGTCACCAATATAAAACATTTTTTTCGAAATGAAAAAAAAAATATTAGTATGAGCTTCGGTCATATCAACTAGAAGGCTGTATAAGATGTCATGCATGAAAAAAAAAAATCCGAAGGCCCTTTTAACAATTTCTTTCAGAGTGAAACTTACTCTCAAATAGATCCCATTTCCAAGAGGTCCCAACATAACCAAATTTATCTCCACTGCCGGGAGTCAGTAAATTTATGGATAGTGCCTGTTAATCTGTTATGTACTGGCAGAGGGTTACTATTTCTGCTTCTACAGAATCGTCCCTCTATCATTTCCTGCATATCCCGAGTACTTTAGGATTTTATAGTCACTCATCAATAGATTTAGCAATTTACAAGCCAATTATACAGATCACTACCATGGCCAATCCTAGACAAGAATAGTTATTTGTCTACGAACTATTCTCACCATGATGATACTTAAAAAAAAAAGGATTTATCCACTCTTGGATCCTAATAAATAAATATATATATATATATATAAAGGGAGAGAGAAAGAAAGAGACTAACCATTCTTCTGGTAGGTGCTTGATCGAGTTGACTTGTACCTCGAGTGAAGGAAGCAAGCAACCTGTTAGACGGACAAAATTCATTAACCCTGAAATTTTCAACACCAATTCTTGGACTTCCAAATGTTTTCAGGCATCCACCACAAACCAAACAAATCGCTCACCGAGAAGTAGCACTTGGAAGAGGGAACCCACAAATTTGAGCTCCCCGTATCAAAGATCACGGTGAACTTCTGTGCAGGGGAACCGATGCCGATCTCCCCAAAATACTGCGCGTTCATGTAGTTCTTGAGGGAAACAATATCAGTATCTTCCCCGTTACCAAGTCGAAAGCCGTGCTTCCGGGCCATCAAACGCCTCCTTTCCTGAACAAGCCGAGCCGCGAGTCTGCCGTTTTCGTCCAAGGGCTTCTTCTGCAGCTTGATCCTAACCAAACCATCGGCCGATGCTGGAAGAACCAAAGGCAGCACAAGTATCGAAAGCAGAACAAGAGATGCGAGAAATCCACGTCTGGTGCCCATGATCCACTGTCGATCCAAAATATGAGCGTTAAATCCCTAATATATCAATCTATAGCATGATTACATTAAAGATTTGAAAAGAAAAAGCTATCCTCCACAACAGATTAGATGAAATAGGGGGAAACGAATTGAGAAATCAATCCCGACGAACCGATTACTACAAAGAAACACTAAAATCGCAACAAAATATCTGCCACGTAACTCACCGGCTAGAGGAATCGAAACGAGGGAACGAAGTCCACCTGCCTTCACTTGCAGTCTTGAGTTGCGTTATTATGTAGCAAAGAAAGGACGAATATTTAAAAATAAGGAAGATACGTCAAATTGCACCGTCCGATCTTTCACCCGAAGCGAAATGAACCGTTGGATAACTATCCTTTTTCTACAGTGGCGGTGTGCGCACAAATGTCCACGCCTGTGGGATGCCGGGACTGCGACGTGGCCTACGTAAACAGAAAACGACGCAGGATACATTCGTACATTTCGGGACCTTGCTCGAACGACCAACCTGTATTGTCATTGGACATCCTAACTGACCCCAGTGCAGAACCATGGCTTCCTTCTATAGCAAGGAGTGTAAACTCAACGGGTAACTTCTAATGGGTAAGAAACTAATTTTGCATTACCGATTTCAATAGAGGAGCGCGAAGAAGACTTAAAGCACTCGGGAACACATTACATGCGAGACCCAAACACGGCAGGCGGCAGGTCCCATTGTAGATCACAGATCACTTATCTGACGTATTTATATGGCCCATTTTAGAACATTCAGACCAAAGCGGTGACGGAAGTGGCTCGGAGACGGGCACGCCTCCGTCTGTCAGTGGCCAGCCAGACGGTCCCAGAGTCCGTGGCAATCTGAAATGAGGACACGTACTCCGTATCGGGGAGACCGGCGTGAGACAACTAATGGATCGAACTCGGATTGTATCAGGTCCAAGAGAACCAATCCGATAGCCCATTAGATGGAGACCGACGTTGTTCCGGAGTTTATTTGAAATCCGACCCATCCCAAGACTTTTTGACCTCACAATCTTACTATCTATGCATACATACGCAGTTTAATTGAATACAAGACAAATTTGCAGTGGGCTGCCCCTTATCATTATTTTATTGATGGGTAGCATTATAAATATAATCTCAAAATCTGATTACATTTTAAGATAAAATCATATCTAACCCCATTTAAAATAATCTTGGTTGACAAAATTATTGCACCCGAAAGATGTCTAATACCAATCAGTGATTATCAAGATGAAATTTAGTATCATATCTTATCAATTGACATTTTTTACGTTACTTGTATGACTTTGATATTATCAGAGAAAACATATATATATATATATGTATATATGTATGTATATATGTATATATGTATTCATACAAAGACAAAAATTCCGACTAACAAAATTATCAAAAAGAAAAATAAAAAACTCTTAAGTCTCTTCCACGAGTTTTAACCATCAAAGAGACTCTACTTACTGAATCTTAAATCTTATAAAAATAAAATATATAAACAATAAGTTTAGCATTGCCTAGCTAAATAAATTCTTAGCTTTTAAATGATTCTTGGCTTAACTCCTAAGGTTAAGTTATTTTTAGATAAATTTTTTAATATCATACCCTCGAAATTATTGAGTTGTCACTATTATAAAAAATTCAATATGTGATTGACCTTCACTTGTGATCGTAACTCCGTATAATCTTTCATATTATAAAATAAATCATAAGAAAATAGTCAAATTAAATAAATTAAAATTTTTTTGACTAAAAGCTTTGTACGACATAAACTCAATCTAAGATATATCGTGGAGGATGTGTGAGGATAGTCGAGCAATCAATAAAATAATAAAGAAATATTATTTCTTAAATTATGCTTTAGATATTTTCATTGGATTTAATTGGTTAAAAAAATGACCTGAAAAGCAAAATAACATCAAGTTTGTATTAAATCTAGTGATGAATAAAAAATAACATTCAAAACTTAAGATAACTTACGCGAATAACTAGTCATGCACTTTCATCTATCAAATGTTCCAAGCATTTTTATATGTTTCATCAACTAAGTTTTAGAATTAGATAAATTTATTATAAGATCAAAGAGAATCGATCTTTCATAACACTAAATAAAGTCATTTAGAACTTCTTTGATAGGTTTCTACCGTCTTTGAGTTACTAAGCTCTATATCAAAAATGTAAATGTGTTGATTCATATAAACTCATGTCTTATTTCCTTAGCTTCATCATTTTTAATATTTCTACTGATTCATTATATGATTTGGTTCATATTTATATTGTCTAAAGAAATATATATATATCTTTTGGACCTCAACTGCTGTTATAGTTTTTGTTGTGATAGGATCAACTTAGTCCCACATCAGTTGAAGAGTGGGAGAGCCAAAGGCTCATAAGACAGTCGTGCCTTTCTTATCCTTAAAGGTGCTTTTTGGAGCTTCGTGACTCCAAAAAGATAAATCCGTGCCGGTTCGATCGTCATCATCCAAAGCGAATAATTCCTCACGCCCCCAAAGTCAGAGGATATATCTCTCTAGTATAAATATATGAGAAATTTTTGGACAAAATGATATTTTCTTGTGGTATAGGTATATGTCTATCAATTTTTGCAAGAAAAACTTAATGATATAAAATAATATTATTCTACGATAAAAACAAAAAAACTTTATGCAATTGTGCGAATCGTCTTGTATCGGATCGGATTAACAATCATACTGTTGGATCGACTGGTCGATTAATGCCTGTTCTAATTAATCGAATCACTTGGACGGGTCGAGTCCGACCTGTTAGATCCATCGGAGCTCGAATGCTATGGGACTGACGGTCTAACGACCCACGGATCCCATTTGTGTTCACTAAGAGACCAAAAATTGAATACAATTCCGGCTCGTCGCGGCCGTCTCGGCCCGATGCTATCGCCTTCGCTCCGTCTCCTTCCTGCCCGTTTGCGACAGACGTCGTCAACTCGGTCGCACTGCAACGATGAATCGGCGCTGCAGACACTGTAACATGAGCCATTGTTTCTATCTGATTGACCCAAAACCCTCTTATTTATCTTATCTCTTGCCTTCTTCTCAGGTTCCTTTCTTGAGAGCCAAGGCGCCGTTCCCCAGGATACTGGATGGTAACCATATCTTCGTTTTCGCCATTCTTGTTTCTCTAAAACTTTATCTTGGTTTGATCAGGGAAAACGGAATCTTTTATGGCAAGTTTTAGTACAATGTGAACCTGTTCACAAGGTGTTGGATTTGAGATACTGAAGGATGGAGCAGTTTTTGATATGTTTAGTTTCTTAGATACTCGATATCTATGATAAAGCAAATTAGGGATCCTTGCTTCAAAAACACGTTGGTTTATGTGCGCCCTAAGTTCGTGGAGGAAACGTCTAGATTAATTGCCTGTGTATCCTCGATTCTTCTGCAGCGTTCAGTGAAGAAAATATTAGTAAGAGGAAGTTTTCTTTTTCTTATGGTTGAGGCATATCAATAGGCATAGGCATGATGGTACTTTTCTCCTCTTCCAGTTACTATGTAAGTAGGATATTCCGATATGGGTCATAAAGAAAATTTATTCTACATGTTTGAAACAGCCATACTGTTTTTTCTCTAAAATTAGGTCACTTGTTGGATCCACTTAGTTGTTTTATATCAATACTAACTTCTACTGGGAGAATCAGTGTGTGTAATAATCCTTTCTATTGTTATTAAGCGTTTGGAACAAACTTCCTTGCTTTTTGTCTTTAACATATATTTCTCTTATCACTGGTGCATTAAAATTTTGAACTGCAAATAATTCCTTCAAAGCATTGGGATGTTACCCCATTGCAAATGTCATTCTAAATTCTATTGATGCTTCTAACATGTGGGTTCAATTATGCCACTCTCATGTCAAGAGAAATCACCTAAATTTCATGCTTGGAGTTCAAAATTTTATAATTCAGCTGATTTTAGACGCATAACAATTTTATTTTCTATCGTTTCAAAGACATTAAAAAGTTAGTCACATACATATGTAAATGGGGAGATGCCAACAACATCACCAATGCCGGTCCCAAGCCCGGATGAGAATGGTGGTTATGTTTGCTATGGTCACATAGATTTTCAATGCACCCCTGGAGAACTTTGAAGGATCAAAACAAATTTCATTGTGATGGTCATTATCAGACTTTTGTGTTAGGTTTTGAACTTCTTTTATTCCTCGGATGGTATTTAGTCTCCTCTACACCGATGTTAGTTTGTGTCTCCTAGATAGGAATATATGTTTGGTAGCTCCTAGATAGGCAAAAAGATATTTTGGTAGCGTCTTGTACTCAGACCCCCTATTATGATAGAACTTTGACAAAGGACTTTTTCATCTCTTATTCAAAACTCTTTCTTTTTTCTGAACATAAAGAACAACAATATCAGTGATCAATTATTACAAAAATGGATAAGTTGAACTCATTGGCTTTAAAAAAAGCAGAGAACCCTTGTGTTATTCCAAAATTAGCAAGGCTACGAGCCATGCTATTGTGACTTCTAGGGATATATCCAAACTGAAATACATGGAGTTTACAAGCAAGTTCTCTAATATTTGTAATGATAGCCCTAAAAACCAGGGGGGTCCCTTCACACCTTTCACAAAATTAATTACATTCTCCACATCAGAATGCACTCTTGTGTTCCTTAGATTATCCTGCTTCACTTGACGTATTCCTTTAAGAACAGCTAAAGCTTCACTGTGGCAGCATTTTTATGCTTGACACATTGAACACCCTGCCCAAACCACCTCATTGTCTGAGGTTTTGAGAATGAATCCAGTACCTGCAAAAACATTAGCTTATGAAAGGATCCATCAGAGTCTACGACTGAATCAAATTCATCTCCAGTTTCAGTCATCAGGTTGAGGTTTCCTTCCTTGGTCCCCTTGGATCTTGAAATGGCAGTAGATTCCATTCAGTTATTATCTTGCGTGGATAAATTTTGTATCTGAACTTAAGAGTGGTGTAATTTTTTTCACAAATCAATGGGTTCATGTAATAGGGATATAGCGTATGAATGTATCTTTTTGTTTCAAAAATTGCACGTGGTGCTGATAAATGGTAACAGTTTATAACGTTAGTGCCTTCTTATAATAGAATATTTTAAAACTTCTAAACTCTTGTTTGCAAAGGAAATGATGGATAAAATGATAACTGAAACACTTTAGCCTTCACAATTTGTTTTCTTGTTGCTTTTGATTCTTGTTGAAGTATTTAGTGGTGCCATGTACTTCTATACTATGGTGTACACTCAATGACTGAAAAGAGGTCCATATAGGCAACCCTAAAGAGTTGGAACATTTAACTTTCATAGCATTAAAAAATGGAGGTTTTACATCACAAACGTCTTGGCAACTTAGCATACCTTGAGATGGACATCCTAGCTTTAATGAAATGAAAACAGCTCATGTTTCGTACAGCTACGTACAAGCTATAATTATTGGATTATAGTAACTGATTATTTCCTTTTTCTCTAGTAGCATCTTCCCTGTTCTATTAACATAGTCCTAGCTTTGATATGTCAGGATGGCTCACTGAACTGAGAACGTTTTTGTGCTTGCTGCAAAGTATCAATCTGCTCAATTTTGAATATCTTTTGAGTAACAAGGCTGCTGCTTAGTATGATATGATATTTGCTTTGCATCGGTTGTGACACCTTACTTGAGGTGATCCCTATGTTTAATAGAGAAATAAAAATGAAATTATGTGATGTGATGATGGCTTGTAGCAATGTGGGATCATGGCATGCATACTCTAGCCTAGCTTACTTTTGATTGTATCCATTGTTGCATAGTTTACTGCTTACTAGACATGACTTTAGCCGGTTAAACTATGTTTTATAGATACATTTTATATGGTATGTCAGACAAGGTTTGATGACGCATCAACTGGTTATCTTTCTGTTACGGTAGTATCTTAGTCTCTTATTCTTTGGCTCTTGCTATTGTTTTTTTCTTGTCATTGAATTAGTATGTTATCTAGTTGTAGTTGGGTATTGCTGCATCCCAATATTTTAAAATATTTCGTTTGCCAAGTAACTGTGGATATTATCATGTGATCATGTTTTACACCATATTGTATAACTGATAACAACACTGTCGATACAGATAATGCGAAATGTGGACAACCCATTTTGATGCCGCTCGACGTCACCTTATCACCAACCACATCATCCGCCACGTTACCACCAAATCCATACTTGGATAGTGTTTTCCTAATTGCACGTGGATAGGATCCTTGTAGGGGTTCGTGAGGTACGATGACACTCTAATTTTGAATGAAAGCATTAAATATCCACGATCGATTCACTTGACGTTAGTTCTTGCAGGTTGGTCATAAGAATTGTATTGATCCCAACGGAATCTCTTGTTCGATTCTCAAGTAGGAAGAGCCACAAAACAGGACTTGGTTGGATCAACCCTATCCCTCTCAATTGACAATGACAATCAGAATCAGCATTAACAACTGAAAAGTAAAAAAAAGAAAAGTTTATAACAATGATATTAATTACTATTCTACCGTTTGTGTTGTACCATTTGATCCCAGTATTGTTAGTTTAATGCAGGTGGAGTCAACCAGAAGTTTTGATCCAATCAAGGAGTTCATTTTACTTCTTTGCTCGGTGTTGCAAGAGGCTTTCTGATCTCCTCAGATACCTGATCATATCTTAGAAAATAATGTTGAAGTGGAGATAGAAGGGACCATTGACATTGTCTTGTTCAGCTAATGCATGTGGAGTAGCGAGTACCAAACAAGGCAAATTTCCTCGGAAATGAACTACCAAGTGACCGAATACCCCTTTTCCTCTCTTTTTTGTTTTGTGTATTTTGCACTGTCAGTTTTGGGCCAAATAATTTTGCTACACAATTGATCATTTTCATAGTGTCTCATATGAAGATGATTAATATGGTCTTACCTATATAAAGGGGCGATGCACAAGCTATTATGTAAACAGCTTTGGTTTGAGTGTAGGTTTATGCACGGATTAGCTTGAGGGTCTACAATAATTAAAATATCATTGGTTAACTATTATTTTCAAAAACTTCTATTCCATCGATACACATCTAAAAATCAATAAAATATAAACTTCATCTATCATTTTATTAATAGATAAAGTATAAATAATTCTGAATAGATTTTAGAACATATAGTTTCATTTTTATCGAATTTAATTTTTTTTCTAAAATATTCATCTAATCGATCGTTTATTAAGATATTGAAAATTATAGATTCATCGGATATTTGATCATTTAAATTTTGGGGCAATTTTCAGGAATCATAAGAATTTGATTTCGATTTGATTCGTACTATCAAATCATTGTCTCGGTTCGATTTAGATTTGATTTGAATCAAATCGTAATTAAGTCTAAGTAGAATAATCATAAATATAATATATTTTTAAAGGGTAACGAAGTAAACATAAATAATATAGACACGAGCGGAGAACGGAGTCGTGATCGTTACCAATCGAGAGAGTGGGCGATCGACGGTTATTACAAGTTGAAAGAGGCCTCCCCGAGTAAAAAGAGAGAGAAATAAGCAAAATCCCTCACTGTCATCGTTACTCTTTTGCGAACATAACATTATTAGTATTATAGCGAGGGTTATATATACACGGCGGAGGAGGAGTCGTCGAAGAGGGTTTTGGCTGCCGAGAGGAGATATAAGACGAGTGCGGCCCCCCTTTCGCTTTCCCCTTGCGTCGGAGAAGAGGAGGGAGTAAGGAGAGCCCAGTGGTCGTCGAGTACGAGAGTCGGAAGGGAACGACAGTATGAGCGGCGCCGGTGGCGGAGGGAACAGGGGGAGCGTGGCGGCCCCGATCCCGACGGGGTCGAGGAAGCTGGTGCAGAGCCTGAAGGAGATCGTCAACTGCCCGGAGGCGGAGATCTACGCCATGCTCCGGGAGTGCAACATGGACCCCAACGAGGCCGTCCACCGGCTCCTCTCCCAGGGTGCCCCCCTCGGAATTCCCTTCTTTCGCTTCTTTTTTCCTTTTTATCTCGCTCGGTGTTACTTGATTCTTCTATTTGTTCCTGAAATTAGGCGATAAAGATGGTTCTCTGTGGCTTTCCTTGGGAGGTCACTCGGTTAGGTTTGAGATGAAAAGTACAGTAGGTGGTGCTATCCCAAATTTGTAGTTCTTCGCCTTCGATCTATGAGTAGATTCATTTTTCCTATCATTTTCGAGTTCTTGCGTGCTTGTTTGGTTAAAAAGGCATAACTGGGGTGTCATGTTCATTTCCTAAAATTTTCCTTCGTTACATTAGCCAGAGAAGTGTAAAAGATGAAGCTTTTTTGCTTTTTTATTTCGATAGTATGGTTGAGAGATCTGTTTGCCTGAGCTGGTCATCCTCAATGTTGCGTTGTCTAAATTTTAGAATTTGAACCTGGTAGAGTTTGTTAAATTGAGTTCCTTATTGCAAGTGCTTCTTAGATTTAATTTTTTTACCTCTATTTATTCTAGGATCTCTTTTTGATGCTTGTATCTTTTCATGCTTTGTCTGTTTCTCTCCGATGGATGGACTGTAGTAAAACAAAGGAAACTTGAAATTTTTCTAGAGAAAGAAAGGAGTTAGCTAAGATTGATATCACTTTTTCCGCATCTATCCCTCGCTTGATTCTGTTTCGCACATTGATTTTATACAGAGAGTGTTATATTCTGTGATTAAGATGGGTCTTAGCGCTTCAAAACACTTTTTCTTTTGAGTTTTTTGAAAGATCAGTTACAATGCAAGTTGTGGTCTTGTATTGTTTCTCATTATTCGGTCAGCATTTACATCTATGTTGTAAGATTGCCTTGATATTATGGAAGATTGTTTGCTCACAACCGTCGGAGGTAATTTGCACTTGCTTCAGTTCTCATTCTTGTTTTGTTTAAATTATAGTTGCTAACATAACAAACTGTTGTAGTGCTCCATGCGTATGTCTCTTTTATCATTCATTCTCTTGCCATTGGAAGAGTGGCTGCTGTAGTTCAGTAATATCGACAAAGTAATGTTTCTGTAAACATGCCTAGTCAATTTCTTTAGTGGGCCTACATATAATTTAGTGTTACTTCATGGTGCAGATACTTTTCATGAGGTGAAGAGCAAGCGTGACAAGAAAAAGGAGGTTAGCGCTCGTAGTGTATATAGATTAATTGCATGCTGAACCAACCTGATCTGTGATCATTGTTCATGTTTTATTGGTTTACAATGTATCTCTGGACATGCTTTGAAAAGCTTGATGCTCATTTCATGGATACGTCACCATCATGTTCCTCATATTCTACTGTTTCTGGTTCCTTGAGTTCTTGATTTGGCCAAATCTCAGGGTTGTCAATTATTTTTATGCAACATGCTTGATTCATTTTGTGTTCATTAAGCAATTTATATTTGGCAGAATACGTGTTTATTAATGATCATACATTTTCTCAGTATTCTGAACATTTTTTGTTTTTTTTTATTTTATTTTATATCATTCTTGTTTTGGTTTAGAACTTTGTAATATTACCGTAAAGTACATGCCATTTTACATTGATTGACTGTGTCATGATTTATTGCTATTTTTCACTTTCTTTAGATCAGAGAACCTTCAGAATCTAGATCTCGAAATGTGAACAACAGCTCAGGTCGTGGGGCTAGAGGTGGCCTTGACCGTGGGGGTCGCAGCACTTCTTCCCAATCCAGTTCTACTGGTAGGATGATTTATCATTATGGTTTTGCTATCTATGTCTTCAAGAATGCAACTTTAATGCCTTTGTCTTTGTACTTGCTCATAAGCTTGTTTCTTATCTTTGCATTCTTGTAGACTATGGTGCTGGTAAGAGTAAATCTTTACACAAGAAAGAAAATGGTGCAAGTGCTGTTCCTAACGCATCAGTTGTGGAATGCTTCCGTGCTATGCAAGTTCTCCTACTCAAAGGCCAACAACTTTAAGGTGACCACGTCCTCAATTTATAGGATGGCATTTGCGTGTTTCCAGATCATGAATAAGTTTACCCAGACCAACTGGAATAAGGATTTGCATCCATTTTTTTGGGGTTAGTCTAGTTAGCCTGCCCGTTTTAAATGTGTTCTAGTATTGGATTCTTAATTTGCATAGCTCACAAGATAGCAACAAATGACAAGAAGTAATTGTTCTTTTAATTACGACACCATTTAAAGCTTTAACGTGCCTTGCATTCAACCTATGGTCAGTAGACAGAACAGTGAGGATCTTCTTTAGATCAGAGAACCTTCAGAATCTAGATCTCGAAATGTGAACAACAGCTCAGGTCGTGGGGCTAGAGGTGGCCTTGACCGTGGGGGTCGCAGCACTTCTTCCCAATCCAGTTCTACTGGTAGGATGATTTATCATTATGGTTTTGCTATCTATGTCTTCAAGAATGCAACTTTAATGCCTTTGTCTTTGTACTTGCTCATAAGCTTGTTTCTTATCTTTGCATTCTTGTAGACTATGGTGCTGGTAAGAGTAAATCTTTACACAAGAAAGAAAATGGTGCAAGTGCTGTTCCTAACTCATCAGTTGTGGAATCTTCCGTGCTATCAAGTTCTCCTACTCAAAGGCCAACAACTTTAAGGTGACCACGTCCTCAATTTTATAGGATGGCATTTGCGTGTTTCCAGATCATGAATAATTTTACCCAGACCAACTGGAATAAGGATTTTGCATCCATTTTTTTGGGGGTTAGTCTAGTTAGCCTGCCCTTTTAAATGTGTTCTATTATTGGATTCTTTAATTTGCATAGCTCACAAGATAGCAACAATGACAAGAAGAATTTTCTTTTAATTTATCGACACCATTTAAACTTTAAAGTGCCTTGCAATTTCAAACCGATGGGTCTTAGACAGAACAGTTAGATCATTGTGTTCTGGATCCAGTTTCTTCTCGGTATTGTCATGCTGTGATGACAAAACCACCTAAAACAAACTTAGTCTTTATTAGTTTTGCTGTGACCTTATATGATATTTTTGCCCAGGTGTGCTGATAATTACAAGCTTCTTAGGTGCTTTTCTTAAAATTATGTTAGTTTAGACTTGGTACATACTGATTAGCTACAAGGTTTTGTAGTTTAGAATGACATATGGTAGATTTTTAAAGTTGTACAATCTGCTTAAACCTGTATTGATGTTCTAAATCTGGTGCTGAGTTCCAAGGAAAGCCAATTCAGTTAAAGAACTTGTCAAAGAACCTAAAAGGATTTTGATCCACGGAAAATACGTTCCTTCTTGCAATATAAGTTCATGAAACCAGTTTTAAATCACTATAGATAAATTAAAGTGCCAATGAAATGTGTCCTATATTCATATTCTTTCAATTGGAAGATTCACACAAAATAAGATATTTCATGCTTTATATCTTTTCCAAGTGAGCTTCCTCTTTCTCACTCCTCTACAAGGTTGGAGAATTGAGGAGAGGATCCCACTGAGGAGAGAATCCACAATGAGAGGTAGTTTCCCCTACCTTTCCTTAAAGTAAAAAATTTATTCATTTAGTTATCTAAGTTTCTGTATTTAGATTTAACTCTAAATCATGTTGAAATTGTTTAGTTGTTTTTCATATTATTCATGTTGTGTTTAGTTTTTTAATAGTTTTATATCTCATGTATATTTGTTAAAGTATTATTCCTTTATTTATTTTATGTTTTAAGTTGAATAATTAATGCTAATTCCTTCTTTTATATGCAATTTCATCATGTTCATATATTACCATTAGTTATGTTCAATGATTTGATCTACATAAAGCAAGTTTTTTGAGATCATATTAAACATGGAGAATTTATCTAGGTTTGGGTTTGGTTTAGCCCGAAAGCCCGATTCAGCTTGCAAGCCAGGTTTAGCCCATGAGCCAGGTAGGCCTAGCCCGTGAAGTTAAGCAGGCCCAACCTGTCAGCCAAGCACAACCCAACCTATTTTTGCCTAGTCCGATGCACCTCAACCCATTTTACTACCCGAGATAGGCACATTCAACGTACATGACCAGTCCAGGGCTCAGGTGGATCGATGCAGTCTTGACTAGTACTATGCAGCCTAGCTCAATTTCCTCTTCCCGCATTTACTTGAGTCCACTAGTTGATTAAATTAGACTAGTTTGATCGGTTCAAGCTGGTTTTGGATGATTTTGAACTGATTTAACAAATTCAAGTTTATTTGACCTAATTAAAACCAATAAAATCTAAATTTGACCAGCCTATGGTCATTCCAAACTGGTTCAATGATAATTAGATGTTGGTTTAATTAGGCCTTAGTTGAATTGAGTTTGGTTCAAGTTAATTGGTTCTTTTCCAATTAGGGTTTAGGTTGTTTGAGGATTGTCGAGAGATTGGTACCTCATGTCTTTAAGATTTGATGAACTTAAAAGTTTTATTTGAAGGTGTGATCTAGATATGATTAGTGATTTTCTATTATTTTTGGATTAAGTTGAGAATATTAATTGTTTCCATGTGGTATATGTGGTTATACCGAATAGTCCACATTGGAAGTGTACCCTATTAAAGGAGCTACCAACCTATTATAATGTGGAACCACCAATGGACATAGTCTAGTAGGCTATATATTAAAGATGGTCTCTTATGATATTTAGCATATTACTTTTTTGAATGCATGTGTGAATGAATGAATAAATGATCATGGATGATTATGTATTCCTGTTGAGGGTAGATAGGGTGATTCCCTTTGAGGATTAGCAGGTTATCAACGAGGTGGTTAGATGATATCTCCATCTACTTTTGGGAGGAACGTGTCTTCACTTAGGTGGGTGAGGGACACCTCTCCATCTGCTGTTTGGAGTACGATATGAGTTCACTCCATTTGCCATTGGGAGAATAAAGAATCCATCCCGTGAAGTATGTATCTTCATTCGTTTGATTGTTATGCATGCTATCGAGATGTGGTGCATGAGATTAATACATGATTTTGTTTATTGCATAAGAATTATCATTATTAATTTGATACATAAGCTTCATAATGAATTGATATATTATCATTTCATATTAAATTGTTAATATTTGATTTCATGAGTATTGATGATTATTTTTTTGATTTTTTCGGAGGTCCTACCAACATGTAGGGTTGCTAATATATTTTTATTTTGTATTTGAAACCTATTAATTTGTAATAGAATCGAGGTTTGGATGGAAGAGACTTTTCATCACTTGTGGCCCTACTAAGAAGTTGCAGTAGTTAAAAATATTTAGTGTTATACAGACAAGAATTTTGAATTCAAAATAGAAAAGGGCATTCTGTAAATTATGGATTTTGAAGTGATGATTTATTTTTGATAAATATGGGGTGTGACAATAATTGTCATTAGCCTTTGACTATGACCATCTTAGTTTGTGTTGTCTGCCTGAATTTTTTTTGTTGTAGACTCTAGGGTGAACTTACATCTACTTTTTTAAAGATATACTTTACAACAAAGTCATTCAACAAATGCTTAATGTTTCTTGTGAATATAAAACCTGATGACTTCTTTGTCCTTTATGTAATTGATTTGTAATTAACTTGGGAAATCACACTATACATAGCTCAATGGCAGAAAGGGTTCATGTTTCCATCCTAGTAGTTGGGATCTTATGGCTTGTTCTTGTTTGTCTTTTGGCTCTTACGTGATGCTTAACATAATTTTCTGCTGTGGCCTCATTTTCTTGCAGCAAGTCTACTCCTATGGGAAATACAATACAGGCCACAACCTTTGCTGATGGAATTTCTATGCCCATGCAACCTTCATCTGGCTTCCAAAACAGTTGGTTAGGGAAGCCAGGACATGTTTCTATGGCTGATATTGTAAAGATGGGCAGACCTCAGGGCAAACATATTGGCATGCCTTCTGGGGCAAGTGAAGGGTCTGACATGGCACAAAATGCAGTGATGTTGAACATGTCACACCACAATGGCAAACAATGTCCAACCACAGTGCCATTAGAATCAGATAAAAGATCAGACTCTTTTCAAGAATCTATACATATTTCAGAGATTAGCCATGATTTTGGAATTTCTGAAGATCAGCGTAATTCTGATGATGGATGGTCCCTGATTAATAAGCAGCCTATGAATAGTGTGTCAACCACATCAGAAGTTTCTGTTGCTTGTGCTGCTTATGGAAACCCATTAGAATCGGCATCTTCTAATTTGGTTGTTGATGGAACTAACCTGCACATAGATCCTCATTTGGAAGAGATCCAAGATCTAGAGAAAAGTCATAATGTTAAAAATCCACCAGAAGAATCCAGATCGACATCTGTATCTGATCGGCAGATACCAGTAGACACTTCCAAAGATTCTTCCCATTTGATAGAGGACTTGTTAAAAAGTACAAATTCCTATCAGTCTCAAATGCTTGAACTTGATCATCATGAAGGTAAAAAAATTTGATCTTTCATATCATTGTTCCTTTTTTCTATTGACCATGGATATTTGTTCTTTTAATGAATCAAGAAGATTTGAATTTTGGTGGCAATTTTGGGATTAATCTCTGAAAGAAAGGTGGCATGTAGGTAGAGTCTCTGATTCAATGTGCCTGGTGGAACAGTTGATAACAAACATCAGCTGTTCTCAAGTGGTTTCAGTATATTTATTATCTTGTACATTGTATATAAGGAGTCCTATCTTATCCATTTTGAACTGATTTTACTATATGTTACTGTTTTACCGTGCCTTAGTTATGATACTCTGCCTCAAAATTTTCCACCTTGGTGATTGAAATTGGGAGCCTTATTTTTTGCAAATGTGTGCCTTGGATCTTTTTGGAAAGTGTTTCCAGTACTTAGTGATATGATTCTTTGAGCTTGTTGCTGATAACTTTCTTACCATCACTAGGTTCTTTTCCAGCTGAGGATGTCTTGGAACTTTCATCAGCTACTGCAGACCTGAGACAACTAAGTTTACATGAGGAGACAAGCACAAAATCTATTGAAGCTAGCTCTGCAGTGATTATCCCTAACCATCTGCGGGTTACAAATGCAGATTGTGCACATCTGAGCTTCGGTAGTTTTGGATCTGGTGCATTTTCTGGATCATTTCCGTCAAAGCAACTAAAAAGCAACTTGGAAGTGCCTCCTGTCGCTGATGATGCTTCTAGAATAGATGATCCGGATACAAGGTAGTTATAGTATATGTTTATCTTTTTCTGATGCAATTCGAGTTTGTGATGTGGCATCCATTTTTTTGACAGAAATCATGAGTATGATAATGATGGGCAGCTTGAGCCTACACTGACTGAGAATGTAGTTTCTAGATCTGGTAGTGGTTCAGAGAATCTAGATGTTCCTTTGGCTTCACAACCTGAGGTGGTGAGAAATGATCCATTGGATACTGCACATGTACTTCAGTACAACTTTCCATCTGCTTCTGATTATGCACTATCGAGTGCGGCACAGCCAAATGCTGCAGCTTTCTCCTTTCCACAAGGAAATACACAAGTGCAAACTCTTTCACCTTTCTCAAGTTTAATGGTAACCTAGTGTTTATTCTTTTGTTTCAGTTGACTATTTTATAATCAAGTTTGCTGTGAACATGATTTTGTGGTGTTCAATTAATTATACTGTTGAATCTGATTTTTATTATCTCATTGATGCTTACTTGAAAATTTGTGGTGGTTTTTCTGGTGTCTAAACATCAAATCTGACTTCTGTTCAACCATTTGCTTTTCTCTTGCTTGGTTTCTATTTTGCTGACAAGCAAAGTCTAAATACTTCTTTTTTTTAGTATGTATTTGATTAATCTGCTTAAATATTAGTTTGTATTTATGTAATTTCTTAGCATTTTTAGAAGAGCACACAGAAACATAATTCATAAAGACTATTTTTGGTTATTGTTCAGAAAATAACTATATATATCCATGATGGATAATAATCTACAAAAGTGCAAAGCTAAAATGAAGTCTTAATAGCTAACAACTCTTATTAGTGGTATGCAAAATCATCTAGCTATTGGTGCATCCATGCCTAAACAATATCTATTCTACTTCTCGACGTTGCCCCTTGTGAGCAAGTTGATTGAGAACTATGAGATTTTACATATGAATGAAGTTGGCTCTCCCATCCATAAGGGGGAGAGCACTACGGACAGACTGGACATCCATTGGACGATTTGGGCGATAGTGGAAGTAAATGACTTGGGCTTCTGGGCAATTACACTACAACGTTTCGATGAGAGGGCAACTAACTAATTGCCCTTGTAGTTCTCAATCAACCTGCTCACAATCGCCCTCGTGTCAGGAAGGTCGACGAGGCCCATCATTACCCCACTTGAGGCGAGCATTTTTGAATGGGTTCATTGAGTGATTGGAGATTCTACTTAGGAATGAGAATCTCTCTTCCCATCTGAAGGTGGAGAATTTGGCGGATAAACTAGATGCCCATCACATAATTCGGGAGATAGTAGAAGGGGATGGGATGACTTCGAATTCTGGGAGCGATACTACAATGCTTCAATGAGAGAACGAATAATTGCGTATGATAAGAATTAGAATGATTGATCAAGATCCAAGTGACAATGGACGATGAAGACACTCCCTTGGAAATTGCGAGGATCACAAGTACATGGGCAAACCTATTCTTATAGATTTCTAATTGATCGGTTAATTGCCATCTTCTCTCATTGCACATCAAGTATGTAGAGAATTGAATTATTTAAGATGTTTGGAATGTTGATGTTGCACACTATTTATGTTGTGTGGTATCAACATTCCGAACATATCAAATAATTCAATTCTCCACACACTTGCCTTGCATTGAGAGAAGATGGAATAAACCAATCAATTAGAAATCTGCAGTGAGAAGGTTTGCCCACATACCTACAATCCTCCAATTGCCATGAGAGTGTCTTCGTTGTCCATCGCCGCTTGGATTTCGATCAATCGTTCTGATTCCTCCTGGATGCAATTATTCGCTCTCTCATTGAAGTGTTGTAGTGTTATTGCCCAGAATTCGAAGTCATCCCCTTCTACTATGTCTCGAATAATGTGATGAGCATCTAGTCTATCTATCGCATTCTCCAACTTTGGATGGGGAGAGAGAGATTCTCATTCATATGTAGATTCTCCAATCTCTCAATAAATCAACTAAAAAATGCTTGCCTCAAGTCGGGAAAGTCGATGGGGTCCATTGGGAACGATCGTAGCAATACTAGGAACGATAGAATATTACCCACTGATGACAAGAAGCAAGGGCATGAGAGCTAACTGAACAAAGAGATAGCAGGGGAACTGAGGGTGGAGATCAGGAACTGAGATGGGGCAAGGGAAGAGGAGAAATGGAGAGGGAGGAGCATGGGAACTGAGTTACTATGGGGGCTCGAGCAGGAACTGAGAGGGAAAGAGTTTGGGGCGAGGGAAGAGAGAACATTGAGAGGGAGAGTAGGGAAAGATACATCATTATGTAATACCAATATATAATGGCGAAGTTAGAAACCAAAGGCGAAGACATCTTTACCTATATGTAAAATCGGCTACGGCGACCCGTTGACAGCAATCATACGATGAACGAGAGGACATTACCCATCGACGAGAAGCAAGGGCGAAGGCGAGGAGGGGGCGAGCACTGATGGAACAAAGAGAGAGAGAGAGAGAGAGAGAGAGAGAGAGAGAGAGAGAAATGGGGAACCGAGAGGGAGAGAGCTTGGGGCGAGGGAAGAGAGAAATGGAGAGGGAGAGCATGGGAACTGAGTTACTATGGGGGCTAGAGCAGGAACTGAGAGGGAAAGAGTTTGGGGCGAGGGAAGAGAGAAATTGAGAGGGAGAGTAGGGAAAGATACATCATTATGTAATACCAATATATAATGGCGAAGTTAGAAACCAAAGGCGAAGACATCTTTACCTATATGTAAAATCGGCTACGGCGACCCGTTGACAGCAATCATACGATGAACGAGAGGACATTACCCATCGACGAGAAGCAAGGGCGAAGGCGAGGAGGGGGCGAGCACTGATGGAACAAAGAGAGAGAGAGAGAGAGAGAGAGAGAGAGAGAGAGAGAGAGAGAGAGAGAGAGAGAAATGGGGAACCGAGAGGGAGAGAGCTTGGGGCGAGGGAAGAGAGAAATTGAGAGGGAGAGTAGGGAAAGATACATCATTATGTAATACCAATATATAATGGCGAAGTTAGAAACCAAAGGCGAAGACATCTTTACCTATATGTAAAATCGGCTACGGCGACCCGTTGACAGCAATCATACGATGAACGAGAGGACATTACCCATCGACGAGAAGCAAGGGCGAAGGCGAGGAGGGGGCGAGCACTGATGGAACAAAGAGAGAGAGAGAGAGAGAGAGAGAGAGAGAGAGAGAGAGAGAGAGAGAGAGAGAGAGAGAGAGAGAGAGAGAGAGAGAGAGAGAGAGAGAGAGAGAGAGAGAGAGAGAGAGAGAGAGAGAGAGAGAGAGAGAGAGAGAGAGAGAGAGAGAGAGAGAGAGAGAGAGAGAGAGAGAGAGAGAGAGAGAGAGAGAGAGAGAGAGAGAGAGAGAGAGAGAGAGAGAGAGAGAGAGAGAGAGAGAGAGAGAGAGAGAGAGAGAGAGAGAGAGAGAGAGAGAGAGAGAGAGAGAGAGAGAGAGAGAGAGAGAGAGAGAGAGAGAGAGAGAGAGAGAGAGAGAGAGAGAGAGAGAGAGAGAGAGAGAGAGAGAGAGAGAGAGAGAGAGAGAGAGAGAGAGAGAGAGAGAGAGAGAGAGAGAGAGAGAGAGAGAGAGAGAGAGAGAGAGAGAGAGAGAGAGAGAGAGAGAGAGAGAGAGAGAGAGAGAGAGAGAGAGAGAGAGAGAGAGAGAGAGAGAGAGAGAGAGAGAGAGAGAGAGAGAGAGAGAGAGAGAGAGAGAGAGAGAGAGAGAGAGAGAGAGAGAGAGAGAGAGAGAGAGAGAGAGAGAGAGAGAGAGAGAGAGAGAGAGAGAGAGAGAGAGAGAGAGAGAGAGAGAGAGAGAGAGAGAGAGAGAGAGAGAGAGAGAGAGAGAGAGAGAGAGAGAGAGAGAGAGAGAGAGAGAGAGAGAGAGAGAGAGAGAGAGAGAGAGAGAGAGAGAGAGAGAGAGAGAGAGAGAGAGAGAGAGAGAGAGAGAGAGAGAGAGAGAGAGAGAGAGAGAGAGAGAGAGAGAGAGAGAGAGAGAGAGAGAGAGAGAGAGAGAGAGAGAGAGAGAGAGAGAGAGAGAGAGAGAGAGAGAGAGAGAGAGAGAGAGAGAGAGAGAGAGAGAGAGAGAGAGAGAGAGAGAGAGAGAGAGAGAGAGAGAGAGAGAGAGAGAGAGAGAGAGAGAGAGAGAGAGAGAGAGAGAGAGAGAGAGAGAGAGAGAGAGAGAGAGAGAGAGAGAGAGAGAGAGAGAGAGAGAGAGAGAGAGAGAGAGAGAGAGAGAGAGAGAGAGAGAGAGAGAGAGAGAGAGAGAGAGAGAGAGAGAGAGAGAGAGAGAGAGAGAGAGAGAGAGAGAGAGAGAGAGAGAGAGAGAGAGAGAGAGAGAGAGAGAGAGAGAGAGAGAGAGAGAGAGAGAGAGAGAGAGAGAGAGAGAGAGAGAGAGAGAGAGAGAGAGAGAGAGAGAGAGAGAGAGAGAGAGAGAGAGAGAGAGAGAGAGAGAGAGAGAGAGAGAGAGAGAGAGAGAGAGAGAGAGAGAGAGAGAGAGAGAGAGAGAGAGAGAGAGAGAGAGAGAGAGAGAGAGAGAGAGAGAGAGAGAGAGAGAGAGAGAGAGAGAGAGAGAGAGAGAGAGAGAGAGAGAGAGAGAGAGAGAGAGAGAGAGAGAGAGAGAGAGAGAGAGAGAGAGAGAGAGAGAGAGAGAGAGAGAGAGAGAGAGAGAGAGAGAGAGAGAGAGAGAGAGAGAGAGAGAGAGAGAGAGAGAGAGAGAGAGAGAGAGAGAGAGAGAGAGAGAGAGAGAGAGAGAGAGAGAGAGAGAGAGAGAGAGAGAGAGAGAGAGAGAGAGAGAGAGAGAGAGAGAGAGAGAGAGAGAGAGAGAGAGAGAGAGAGAGAGAGAGAGAGAGAGAGAGAGAGAGAGTAGAATTTTAGTTTCAAAGAGCAATCCTAATGATTGAATATTAATAACATCCAATTAATCTTAATAGCTAAAGTAGACATTGTGAAACCAGCCAGTCTTTGTTAGGTATAGGGATTCTCTGGCCAGTTAAGTGAGAAAAGCAGGGTCTACAAAAAGTAAACAACATTCCAGGCATCCTTTTTTAAAGATAGAATGCTTGAATGACCATTTAATCATGGTTGTCACTCAGGATATTTGTGCATTCCTTTTTGACAAGTTCCTTCTTTATGTTAGAACATTAATATTCTATTAGAAAGACTGAAGGTTAATTTATTGGTGTTTGGATGGAATAATTGTAGTCTAATGAGTTTGTTATTGGATAGATGTGGGAAAAAGTAAAATACACGAATAGATAACTGGTCCTATTAATCTTTATTATGATTATCAAATACATTGGTGGCTTATAAGCAGACAACAAGTTTCGAACCTTTATAAATAATTCCAAATGGCCTTTGGTTGACATCTCTTAATCTTATGTCTAAGGAGGCAACACTTTATGAATCTTGGCAAGTGTTTCCATTTAAATGCCAATTTGTTAGTGAATCTAATGTGACATAGTATCCTACAATTGTTCATTTATTAGGTAATGTGTAGGTATCTTTGAGGAAGTGTCCAACATGTATCAAAGTAGTTCAATATGTATATGATAGTTATTTGGTAAGGATTTTAGAGTGTCCATGTTTTGCAGTTACCATAATCTTATCAAACACAATAGTTTTGAGAAAAGGAGGTCACAAATAAGTTCCCTCTGTTTCTCGTCTTGAAATGAGAAAATCTCTTTTGGGTAAAAGTGTGCCAATTGACTCTCACTGTTGTAAAATTCATGGAGATTTTATATGCAACAGTTTGCTCATTTCAATACGTTGTCATTTGAAGAATATCATATTGGCCTCTTTCACAGTTGGTCAATATATTTGCTGTTTGCATGTTTTCACTGTTGTACCCAAGGGTTATGCTTTATATGTTTTCTTACTTTTGAAGTATCCTTGCAGCAACCTAATACTCTACAAAACAGTATTTTAGCATCAAGCATTCCACATCTTCGCGATTTCGACCTTCCCTTGTCTCCCTTGCTTACCACCCAAGCAATGCCTACGAGGTATAGCACGACAGTGTCATCCATTAGCGGACCAACCATTTCCACACCGGAGGTATTTATTAGCACCTTAAATTTTTGGTCAATATATTTGCTGTTTGCATGTAGCTGCTTGGATTTTGGTCTATGACACGGTGAAGGATCAGTTGGTCATTTATGCCTGCATCATACTTCCACATATCCTGTGTATTCCAATGTTATTTGTTCTTTTTCTTAATTTACTTCATCATGTAGCTGACCTGAAACTGATTTAGCCAAGCCTAAGATTGGTCTTTACCTGATTGCAGTTATTTCTCAATATTAGAGCCAAAAAACCTATGTAGAACACTGACAAGCCACAATATGATTGGCTAGTCATAAATAACTTTTGATCTTAATATTTCTACATTCTAACCAATCTGAACTTGTTGAATGTGGTTGCTACCAAATGCGCTGCATTTCTTGATTTATAAATTCTATAAAAGATTTAGGAAATTGATATTATATTGTGCTTTCTGCAGGCTTTGAACCCAGGAGTGTTTTCCAACCCACAATTACCTAGCACTACCATGCTCACGAGTCCTGCACTCCCTCAACATCTTCCCGTACACCATTACTCTCAGCCTGCTCTTCCATTAGGCCATTTCGCCAATATGATAAGCTACCCTTTTCTACCTCAGAGCTACACCTACTTGCCTTCCATCCAACAAGCATTCGCTGCAAACAGTCCATTCCATCAATCTCCTGCTGCAGTGCCCAGTGTAGGCATGAAGTATTCACAACCACAATTTAAAAGTAGCTTATCTGCGACCAGCTTACCTCAGGCTTCTGCCATAGCCTCTGCTTACGGAGGACTTGGAAACTCAGCTAACATTCCTGGAGCTTTCATCCTTAACCATGCGACCGCATCGGCTAGCACAACGATTGGGTTCGATGAAGCTTTGAGCTTGCAGTACAAAGAAGGAAGTCACTACATGCCTCTTCAGCAGGTAATTATAATTGCTTCTTAGATACGGCAATCTTTGACTTTCAAGTATAATTTTATAAGAATATTTTTGGTCGTCATCACCAGAGTGAGAACCCTGCCATGTGGATTCACGGTGTGGGTTCAAGGACAATGTCGGCACTTCCAGCAAGCACATTCTACAACTACCCAGGTCAGAACCAGCACAGTGGAATTCGTCTGAGTCAGCAGACATCGCAGCTTGGGGCATTGGGCTACCCAAACTTGTACCACTCACAGGCAGGGCCTACGAGGTATAGCACGACAGTGTCATCCATTAGCGGACCAACCATTTCCACACCGGAGGTATTTATTAGCACCTTAAATTTTTGGTCAATATATTTGCTGTTTGCATGTAGCTGCTTGGATTTTGGTCTATGACACGGTGAAGGATCAGTTGGTCATTTATGCCTGCATCATACTTCCACATATCCTGTGTATTCCAATGTTATTTGTTCTTTTTCTTAATTTACTTCATCATGTAGCTGACCTGAAACTGATTTAGCCAAGCCTAAGATTGGTCTTTACCTGATTGCAGTTATTTCTCAATATTAGAGCCAAAAAACCTATGTAGAACACTGACAAGCCACAATATGATTGGCTAGTCATAAATAACTTTTGATCTTAATATTTCTACATTCTAACCAATCTGAACTTGTTGAATGTGGTTGCTACCAAATGCGCTGCATTTCTTGATTTATAAATTCTATAAAAGATTTAGGAAATTGATATTATATTGTGCTTTCTGCAGGCTTTGAACCCAGGAGTGTTTTCCAACCCACAATTACCTAGCACTACCATGCTCACGAGTCCTGCACTCCCTCAACATCTTCCCGTACACCATTACTCTCAGCCTGCTCTTCCATTAGGCCATTTCGCCAATATGATAAGCTACCCTTTTCTACCTCAGAGCTACACCTACTTGCCTTCCATCCAACAAGCATTCGCTGCAAACAGTCCATTCCATCAATCTCCTGCTGCAGTGCCCAGTGTAGGCATGAAGTATTCACAACCACAATTTAAAAGTAGCTTATCTGCGACCAGCTTACCTCAGGCTTCTGCCATAGCCTCTGCTTACGGAGGACTTGGAAACTCAGCTAACATTCCTGGAGCTTTCATCCTTAACCATGCGACCGCATCGGCTAGCACAACGATTGGGTTCGATGAAGCTTTGAGCTTGCAGTACAAAGAAGGAAGTCACTACATGCCTCTTCAGCAGGTAATTATAATTGCTTCTTAGATACGGCAATCTTTGACTTTCAAGTATAATTTTATAAGAATATTTTTGGTCGTCATCACCAGAGTGAGAACCCTGCCATGTGGATTCACGGTGTGGGTTCAAGGACAATGTCGGCACTTCCAGCAAGCACATTCTACAACTACCCAGGTCAGAACCAGCACAGTGGAATTCGTCTGAGTCAGCAGACATCGCAGCTTGGGGCATTGGGCTACCCAAACTTGTACCACTCACAGGCAGGGCCATCACGGGAACATCAGCAAAATCCAGCCGAAGGGAACTTGAATGGTTCCCAGACACCGTCTCAGCCAGCAAACCAAATCTGGCAACATGGCTACTGAGCCATTGCTGATGACTCCCAGTGTTTTTTATTCCTGGTGTTTAAGGAGCAGGCGCTGCAAGTCTTCATTCCTCGGATCACATATATACGTTAGTTGGAGCATTCAAGACTGATCAACCACATACATAGCAGCGGCTTCTAATCGTATCGCGTGAGGAGGGCCATGTTATGGTAGGTTTCCCAGTGTGTTTTTAACTTGTAGTAACATGGCTTTATCGATTTAGACCGTATTTATTCTGATAAAGAGCATTCACCGGAGACCTTCATGTAACACTTGATCTTAGTTTTAACATAAACGATCACTTGATTTCAAGCGAGCAGATCTGTACTGTGTTTGGAGTAACTGTGTTGATGGGAACTCATGGAAGCGTTAAAGAGTCGTCGTGCCTGTGTGTTCGTAGTTGCATCGCTGTTTATGATATCTTCATGGAATAACTTCAATATGAGCTGCGGTGATGTCACTGGAAATAGATTGCTCTTCTTTTCATTAACACATTTGACCAGCAGCAGATCAATCTAATCTTGTACTCAGGCTCAACTGATACAGAAGTAGGCACACACATGCTACTAACATCGTCAATTCTAAAGGGTTTTGACAAATAACCAATAAGAACTATGTTGGAGTTTTACTTTTAGCCTTCCATGAAATCAAAATTAATCTGGATTTAATCTTTCCACCACAAAAACATCACACCTGAAAATAAACTATATAATTGCAAAAGGCTTTTAGCTTTAACCAAATAACAGCCACCATTTCGATTAAAATTGATAAGGCATGAAGAATTACGAACATGAAATCGAATATATTTCTTGAAGTAAAATTTCTTGGAAGTTTTTCAATCCTGATGTTGACAAGAATAAAAGAGAACAGCAGAAAAAAAGAACACATCAAAACATGGACAAGCAAAGCGCCCCCTAATCGAACAAGCTGAAGCCCATATCCTGCAATAATCCAAGCGAAGAGAATTAATGATTGACAAGCGGGAAAAGATGAGTTTTTTATCTCGATCAAGTGGGATTAAGAGACTCACGTCGTCAGATTCCTCCTTCTCCTCGACCTTCTCTTCCTTTTTCGGCTCCTCCGCGGCCGGGGCGGCGCCCGCACCGCCACCACCGGCGACCGCGACCGCGACGGCGGCCACCCCTCCCCCCGAAGGGACGGAGGCGAACTTCTCCCTTCCGGCGGCGATGAGCTCCGTGATGTCCTTCCCCTTTGCCTCCGAGAGGAGGAAATCTATCCTCCCATCATCCACCTCCGCTCCCACTACGAGCCAAGAACAGCGATCAGCCCAACGATCGAGAGACCGCGACAAAGATAAGAGAATAGGAGTGGGAGAGAGTTTAACCTGATTCAAGGATGCATTTGATGTCGTCGGCGGAGGGTTGGGTGTTGCCTCCGAGGACGGCGAGAAGATACGCCGCGACCACCTTCATCTCCGCTCTGCAAACGCGCCGCCGCTACCGAACGCCTCGTCGTATTGACTCGAGCGGGCCTTTATAGAACCCTAAAACTTACGTCCGCTGTGACCGCAGAGTATTTTAGCTTAACATGATCTCTCGCTTAAAGCCCCATCATATATCCTCATCGTGCGCTTGTGATGATGTCTTCAGTTGCCTCTGTGAGGCCGCATGACACCTTAAAACGATCCCATTCGCTTAGATCAAACCATGAACGGCTTACATCACAGATAAAATTGAAATATTGTAACACATAAATGCGATGACAGTACCCATAAATTCTATTATATTTTAATTCAAATATGAGTCTCACATATATTTTCTCTATTTTCAATTAACGAGTATTCCGATAAAATGAGTAGGAAAAGTCCACCCAAATTTTGCCAGATTTGTTGATATTATTATCACGGTCATGATATATTGGATTAGCATAAATGTTATTCTATTTCAACTCAAACACGAACCTGATATATATATATATATATATATATATATATATATATATATATATATATATATATATATATATATATATATATATCTTTATATTTGTAATCGTCCTAAATCTAATTAACGGCTGTTCTCGCTGAAATTAAGCTATTATTTTCTTTTGGTAGTTATTAATGGGAATTCTTGAGATAATTGCTATATAAGTTGAGGTACGATAATTGCGTTAGAGAACATGATAGACCAAGCAATGGGTTCCATTCTTTTTTGTTGGGCCCATGAAGGCCTCATTCCTGCCCATGAAAAGTAGCCCAAGATAAGGTCAAATTTTTAAGTTTATCCCATTTTCAAAAGTTTTTTTTTCATGTGATTGTTATTTCAAACCGTCACTTTAGATGTTATTGTCTCATAGTGTTTTCACCTTTCCTCTCCTATGTCGTTTTTGTTGATCTACGTGTGATATTCGTTTCTTGTAAACATAAAAATGGTACAAAAATTCTGATACTAGAAACTAAAATCAAATACGGATAAATCAAATATACGATGGATATCTTTTCAATATCATTCAAAAAGTATTTATTTGATCTACAAGTATACTTTCGTTAGATTTGAAAGTTACAATGATAATGATCTACAAGGAGAACTAAACTCGCTTTCTCCTCTCTTCGTATTTACCACTACGAGTGATAGATTAAAGACTAGGGGATGAGAGAATATCTATAATCTGTAATCTCTTTTATAATTATTAAGTAATTCAATGAGTTCTCAAATATCATTCTAGTCCATCGATTTGAACTCTCTTTTTCTTATATCATACCAATTTTTATAATTATTATTTTTCATAGTTTGTAAAAAGGATCTCTTTTGATTACTATGTTATAATTTGATTTTTGTAGATGTATCATATAATAATAAAAAAATAATATTTCTTTTCCCATTGAGGTCTTCTCAAAACTGTCGATTATTGTTGTTCTACAAAATTATTATCGACGACATCATGATGTGAGAGTTCATCAATATTATTTTATTATTCATACTCATCAATTCTTTTAATGATTTAAGAAATAATAATATATTAAATATAAAATAATAAAAAAATATCAATATGTATCTCCTCAATATGAATATTAAAATTAAAAATTTTCACTCACACTAATTTACTATTTTATGAGAATCTTATATCATTATATTTAACTATCCTCATAATATATTTAAGATAATAAAATTTGCATCTCTTTAAACTTTTTATATAAATAATAAAATATCAAAAGATAATCCTTGAATCTAATTTCTTTTTATGTGAATTGAAGACCTTAATTTTTGTAGGACATCTTAAATATATAAATATCTCAAATTGAGTTTCCTAATAGTTCATAATTCAAAATAAATTGATGGAATTAATTTACTAGAAACTATGTTCAAGATATATATAACTATCCTTATAGCTTTACCTTATATTAATTTGGGTAAAAAAATAATTTATTATACTTTCAATAATATCCATAAGAGTACGATTTCATCATTCGATAATCTTATTATATTATGTCACAAATGATAAAATATACTGAGCATAAATATCTCGTTTTTCTATGAATCTAACAAAAGAATTATAATTATTATCAAACTAATCATAACTATCATAAAATTTATCACATTTGTCCGATCTGATAATTTTGATATTTGTATCTAATTATATCTCGACGTTATTTATGTATACCTAAATGTGTCAACGGCTTAAGCCCTTACATAGTTATATCTCAACTTACTTGTAACCATCGTCACTACATTTCATCGCATCCACGTACAATGCAACTATCATTTATCACTTTGCGTCACCCTTGGTGGTGTAACTCTTCTCATGTGGTTAACCGATGACCTCACCCGTCGTTGCGCCATGCCATCACGTTCCTCACTGGTGGAACACCTTCGTAGTGTGTTGCTAACCAAGCATCACCGATAAACCATCCCTCCACGCAATCGTGCACATGAGCCAAATTGTGACCCCCACAATCACCACAACACGTAGTTGTGCCCACGCGTTTGCTGCACAGTCGCTTGGAACCGTGGCCTTCCATGTCCAATCGATGCCAACTGCGACCAGTAAATGCCACATCAACATTACTGTAGCTATTATAAGCAACGACACTACTACAGTCGCTACACCATCACAAGTAATAGTGCTGCTATAGTTGCTTGCGACCAAGATAAGTTGATCGTCGGACGACTGCAACACATAGGCAACCGCGACTGCTATCGATTTTTCACACCTAACAATGCTTTTGCGACACACACAATCGTTGTTCGCGATTAGGCTAGCGACCGCCGAAGGTCATCATCCTTAATAATACTAACGTTGACAATAAGCTATCGACGATAGTCGATCAATTAAATACGAGAAACCTTATATTATCATCGCAAGCGATAGAAATAGATTAGATAGAAAAAATAGATCGACAACATACATAAATCATTTATACATCATAAATCAAAACCAAATCTAGTTAAAGAATAATTATTATGATTCAATATGAATATCTGGATCAAAGTCCAAAAAAAAAAAATCGCCCATTGATCAAAACCAAATATGGGGGGTTATTAGTATTTTTCCGATGAATTGCTCAACAATTACCTCTTAATCTTGAAAAAAAAAATTAAAAGAAAAAACACAGGATGCACAACACCCCGACTCGGAAGTCACCACCTGTCCGCAGCGTGTCAGCCTCACACCACTACTCACGGGTCCTCGGAGGGCAGCGTCCGTGCAGTAATCACCCCGCTCGTCCTCTGCTCGGTACTCTTCTCGATTCTTACACCGGCACAGCTCTGACATGCACGCAGCCCGACCGAAGAACGACCCACATGCTTCGTATTCATCCGCCAGCTTTTTGCTCGATTCCCTCCGCCACAGCACCTCAAATTTATTAGCCTGCCAATAACGCCACCGCACCAAGACAAATAGTGTGCAGATATAGCCGTTGCAATGTCACGGTCTCAGCTACTCCGCCATTAAATCCCTTCTTCCTTGCTCGACGTCTCGCGAAAAGCAATTCATCAAACACCTGTACTGCGTACGTCCTGGTTTCCTTCCTTCCTTCCTTCCTTCCTCGGCAATGGCTGGAAGAGTGCGAGCAACATTGTCTTCTCTGCTAATCTTGTCTTCCGCTCTGCTTTTGCCGACTCTCGCTTCAGGTAATGTGCATTCCAGAAAGTGGCATTACTCCCTTGCTTCAAGCTCTGGCTCTCTCACTCTCTCTCTTCTAATGCTCTGTTCTACAGGAGGAGCCACGAAGGTGGTGCAAGGACAGGTAAGATAGACCGAGAGAAGTATGATGGATGATGGGGCGGAGGTCACTCAGAAAAATGTTGCTGTTTGATGGTGTTGCAGAAAACCTGGTGCATCGCCAAGCCGTCGGCGGATGAAGCGACCTTGGCTGCAAACTTGAACTTTGCTTGCTCTCAGGTGGACTGCAGCGTACTGCAGAGGGGCTGGACTTGCTTCTACCCGGATACTCTCGTGTCCCACGCTTCCATCGCCATGAACCTCTACTACCAATCCAAGGGCAGGAACTACTGGAACTGCTACTTCAAGGGCTCGGCACTCATCGTGACGACAGACCCGAGTGAGTCGGATTCACTGGAAAAGCACGAACAGGAGCGGACGACTTCCTGTTGCTAACGTTGCATTCATCGTTGCTGGTGCAGGTTTCGGGAGCTGCGTCTACCCCTATGCATGAAGAAGAACAGAGCTAATAGGCGACTGATGGGACCAAATCTCCTACGCAAATCTGCTTGGATAAAGCCGCTGTCCTCTCGCTTGTTTGTTTGTAGTGAGATGTACATTGGCGTCTTATCATGAATACTATGCCTAATAATGCTCGAGACAATCTTCAATATTTAAAGCAATGACGGATGACTTTTTGTTTGAATAGCAAAGATGAGACTGCACAAAGCAAATAAATTCGACATCAAAGTCCAACTCTGGGAACAGAAATGTACAGTTCTTCAAAGGCCAATAAATTCTTTGCCAATCTATATATGCCAATAAATTCGACATCAAAGGCCAATCTATATATGCCATTCTTTGCCCTGCCTCCCTCTCCATAACACAAGAAACAATTCAGCAAGCAGCTTAAGATCACTTTTTCTCCTACTCTTACACCAGCTTAAGAGTAGGAGAAAAAGAGCCAATGATACTGTTTTGAACATGAAGGGTTGTCATGGAGATCTACCATAGGGAATTGTTCTTCTTGGAGATTTTTTTTTTTTTTTGTAGTTTGATCACAATATGTAGACCAACAAAATACTAGTTTGTGGTCATTCCAGAACATATTTGATTATCTTATCAACATATGTAGACCAACAAAATGCTAGCATTTGTTGCCAATCACAACTGAAATGTAAGCATATTTTGAAAGAAAAAAAAAAAGGTTATCATATTAAATGAATAAACCATGTAAAAATCCAGGGTTTATAAATCAGTCAATCATGCAATGTAATCCAAAATAGAGCTTTGTGATTACCTTTTCAATGATGTAGTAGCAATGCAATGAATGCTTAATGGCATTTGTCAGGTTTCAATCAAACATAAATGAAGTGTTGCACAATTCTACCCATCTAAAGGAACCCCAGGCAAAAGATGAAATGATTACTTATCATGCCTTTTTGGACATGGGGTAAAGGGCAAAACAATTGAAAAGTTGGAGTCGGGAGGAGAATAATGAAACAAAACCAAAGGATAAAATTATGCAAGGCCGATGAAGATTTTCCACTTCAAAATAGGTTTCTGTACAAGAAATCTAACTCCACTAGGTAATCAGGAACTTCCAAAATGATGAGTTTGCTCTTCACCTGATGGATGCCTACAACAGAAGTAACACCATAACATAAGAGCCAGAAAATTCATCCTTCAGTTGGTCCTGAATGTCAAAAAGTGGTTCAATCTCGTTAGCATAGAGAGTGTGTCGATCACTGGCTTCTTGCTGCATGTGTGATATAACTAACAAACATCCTTATGCCTGAAACCTTTCAGAAGTTTGAAACTCTCTTCTTCCCACTTTATTTTCCATATCACTTGAACTGTTACTCTCCTTCTGGGCCTCTATCTCCATGTTACCTGTCTGATGATTCCTTCTGTTTCTCCGATCCTTTTTAAGAACATGAAAAACATCAGTAGGTTGGCCTCAAAGTTTAATTAGAATTACATGGCATGGAATTTGTATTACCTCACGATATGAAACTTCATCTGCTTCGAGCATTCGAACAACCTGGCCCATCTTGGGTCTTTTATCAGCATCAGGATCGACACATCTCAGTGCAACCAAAAGGGTACGTTTGAGAGCTCGCGTAGCTGGTTTGACCTCAAGATTTGGATCCACTACTTCCTCTGCTCTCCGATTTCCAACCATCATTTTGAGCCACTCCACTAGATTCACCTGCAATCAAGGGAAAGAGATATTTACAGCTCTCGTTCTGAGAACAAGTTGAAGAACATGAGTACAAACTTACAGTGAGAACTCTACAATGCTCTACACAAGGGAATAGTCCCTTTAAAGCAGACTTCGACACTCATACCTCATTTGCTGGCCTGCTGTAATCCACAGGATCCCTGCCGGTCACGGTCTCCAGTAACAATACTCCAAAACTATAAACATCACTCTTCTCATTTAGAAGTCCAGTGTTAGCATATTCAGGAGCCACATACCTGATTAATGATCAAATGTGTTCACATTAATGATTCTTGCTTCAATTTTCTTAGAAAAATCAATGCTACTTACAAAATATTAATGCTACTAGATAGAAACATTTTAATGAAGAATAAGTTGATAGCCTACATACCCAAATGTTCCCATTACTCTAGTTGCAACATGGCTCTTATCAGAACCCAAAAGCTTAGCCAATCCAAAATCAGATATCTTTCCATTATATTCATCATCGATCAAGATGTTACTTGATTTAATATCTCGGTGAACAACTTTTGGTTCAATAGCTTCATGCAAATAAGCAAGCCTGAAAGTCATTTAAAATTTGAAATTATCATCAACATAATTGATGATTTAGCTAAAATATAGCCTTTTAGACGATTTAAATACTTACGCCTTTGCAGTGCCAAGGATAACCTTCATGCGGTTCTCCCAACTAAGGACACCATGTTGGCGCATAGCTCCATGTAGCCACTGCTCCAAATTTCCATTGTTGACATACTCATACACAAGCATCCTGTTACATTTTTGGTGATCTACATAATCAGTTCAATGACATTAATTTAAAATTAACGATTGTGTAAAAAATTTTTGTGGTTGTCCTGTCTGGATGCAAAATATTTGCTCTTCTCAGACAATTTAGCAAGTTAAAGTAGTACTAAGCAATCACAAATAACAGAGCGTCCAATTTCAAAAATGAATCGACCAGCTACCACAAGTCCACTAGGGTATTGCTAGCAGTGTTTGAATTATCAAACAGTGATGTAAAGGAAATGATTTACAATAATATCATTATATGCAATACTTATTTTCTTGTAGAATAATGCTACTCAGTAAAATGGAAAATTGAAGGGTCAAGGCAGTTTGAAAAATATCTAGTTGCTCAGGACAATGCGACTCAGTCTAGCAACCATGATCAGAATAAGCACTTTGTACAGAAAATTATTGTTTCCTGATTTGACATATCAAATATCAATCAGCTTCAAATCAATAGCTAGATAATTCTTTCTGTATAAGTATCTTCAAGTGGAAGACAGAGAAAGAGTTGTTCTTGTGTACATTCTGTTGTATATTATAACAAATCTTGTCTTTGTAGTACTCTACCATCTAGAGATATATAAGAAGGTGAAGGTGATAGAGATGGTTTTCCCACAAAGATTTACTAGTAAATTAATTAGCAGACTCAGATGTTTTCTTGACATACCAGAAGTTTTTTGGACAAGCACTGATCAGATATTGATACTACATCAATTTTATATAAATTAAACTTGATATAAATGATTTGAATCTAACTGGTACTTTATCTGCCATCCCTTGTTTGATTGACTTAATTTCCTCCTGCCTTTTGTTCTCGTGTCCACCAAACAATGTGGAACAAGTCATAAATACACTAGTATCTATTCTTTTTCCTTCTATTTTTTCCCTTGTTTAGTGGGATTCAGCCACTTTATTATAACTACTTTTGCATGAGAGAAGTTCACAGTTAAAAGAATCTCAGAACTTTACATTTCACATATTCAGACAACTAGCTATTGTTCTTTGGCTAAGCCCTGATGTTATACGACATCGTGACAATTTGACAACTTTTATAAACAACAGCATATTTGCATCTGTAAAAATTTCTCTTCTACATTGATTAAGGTCTTGAACAAGATTTAGAAAGTGCTAGATATTAGAGCATATTATTTGTCTTAATTAACCAGAACATTTTATGAATCACCAAATACTTTTTGTAAGATTAAGCTTCAACTAATCATGGATCATGGAGTGACATCATGGTCATTATATTTGCTAACTTGGTGTTTCTTTGCATTCAACATAATATAAATATAGATGCACAGTCTTCTATCCAGTTTACAAAGATAGTTCTCTATTATGCCTAGACATTTCTATTGATCTTAGGAGATATTTTTTTCTCTTCTTAAAAAAATCTGCAATAAGAAGCACCTTAATTCTCTTGCATTGACGATCACACTTCTTATCTAGTTATAATCTTTCTCAGAAATTCAACTGCCTTAGACTAAGAGGAATATTTTGTTTTCAGTTTTCTTTAATTGGCATAAACATCAGTGGTCTCTTTCCAATTGTTTCCAAAGAGCATCATGCCTGCAGTAAATGTTGTTGAGTTGTGAATCCATGTGATTTGCTGTTCTTGTTAGAAACCAACTTCAGTAGAATTCCCAAAATGTGTATAAAATAATGGGCTACTGCAGGTGAGCTATCTTTTTCAGTAAGTCAGAAATTTCTATATTTTACCAGAACTAGTTAGGGTTAGAGTTAGAAGTGTAAACTATACTCCTTCAAATCAAAGCCATTATGTGATAATTAACTCTCTGTGTTGACAGATTCCAGTTAATTAAAAGGAAAAACTGCAAACATTAAAAGAGCAATAGACCAGTAATAAGGAGTATTCACCTATGAATTCCTTCTATACAGTATCCCAAAAGCCTCACTAGATTTTTGTGTCGAACATGACCAATGGCTTCGACTTCCACTCTGAACTCCTTCTCTGCCTGTCCCCTGCATGACCCAGTGAGAGCTATAATTAGATAACTATAGTGACCTACACAAATTAAGTGAACTAAAGACTGAAGAATCAGAGCACTTGCAACAAGTAATGAACTTACAGATTGTTCAGAAGTTTCTTGACTGCAACCTCAGATCCATTTATCAAACGGCCCCGATAAACAACTCCATATCCACCTTCCCCAAGTACATTTTCCTTGGAGAATCGATTTGTAGCAAGCTCAAGGTCCCTTAGAGTAAACCAGTGACCCCATCCGAGATGCGAGGATTCTGGCAGTCCAATTAAAGGAGATGCGGAGACAAGTGCATATCCTGTATATGCTTTCC
The DNA here is from genome assembly GCA_004837865.1 of Musa balbisiana. Taxonomy (NCBI): domain Eukaryota; kingdom Viridiplantae; phylum Streptophyta; class Magnoliopsida; order Zingiberales; family Musaceae; genus Musa; species Musa balbisiana. The sequence continues at coordinate 1,534,466 of CM017194.1, forward strand.
TAGTGGGTCCTGAGCTACCTTCGTCACCAGAATATGAACTCCCAGCCCTATCATTGTGGTAGACTGAGCTACTCTGGCTCATGTTATCAGCATCACTCGACTTGTTCAAGGTCAAGTGTGCAAGTGTCTTTCCAGAATCCATATCACTATATTTGTCATGTGAGAGGAAGAAAGGACCTTCCCTCTCCGGGAAAGTTTGAGCAAAACAATGATTACCAACTCTGTCGACCGTAATTTCCTTGGAGACATTTGGGATTTGCGAGAGAGGTAAGTTGTCAAAATTCCTTTTTGTCTTCCTCTTGGATGTGACCCATATCGATAGGATAGAGAGAATAAACACAATCAACACACCGACACAGATGCCAATGACAACCCAAAGTCTCAGACCAAAGACCGGTGTCTTCTGCGATAACTCCGTGTTTAATGAGTCAGGTGATGACATTTTTTTGTTTCTGGAATTCACAGAGAGCAGAATTAGTGATTGTTTGAGTATTGAGTCGTGGTATGTTAAAAGCATAATTCTGCAAAATATTCCCCTGCTATAGAACAAGATCTATCACAATGAAACAAAAGCTAGCACTTGTCTACATAAACCCAAGAATAGTGCACTCATAAAGCAGTAAAAGAAGAGGACAGCTCTTTGAATAACACAAAACACAAAGGCCCACATTACTATTTAAACTTGAAAGAAAGCATTAATTAACAGAAAATCTTGGAATATCCAGGGAAATCATCTGACAAACGTGAGATTATTTATTGGAAACCCAGAAATGCAAGATCATCACGAAACAGAGAGAGAGAGAGAGAGAGAGAGAGAGAGAGAGAGAGAGAGAGAGAGAGAGAGAGATGCAGCATCCAGCAGATATTACCTTCATCGACAACAAAGATATATTTTGCAATATAGGGAAAAACAAGCAAAAGAAAAGGAGAAGTTACCAGTTTTGCTGGTCTGATCTTTTCGATATTCCAGTCACCAAGCAAAGAGTTTTAAGACATGAAGCTTCAACCCCAAAAGCGAAGTAGCAACTCAAGACGAATCAAAGGAAGCGAAACAACAAATGCAACTAGAGCGACATCCAAGTACCAAAGGAAAATCGAAGAGGCAAGGAGAAAGAAAAGGATCTTTCTTTCAATCTTTGAGAGATCGGAAGGAGAGAGAGGGGCGGTTCGGTTAAATGGTTGATGATTGCTTCTGACTCAGAGAGGATCGTCAATGGAAGATCAGATGATCCGACGCAATGGGTCGGAGGGAACCAAAGATCGAGAGGAATGGAGGAGGGGAGACCAGGGTGAAGAGGGGGCGGGGGAGGTGACGGAGGAGAGGAAGAAGATAGGAAGGAAAGGGAAAAGCAGGAGAGAAGTACAGGGTTGGCATTTAAAGGTGGGCTGGGAAATGTAGACATTACAATCGATGAAGAGAGAGAGAGAGAGAGAGGGTGGGGTCAACTTGGAGGACAAAACTCCAAATCCAGCTTGGTGGCTGGCATTCTTGGAAGTGAAGTTACCAATTCACCCTCATACCTTCCGGTCCAGATTCCGTGTGGTGTGCTCATCCGGTGTTAAAATGACCGTCATGCCCTCGCAACGGCTATATCAAGCTCAGCACGCCTGTGACTCTGCTGCTTATATAGGCTCACAGCTTTGTTGATGAGAGAGTAGTAATACAAGTTTCCTCTTGCAGATACTCACCGTATTAAATTCGAGTATGGAAATTGTATTGAAGATCTCAGCCTGGAGATCCAACTTGTTGTTTTAACATTCAGCAAATCGGATTTTTTTTTCTTCTCCAGAACCAAAAGTAAAGAGTTCATGATTGTAGCTTTTCTCTAGTGCTCTGAATGTGATGATATGTTTAAGCCCTTCAAATATACAAGTGTCAAATGCTGTGTAGGAGATCATTATTCACAGAGAGAGAGAGAGAGAGAGAAAGAGAGGTGCAGTAGGGAGAGTATCTTTTGATTAATCTATAGGGTAACTCTGGCACTGTGTTCATTGCTTGATTCGGTCTTAGATATTGTAGGATGGTAAGCAGACAAATAAGCCCTGGTTTCTGTAATGCTCTGTTACTTCCCTCTTTGGAGGTTTAGTTTACTCAGAAACCACGTTCCTTGGCTGGATGGTGAGCAGGGAGGGCTATTCTTTTAAGCAATGCATCTGTTGCCTTCACCTTTACCCCTTTAAAGGAGAAAGGAAAAGCTTTCTCCCTCCTCTTCCCCTTCATCTATCTCCTCCCTCTTGGCCTCTTGCAGAAGTTGAATCGATGCTTTGCACTGGGCGAGAAGAAAACTTCCATCTTCCCTCGTCATCTTCCTTTTCTTATTCTTGTCTTTGAACCCAAAACATCCACCGCATGAATTTTGACATTCGTGCTTCAGATGACCGCTACATCATCTTGATTGGGAGCCATGTGGCTGTATCAGCTTGGTGTTGTGGGGAGTGGGAGCAAGGCAGTGAGGTCACATGCTCGCCATGGCCACAGCAAATCGAGCTGTGATTCCCGTGACAGCTCGGGGTGGCCAATGGGACGGCCTGCCGCCGTAGAGAGGGCAAGGGTTGGATGAGCCACACGCGCACACAGCGTTTTGCTGGCTGGCACGGGTTGAGATTTTGATGATGAGTGGCACGATGTCAACGCATTCCAGTGTATCATAAAAGTTGAGGTTTGTGAGCGATTGTTTTGTGCATCCCTATGGAAGATGTATCAAATATGAGTGGAATAATTATCATGCGGTTATACACTTTCGGCTTTCATATAAAACAAAAGAAAATGGATGAGTCTCAGTTTAAACTTTCATTTGTGATCAATAGAGAAATATGATAGTAATACAATATATGAGGTGATAAGAGAAGGAAAAAGAGTGTGACAATTGTTTTGATATTTGAGCATGTAAACAGGATGAACAATATTGTTGCTGACAATCTGACAAGATCTTCTTTTTTTTTTTTTTTTGTCTCGGAGGAGATTTTTAATTTTTTTGGAACTTAATATATAATTAATATATTTTATAAAAAGAATTGAGTCTTGTTAATAAAAAAAGGAAAAAGAACAATAACAAAAGAGGATGATGAGGAATACCTTATGAAAAAAAGAAGGGATGACATCATGATCCCTACACTTTAAAAAAAGTAATCTCCTCTCACCATCGACTCTATTAATTGAAGATTCCACACATACTATCATAGAAAATGACGTTCAAAAATAGATAAAAATAATAATTTCGTAGTCACTATTCTTATCGTTCAAAGATATTAATTTCATATAAGGATAACTTTTGTGGAAACTTCGTTATCTTTCTCCGACTTCGTCTTTCCCTCTAGCTTCACTATCTTGCTCTACTTCTTTTTTTTTTTACACCTTTCCTCAACCCTCTCTAACGCTAAAGCTATCTCCATTATGCACTATTAGCTTCTGGTCCTCTCGAAGAAGGGAGACCTCCCCGATGACTTCAAGTTTGATGTCGATATTGGCGTCACTATCGCCAATCCTCGCCTCCATCGCACCTACATCACTTTGAGGGGATGAAAGAAGGCCATGTACTTTGACCCCCACAACTTCATCGACAACTGGGTCGACCCTGATATGTGTGGCTATTATAGCATTTTTTGTATTGCGATGCTTAACGACCCCTTAGTCAACATCGTCGTCGGCGTTGACCTTAACGACGTCAATATCACCGGGTACCTCTCACAGAGCTCGGCCTCTTGACTGACGCCACCTTCCTCCACATCAACTCTAATCACTTATACGACATCATCCTCCAAGACATCTCTCGTCTTAAACTCCTCCACGAGCTCGACATTAGGAATGACAACTTCATTGACTTGTTCTCGAACGTTGCCCTTTGCCTACCATCGCTTAAATACCTCAAAGTTCGATTCAATTACTTCAAGGGAGCACTATCGCCAGCACTCTTCGACAAGAAGCTTGATGCTATCTTCTTAAATGACAATCATTTCAGCTCTCAAATGCCTAACAACTTCAACAACTCCAAAGTCACTGTCATAATCATCTCCATCGCCAACAACAAAATCCTATGTTGTCTTCCAAGCAGTATAAGCTTGATGCTATCTTCTTAAATGACAATCGTTTCAGCTCTCAAATGCCTAACAACTTCAACAACTCCAAAGTCACTGTCATAATCATCTCCATCGCCAACAACAAAATCCTATGTTGTCTTCCAAGCAGTATAAGCTTGATGCTATCTTCTTAAATGACAATCGTTTCAGCTCTCAAATGCCTAACAACTTCAACAACTCCAAAGTCACTGTCATAATCATCTCCATCGCCAACAACAAAATCCTATGTTGTCTTCCAAGCAGTATAAGCTTGATGCTATCTTCTTAAATGACAATCGTTTCAGCTCTCAAATGCCTAACAACTTCAACAACTCCAAAGTCACTGTCATAATCATCTCCATCGCCAACAACAAAATCCTATGTTGTCTTCCAAGCAGTATAAGCTTGATGCTATCTTCTTAAATGACAATCGTTTCAGCTCTCAAATGCCTAACAACTTCAACAACTCCAAAGTCACTGTCATAATCATCTCCATCGCCAACAACAAAATCCTATGTTGTCTTCCAAGCAGTATAAGCTTGATGCTATCTTCTTAAATGACAATCGTTTCAGCTCTCAAATGCCTAACAACTTCAACAACTCCAAAGTCACTGTCATAATCATCTCCATCGCCAACAACAAAATCCTATGTTGTCTTCCAAGCAGTATAAGCTTGATGCTATCTTCTTAAATGACAATCGTTTCAGCTCTCAAATGCCTAACAACTTCAACAACTCCAAAGTCACTGTCATAATCATCTCCATCGCCAACAACAAAATCCTATGTTGTCTTCCAAGCAGTATAAGCTTGATGCTATCTTCTTAAATGACAATCGTTTCAGCTCTCAAATGCCTAACAACTTCAACAACTCCAAAGTCACTGTCATAATCATCTCCATCGCCAACAACAAAATCCTATGTTGTCTTCCAAGCAGTATAAGCTTGATGCTATCTTCTTAAATGACAATCGTTTCAGCTCTCAAATGCCTAACAACTTCAACAACTCCAAAGTCACTGTCATAATCATCTCCATCGCCAACAACAAAATCCTATGTTGTCTTCCAAGCAGTATAAGCTTGATGCTATCTTCTTAAATGACAATCGTTTCAGCTCTCAAATGCCTAACAACTTCAACAACTCCAAAGTCACTGTCATAATCATCTCCATCGCCAACAACAAAATCCTATGTTGTCTTCCAAGCAGTATAAGCTTGATGCTATCTTCTTAAATGACAATCGTTTCAGCTCTCAAATGCCTAACAACTTCAACAACTCCAAAGTCACTGTCATAATCATCTCCATCGCCAACAACAAAATCCTATGTTGTCTTCCAAGCAGTATAAGCTTGATGCTATCTTCTTAAATGACAATCGTTTCAGCTCTCAAATGCCTAACAACTTCAACAACTCCAAAGTCACTGTCATAATCATCTCCATCGCCAACAACAAAATCCTATGTTGTCTTCCAAGCAGTATAAGCTTGATGCTATCTTCTTAAATGACAATCGTTTCAGCTCTCAAATGCCTAACAACTTCAACAACTCCAAAGTCACTGTCATAATCATCTCCATCGCCAACAACAAAATCCTATGTTGTCTTCCAAGCAGTATAAGCTTGATGCTATCTTCTTAAATGACAATCATTTCAGCTCTCAAATGCCTAACAACTTCAACAACTCCACTCCAAAGTCACTGTCATAATCATCTCCATCGCCAACAACAAATCCTATGTTGTCTTCCAAGCAGTATAAGCTTGATGCTATCTTCTTAAATGACAATCGTTTCAGCTCTCAAATGCCTAACAACTTCAACAACTCCAAAGTCACCTGTCATAATCATCTCCATCGCCAACAACAAATCCTATGTTGTCTTCCAAGCAGTATAAGCTTGATGCATCTTCTTAATGACAATCGTTTCAGCTCTCAAATGCCTAACAACTTCAACAACTCCAAAGTCACTGTCATAATCATCTCCATCGCCAACAACAAAATCCTATGTTGTCTTCCAAGCAGTATAAGCTTGATGCTATCTTCTTAAATGACAATCGTTTCAGCTCTCAAATGCCTAACAACTTCAACAACTCCAAAGTCACTGTCATAATCATCTCCATCGCCAACAACAAAATCCTATGTTGTCTTCCAAGCAGTATAAGCTTGATGCTATCTTCTTAAATGACAATCGTTTCAGCTCTCAAATGCCTAACAACTTCAACAACTCCAAAGTCACTGTCATAATCATCTCCATCGCCAACAACAAAATCCTATGTTGTCTTCCAAGCAGTATAAGCTTGATGCTATCTTCTTAAATGACAATCGTTTCAGCTCTCAAATGCCTAACAACTTCAACAACTCCAAAGTCACTGTCATAATCATCTCCATCGCCAACAACAAAATCCTATGTTGTCTTCCAAGCAGAAAAGGAAGGACGAAATCATGATTTTAACATCATTTTATGCACATAATAGTACATGCGATATCATTCGTTAGTAGAGTGATGACAAGAAAAACGATATAAAATATTTCACTTTTATAAGTATACGAATCCTAATATAATTTTTTTAAAATATATGAACCGAGATGTTAAACATAATTAACTACAAAAATAATATATAATTAACCTAAAAAATGATGAAATAAATTAATAAAAATAACATTCTAATAATAAAATATCGACAACAAAAATGATGGTGACTAAAGGGATGATAGAAGTGACACTTTCATAACATTAAGAAAACCATATTTTCGACAACAAAAATGATGGTGACTAAAGGGATGATAGAAGTGACACTTTCATAACATTAAGAAAACCATATTTTAGAAATAAAAATCCTCCAAGAAAAAATAAAGAATAACTGTATTCAAACACATTTTAGTATATATGGAATACAAAATTTTATCCAATCGAAAAATGTAACTAGCCAAGGGTTGGATTCTCGATATCCAATCGACCAATCAATTCGGTCTGCATTTGACAACTATACTCCTACCATCACCACCGGCCCTGCTAATGGTGATGGATCATCAGCAACATCAATATGATGCAAAGACGACTGTTCCCATGAACAATCATGAAGTACCTCACACAAGATGCTTCCGCCACCAGCAAAACACACTGGGAATTGTGTGTTAAGTCAACGAACACTACAGTGCAGCTTACATAAATCGCCTGAACTGTATAACACATTGGAAGCAGCAAGTGGCACGCCACTGTTGATTCAGATCAGCAAATATGGAGAGAGCCGGTTATCAAAAGCACACAAGATAAATGAAAGGCCCATATCGTAATCATTTTAGCATTTCCCGTAGTTGAAGCACTTGATTCCTTTGCTCCGGGGGTAGAAGATTGATCTGTTCTGGTGTGAGGCCCATAACTTGCTGAAGCAATGCCTTTTCCATTTCCGGTGTCAACTGTACAACCATAAAGACAGGGTCAGCAACTGGCAAAATTATTTTGGTCATACCAACTAAATTCAGGCCTAGAGAAAAATATTTTAAAAAGTCCTCCGAGGGCTTTACTGGTGGAGCCCGAGGTGGCTGGCCACTGGTGCCTGTTGCCATCTGTCCAGAAATTATCGGTGGGAGTCCTGGCAGTTGGGTCCCCACTGTTGTTATTTCTGATGAGCCAAGCACCCAAGGAGCCCCCCTGTCTTTTTGCATGGAGGTGCTGATTTGGGTGCCATAATATGTGCCTATGTGTGAAGAACCAACCTGCTAGAAGAAAACAACTTTATCAAGATGGTGACATGGAAGCAATAATGTAGAGGTTACCAGTTCGTTTCCACCACAATGTCACAGCTTATTATGAAAAGGAAAAAAAATCTCTCAGAAAACAGCAATTTCTATGATATCATGTTATTAGGGAGAGTAAATTGTAACCACATTTGGTACAGAGAATAACCTGACCATGTGATCCCAGTAAATGTGTGCTGCTTTTACTGATTAAGGGCATTTCGAAAATTGAAGACCAATGATTTGGCGCAACAACTGTTATACTTGATACAGAAAAAGAACATGAGAGACATTAGATGGTAAAAATATTCTAATTCGGTGAACTCAGATTATTGTTGCACACTGTATTCCGTGATGTAGTACCATGTTCATAACTTTGTTAAGAGAGAAATGTTTACTGCTCAACCAATCTAATATGTCCAATATAACTCAACATTCTCGTGTTCACCACTCATAGATTGTTTGCTTATGTTATTTTCATTGCTGAAAATTCTACACCATACAAAATTACCAGGCATTTTGTTCAGGAAGCAGGAAAATATATGCACCTGATAAAGATGCTGTGGTGCCTGACTTGGAAGTGGTGCCTGACCTTGTGGGAAGGAGGATGGAGGTGTGATACCTGACTGAACAATTCAGAGTGGTCTGTCATCTTTTGCTAGCAATCTCTTCTGCACATAAAAATGAAAACAATTCCTGGAAAAGTCACGAAGGTTCCAGTTACCAACTTACGTGAAACAAGGATTGTGATAAAAGCTGTTGAGGTGCACTGGATGGTTGAAGACCAAGCGAGTGAGGCATCTGTGGATGAAACTGAAAAGCAAAAGTTTGCATTGCAACCTGTCTAGGCTGCAGTGGTAACGGCGGCTGCAGAAGTTGATTGAACAGTCCAGGATTCTGCAAAGTTTGCTGTGGATGTACAGAGATCATCGGCATATGGGATGGAAGATTTGAGTAATGTGGAGCAGCAGGGTTGGGTTGAGATATATTTTGAATCTGGGAAGATTGTATAGGTGTTACTGAAGGAACTTGGAGATTCAGAAAGCCCTTAGTTTGTGGTTCTGAAAGTGGCAATGGCATTGCCTTCGATTGGAAGGTCAATGGTGGAACAGATGCAAGTGGAACAGAAATGGATGGTTGTGTTGGATGCTGTTGTCTAGCAGATAGCAGTGATTGAGATGAACCAGATGCAAGTGGAAGAGAAATGGATGGTTGTGTTGGATGCTGTTGTCTAGCTGATAGCAGTGATTGAGATGAACCAGGTTCAGATTGTTCTCCAACTTTAGCAGGCACTGTCTGCAAACTGTGAACAATCTGTGGCTGTTCGACTTGTGCTGGTTGTGGTTGTCGCCAAGCTTGTTGAGTGTTGAACATCTATAAAACAAGAAAGCATTAGTTATTCACAGCTGAATCTATTGATTTACAAGGTACTGTCTAAATCAATACATAAAAGATTACCACTTTAGGAGATTGTACCATTCCAAGCATTATTTGTGCCTGAAACAAAGCACAATTTTAATAATAAACTTCTTCAAACTTTCATACATAATGCTTATGCATATAATTTTTAAAACAAGGAGAAAAAAAGGACTCAAGAAATTAGACTCTGAAAAATGTCAAATAAAACACAAAACTCGTAACTTTGATCAAAGATGACCCATACAATTAGCAAACTGCATCTCTCTCTTATACATATCCAAAGCAAAAAAACAAGAATATTCATGATATCCAGTCTAGCAAGAGAGCATGTCCTAGTGGAACAGTGGGCTATCATTACAGTAATGGATCCAGGTTCAAGAGTCAAGTTGCATCATTTTACAGTAATGCTTTTCTGCACTTACATACCAGATATTCTGGACATCTTATGTCAGAATCATAGTTCTGATCTCACATAATGTATCTCACATCCTATTTTTTCTAATTAAGCACTCTTAGACCAACATTCTATAATACAAACTGTACAAATTTCACACTACTTGAATAGTTTTGTTCATGTCTCTTAAACCTTAAGTGTGAAGAACCTTTCCATTTTTACCCAATCATAAGCTATGTATCAAACATGAGCTTTCATTAATAAAGTCCAACTCATTGTATCCACCTATCAAATTGCTAAATGTACATAATCTCATTGCCTGTGCTTATAATAGGTTATTTTAAACCCATCTGTCAAGTCTCATCTAGCTTCCTCTCACCTCAACCAAGTATATAATGCTCCTTAAAAGGATTTTTTTAATTTTTCTTATATTTTTATTTCAAAACACATGACTTGCACCAGACACCAAAAATGGTTTCACACACTTGGTGGGCCCTTCTTAAGAATCCCTGGACTACTCCGGGGAACAGTTGATCTAAAAAGTTAGTGTGTGTGGCGTGCATGCATGTGTGTATAAGATTTTTGTCCTCTTCCAAATACACATCAAGCCTTTTGCCCACAATGAGCTGACTAAGAATACCGTGACAGATTCATAAATCTGTGTGCGTGTAAAATTTGTCTGCTTCCAAATGCACACCAAGACTTTTGACAACAAAGAGCTGAGAAAGAACACTGTTACACATTTATAGTGAAGTACAAAGCACAAAATAGCCCAACCAAATTCAGCAAATATTTGGTTAAAGATCATATCACATGACTTCCCTGGAAAAACCCTGAAGCATAATTTCATGGTCAGACTACTGCTGAAATTTCAAAACTTCATTAAAAAATTCCTATTCTGTTTAAAGTCTAAAATGTAAGAAGGTCCTGAGGACTTGGATC